>OY282643.1:123319325-123919325 GCA_958299015.1 Tetanocera ferruginea | reverse complement strand
CTCATTTTCGAGTCAAGTTCTAATCAAGTTGGAATTGCTTTCAAATTTATTGTTGGTGACTTAAGAATCCCTTTTAAGTCTATTATATTATTTAATTGTAACTTTTAAGACGCTTTTAAACATAATTCGAGTCAAAAATACTCTACACCATTTTTGGGACTTACAAGTGTTTATGGCTGTGGTAGTACATTTGTATTTGAGATGACGTGTACGGATCATTCCTTTACAAGCCGTACAGATTTCTTCAGCAAAAAATGACACACGTGTTCGAGGATTTTTTGTTTTTTTTTTTTAATAAAGAGGGTTTAAAGTTTGAGATTATCGTGATTTTTGCCTTCGAGACTCATTTTCAAAAATTCATAACTCCGGTTGTGTTTGAGTTGAAGAAAAGTTTTTTTTCATTTTGAAAATAAAAAAATGCATTTAAAGAAAACAAGTAAAGCAAGTCTAAAGTCGGTCTAGGCCGACTATGAAATACCCTAAACCTACTTTACTTCAAAAAAAAAAAAAAATATTATTGAAAATGGATGTGTCCGTGGGCGGATAAAGCCTTTATTTTATATGCATTTAAATGTTGATGAAAAATTTACACATACCAAATTGTATTCCTGTAGCTCACAGTTAATGCTTTTATTGTGCTTTCGCTATGGGAAGTGGGCGTGTTTATGGACGGATAACCCCCAATTTTTGAACACACCTTAGTTTTGGAATAAAAAACATACATACCAAATTTGATCTCTCTATGACAAACATAACGTTAATTATTGACTTTTAAACTTTTTGGGTTGTATGGGAGGTAGGCGTGTCCGTCGGCGGATGACGTCCATTTTTCAAAATCTTATTTGGTTTGTCATAAAAAACATACGTGCCAAATTTTAACTCTGTAAGTTAAACATAGGTTTATTTATTGCGTTTTCAATTGTTGGGTTGTATGGGAGGTGGGCATGTCCGTGAGCGGATAACGTCCGTTTTTCAAAGACATCTTTGTGTTGACATAAAACACATACGTACCAAATTTTATTGTTGTAGGTTTTTTATGAGCTGAGTTATGCAGTTTTCAATTTTTGGGTTGTATGGGAGGTAGGCGTGTCCGTGAGCGGATGAAATGCATTTTTCGAAGACATATTTGTGTTGGTATGAAACACATACATATCAAATTTTAATTGTTGTAGGCTAATTATGAGCTGAGTTATACAGTTTTCGTGTCCGTGGGCGGACGATGTCCATTTTTCAAAACCATCTTTCTTTTGTTATAAAAAACATACGTGCCAAATTTTAACTCTTTAGGTTAAACAGAGGCTTTTTTATTGCGTTTTCAATTTTTGGGTTGTATGGGAGGTGGGCGTGTCCGTGAGCGGATAACGTCCGTTTTTCAAAGACATCTTTGTGTTGATATAAAACACATACGTACCAAATTTTATTGTGGTAGGTTATTTATGAGCTGAGTTATGCATTTTTCAATTTTTGCGTTGTATGGGAGGTAGGCGTGTCCGTAGGCGGATTCCAAAAATATTCAATAGTGCAGATCCTTGGGTTCATGTGATCATGTGTACCAAGTTTCATCCAATTATCTCAACTCCTTCTTCGTACCCTGTGTATACGGACAACACACAGACGGACAGACGGACGGACGGACGGACGGACATGAATAGCTCGACTCATGTGATGACGCTGATCAAGAATATATATACTTTTCTATACCGGACTCGCTTCGTTCTATGCGTTACAAAGGTTTGCACAAAGTTAATATACCCTGACTTTCAGGTTTAGGATATAAAAATAAATTAGACAGTCTCATGTTCGAGTTCCTTTTTGATTAAGTAAAAGATAGGTGAATCGGGGACAAAACAGTCTTCCAAATGCTGTTTGGATACTACCAAACCTTTTTAGTTCCGTTAAATTGCTATTTAAAATACTAACATACTCCAAATATTACGAAAGTATGTTCCGATGCCGAGAATACTGACTGCATCTGATGTTTTGAGCTTAAAATTAAGTTCAAAACATAAGATGTCGAGTGTAGTTTACAAAAAAAAAGTATGTATGTTATCCGGATGCATATCCCAGAAGAAAACTTGAAGACAAGAATCACTTTCGGAAAAAAGCAGCCATGATAAGTTAGCAGAGACGGCAAAAAATCGGATGTTCTGAAAACGAAAGAAAAAATTTCAATATTTCATTTAAACATTCGTTCACTAGAATGCGTTCAAGGGGGAAGGTGGGTTTTAATATAAAGCTGTCAAAGATGGTCTTTGTTTTTGGTACGCCTCAATAGTATCAGTTGCTCCAAAGCCATTTCTTTGGTCAAGAATTGAAGAAAAAAATATTATTTTGTTTATCAGTTTTCAAATTTCTGACCATAACTCAATATGGCTTAAGAGCTATAGGTTATGTGTGTCACAAATAAAAAAATTTTAAATTGAAAACTTCTATAAGAAATAAACATCATTTCGAATTCAATATCTTTAGCCGTTATTTCGTAAACCGTCAAACAAAAATACTTTTATTATTCCAAAAAAAAAAATTAATATGTCCCCTTAAGCGACCTTTCTTGACATTAGGATAATGTTTCATTTCGAAGTTACAAACAGCGTATAAATTTAAAGAATCACTGACTTAAGTGTACCAAGGGACATCTATATATAACATCGCATTTTGTAACTGCGTCACAACGACAACAACAACAACAACAACAGCAACAACAACAACAACAACAACAACAACAACAACAACAACAACAACAACAACAACAACAACAACAACAACAACAACAACAAGTACATCATCAATTGAGAGCTGCGCATCTGTAAACAATGCATTTTATTACCCTGCTGCGTCACGTTCTTCGTCCTGGCTATATATATTGAGCGCTCCTTTGCATTCTTTTGACAAACAGCAACGCACTTAAGATGAAGTGCTTGTGTGGATGTATGCTAGTGTGATTATTAGATACCGCGTATATGTTTCGCGAGTGTTATCTGCGCTGTTCCTTGCAGTTGTTGCTGCTACTCTTGTACATGCCATTCTATTGTTAGCTGTTGGATTACTTTGCATTATATTAAAATTTGTCATTAAAAAGTCCTTGAAATCTTTGTGACGTTTGAAAATTGAGCGCATATTTTATTGAACTTTCTACACTTTCTTCTATGCACTCTTATTACCAATACTTTGATTAGCAACGCTGACTCAGGCAGATTGGTTCCGTTCGTCTTGCATCCTTGCGGCCAAACGCACACAATTGTTGTTGTGTGTAAAAAATTGTTTGAATGTCCTTGAACGTTGGTCGACGGGTGGCGGGCATATAAAATAAAATAAGTGGGCTTTGTGCTCTACACAAAAAAAGAAACATTTCCATTTTTGTGATAAGGTTATTTGGTGATTATTCAGAAACGATGCCATGCTGAGCTTGATATATTGACATATTTAACGAAAGTCTTTTTTTGTATAATTTTTGATGCACTATTATAAGAATTATGTGAAATATTGAAGGCATTAAGTTATAATGGTTTGTGGAATTGGGCCAAAAAAACTTTCGCCATGTACACATAACTTATAATAACTTAAGCTGTATCCAAGTTTACCGCATACAAACCAAGGTCATCAATTCTATGCGCTGCTCTTATTTGGCAATATAGCCTTGGTAAAATATGAACAAACCAACATTTTGTGACGAAATTTACAAACAGATGATTTTTGAGTGCTAGACAGGCAAACGAGAAAGCTTATTCAAGCTAGCTTAACAACACTTTTTTAAACTTAACGAAAATCTAAAACTGTACGACGGTTAAAATACTTACTGAACGCTTCTTAAGCCTTCTGGTAAGTCCATATTAATTTAGATGCAATATAAAAACTTAACAAAATTCTAAAAAACTTAACAAAAGTGCGTTTAAGCAAGCCTAACAATCTTTTTTTAAACTTTGCGAAAATCTAAAAACATAACGAAAGTTCAAACACTCAATGAATGCTTCTAAAAGCTTTAATAGATGTCTTAAATGTTATTTAAAAACTTAACGAAAATTTTAAAAACTTAGCGAAAACTTATATAAGCTATATATGATGACACAATGCGATGAAAACATTTTTCAACGTAAAGGCTCAACCAAGTTATGCGTAAGCATACAAAAGCTAGAGAGCAAAAGAACGTACTTGCTCAGCAATATATTGCGTCGCCCAAGTTGTGCGTAAGCAATTTTTCGTTCAGTTTCTCAATTTTCGTTTACTTTTCAAAACTTGAGTGTGAGCGCTCGACACCGTATATTGCTAAGCAGAAAAGGGTTGCAACCTGTTTAATAAATAATTTTAATTTTGATTTTAAACATTTATGTATCGAAATTTTATTAAAAATCAGTAAAAAATGTATGTTTTAGACAGGATTTATTTATTAAGCGAGGTTTGTATTGAAATTGACCGCTATATTCAATCATTAAGCATGGATGAATTTAACAACTTAAAAAAAATATTTTTTTATAATTTTAGTTGGCAATCTTTTTCGACAAAAACAAATTATTTTTTATTTGTCATATCATTCGAATCGATTTATATTGAATTTTTTTTTCATGCTTACTTCGTTTTTAATTAAGTATGGAAAAGTGTGTTTTTGAACTTTTGTATACTTTTCGTTGACTTCTCTCTGAAACTTTTGTATGCTTACGCATAACTTGTTTGAGCCTTTATTTAAGCTAGCTTCACAACACTTTTTTAAACTTAACGAAAATCTAAAACTGTACGACGGTTAAAATACTTACTGAACGCTTCTTAAGCCTTCTGATAAGTCCATATTAATTTAGATGCAATATAAAAACTTAACAAAAATTTTAAAAACTTAACGAAAGTATGATTAAGCAAGTCTAACAATCTTTTTTTAAACTTTGCGAAAATCTAAAAACTTAAAACACTCAATGAATGCTTCTAAAAACTTTAATAGATGTCTTAAATGTTATTTAAAAACTTAACGAAAATTTTAAAAACTTAACGAAAACTTATAAAAGCTATATATGATGACACAATGCGATGAAAACATTTTTCAACGTAAGATCATATGAATTTATTCATTTGTATCAACCACTAGAAAAAGTTTCTCATTTATTGGAATAAATTATTGAAATCAAAAATCAATAAAACTTATTTGTTCAATATTTATTTTAATTATTCTTGATAGTCTTTATAAAAAGAGTCAGATTTATAAAAAAAAATTAAATTAATGCAGACTTAAAATTATTATTATTACCTTACCTTACCTTACCTAACCTTAGCTTACCTTACCTTACATTACCTGACCTTGAATGATAATTCAAGCCTAAAGATGCTTTGTGCGTCTTATATAACATCCATTCTTAGTTAGAAACAAAAGTTTTCGTAAAAAAACATATTTGACCAACAAATGCTTAGCAACGACAAACAAAAACACAATTACAGCAACATTTTTAATACAAAAGTTATACAATTCAACATTTAAGCTTAAAAACAGAACTTAACGAAACTTTTGAAAACTTAACGAAAGTTTAAAAATGCCTAAAGGCTCAAACAAGTTATGCGTAAGCATACAAAAGTTTCAGAGAGAAGTCAACGAAAAGTATACAAAAGTTCAAAAACACACTTTTCCAAAATTAATTAAAAACGAAGTAAGCATGAAAAAAAAATTCAATAAAAATCGATTCGAATGAAATGACAAATAAAAAATAATTTGTTTTTGTCGAAAAGGATTGCCAACTAAAATTGTAAAAAAATATTTTTGTATAATTTTAATAAGTTGGTAATTTTATCCATGCTTTATGATTAAAAATAGGGGTCAATTTCAGTACAAACCCCGCTTAATAAACAAATCCTGTCTAAAACATACATTTGTTACTGACTTTTAATTCAATTTCGATACCTAAGCGTTTAAAATCAAAATTTAAATTATTTATTAAACAGGTTGCAACCCTTTTCTGCTTAGCAATATACGGTGTCGAGCGCTCACACTCAAGTTTTGAAAAGTAAACGAAAATTGAGAAACTGAACGAAAAATTCCTTACGCACAACTTGGGCGACGCAATATATTGCTGAGCAAGTACGTTCTTTTGCTCTCTAGCTTTTGTATGCTTACGCATAACTTGGTTGGGCCTTTATTTGCCGATTTTAGAATATAATAAATGATTTTTAAAAATCATCTTCAACTTTTTTAAAATATTTCGAGCTCAAAACATGAGCGATTCTTACTAAGAAACAAACTTTTGCATAAAAAAAAATTATATTTTGAGCATACAACACTAGCGCATTCTTTGTAAAGATAACTAAAAGCAATAAAAATTCAATTTTTAACTTCAAACCCGTTATTTTTTTAAGTTTATTTCAAAAAATATAACTTAACGAAACTTTTGAAAATTTAACGAAAGTTTAAAAATGCCTTTTTTAATAAGCAAAAAATAATATAATAAGCATTCATCACCAAGAAATTATTAACAAGGACAAAAAAAAAAAAACGTAAAAAATCAACTGCCAACTTCAGACATACTTTATTAAACAATTTATGCCAAAAAATATAACTTAACGAAACTTTTAAAAAACTTAACGAAAGTTAAAAAAAGCCTAATTTGGTGATTTAAGTACATTTTGAATGATTTCCAATGTAACCTTAAACTTTTTCGCAATATTTCCAGCTTATAACATCATCGATTCTTGATAAGAAATACATTTAAGCATAAAAAATTGAATTTTGAGCAAGCATTACCAACGAATTGTTAACAAAGATAACCAAAAATACAAAAAAATCAATCCTCAACTTCAAACAGATTAAATTTAACAATTCAAGCCAAAACATGTAACTTAACGAAACTTTAAGATACTTAACGAAATCTCAAAAAAGCCTCATTAGCTGATTTAAGTAGTTTAGTATAACCCTTTTACTTTTCCCAATGTTTCCAGCTCATAACATCATCGATTCTTAATAAGAAATAAACTTATGCATGAAAAATTCTTACCAAAGACAGCCTAAAAGAAAATAAAATCAATATCCAACTTCAGACATATTTAATTTAACAATTTATGTCAAAGAATATAACTTAACGAAACTTTTCAAAACTTAACGAAAATTCAAAAAGGCTTTTTTTGCAGATTTTAGTAAATTTTCAATGATTTTAAATATAATTTTTGAATTTTTCAAAATATTTCTCGCTCAAAACATCTCAATTCTTGATAAGAAACAAATTTTTGAATAAAAAATAATTATTTAAGCATTCAACACCAACGAATTCTTTACAAAAGTCAACCAAAAATACAAAAACAAAAATGTCCATCTTCAGTAATACTTACTTAAGGAAACAAAATATCGTTTAACGAAACTTTTGAAACCTTAACGAAAGTTCAAAAAAACCTTACTTGCTAATTTAATTAAATTTTAAATAATTTTCAATGTTACCTTCAGCATTTTTACAATATTTTCTGCTCATAATAAATATCATCGGTTCTTAATAAGAAATAAAGTTTGCATCAACTTCATAACAGTATTTCTAGCTCATAACATCATCGATTCTTATAAGAAGTTAACTTTTTCATAGATAACACCAACAAATTCTTAAAAAAACAACCAAAAATGCACAAAAAAATCGCTTTTCAACTTTAAACATTTTACATTTAATAATTTATGTCAAAAAACAATATTTGACGAAAATCTTGAAAACTTAACGAAAGTTCAAAAAAGCCTAATATGCTGATTTAAGTAAATTTTAATTTATTTAATATATAACCTTCAGCTTTAACACAATATTTCTATCTTATAACATCGTCGATTCTCAATAAAAACAACCTTTGTAAAAAAAACATTATGTTTAAAGCATGTGGTACTAACAAATAATTAATGTAAGCCAACAAGAACTAAATAAAATAAATTTTACAACACAAAACCTATCTTATTTAACATTTCAGGTCAAAATATATAACTTAACGAAACTTTTAAAAACTTAACGAAAGTTTAAAACGTTGAATTTACCAATTAGAGTCAATTCTAAATGAATTCCGATAAAAAATTAAGCTTTTTAGAAGCATTGTAGCTTAAAACATCATCAACTTTTGATGAGAAGCAAGATTTTCATGAAAAATCATGTTTTAAGTATATAAGACTATGCGGTGGTCAACAACAATACTTAACAACAACAATTGACAACTTACAAATTATTTAATTTAACAGTTTATGGCAAAAAATTTAAACTTAACGAAACCTTGAAAAAGTTAACAAAAGTTTGAAAAAGCTTAGTTTGCCAATTTGAGACAATTTTAAATAATTTACGATGAAATATTAAGTTTTTTGCCAATATTTGCACACTACCAAACTTATCGAAGCTTTCTATATTAATGATTGACGGATTGATTTGTATAAAAAAATCTTAATTGCTTGTTCACAATATTTCTAGCATAACATTATTGATGCTTAGAGCCTTATATTGATGATTGACAATTGTAAATTTATTGACAAGCGTGAAAATTCCTCATTCTTAAATTACAATGAAATTGTCAAATAATGAAAATGAATCGCAACATCAGAAAAGGCACTAATAAAAACAAAAAATTATGAAATTAAATTAATTAAAGCACATTTAAAATTACCTTGTCAATAATGTTACAATTCACCGGAATAGAGATGTTAAGAAGAAACAACATTTATTATGAAATATTATTTTTAAAGCATGTAGAACCAACTACTAAACGCCAACAAACAAGAAATACATAAAATCAATTTTACAACGCAAAACTTTTCTTATATAACATTTAAGGTCAAAATATACAACTTAACGAAAATTTTAAAAACTTAACGAAAGTTTAAAAAAGCCAAATTTGGCAATAAGAGTAAGGTTTTAAATGAATTCAAATATAAATTCAATTATTTTAACAAATGTTAAAAGCATTTCAGTGTTAATAACATCGATGTTTAAGGAGACTTTTTTAGGTATGCAAGATCACCGAATACTTAACAAAAAACAATCAAAAACAATATAAAATCAATTTTAAAAATCACAAGTAATTAAATTAAACAGTTTGGAATAAAAAATTGAAACTTAACGAAACTTTTTAAAACTTAACGAAATTTTCATAAACCGAATTTGCCAATTAAAGTAAATTTTAAATGAATTCCTAAAAAAAGTCAGCTTTTTAAGAGCATTTAAGTGCTTAAAACATTCTCAACTTTTGATGAAAAGCAAGTTTTTTCATGAAAAGTCATGTATTAAGTATTTCAGACCACAGAATACTTAACAACTGTTAACAAAAACAAGTTAAAATTAATTTTATAACTTACAAGTTACTTAATTTAACAGTTTGGGGCAAAAAATTGAAACTTAACGAAACTCTTAAAAACTTAACGAAAGTTTAAAAAAGCTTAATTTGCCAATTTAAGTCAATTTTAAATGATTTTAGACATAATATAAAGTTTTTGCCAATATTTCAATGCAGTCAAACCGGCTTGAAGCTTTTTATAAAGCTTTCTAATGAAGAACTTGTACTTATTTAAATTAGACACCAAATGATTAGTTCTTGTTTAGCTGCATATTAAAAATTCTTAGCATTCTTATAAATTATTAAAGCACATCTTGAATAAACGCCAACATTTCAGAACTAAACGAAGCTATTCGTTATGCATGCATTATTCATGCATTGACTGAAAGTAAACAAACAACTCAACGCATGAAAGTTACAAACTATTTATGCACATGCACACAGAATTGCATTGAGCATTTAAAACAACTAGCTAAACAACCACAGTCAAAGGAATAGCAACAATTACTCTAACAGCTAAAACATGGTATATAAATGACGTAATTGCCAATCGAAATGTCGTTGCCAATAGACGTCAAATGCAAGGCAAACAGCAGCAACAGCAACAGCAGCAGGCAATAAATGAATCAGCATCAACATCAACTGCAACAAGAATTGTAGAGCGTAACGTAACATAACGAACATAACGTGCGCAAAGCTGATGATGAAAGATGAAGAAGAAAAAATAAAAAATAAAAACAAAATATGAACATAAAGTGCAGAATACGTCAGAGATATCCTTGCCATTGTCCTAGTTTTGCGTAATGCAACATGAAGCAACCTGAAAATGTCAGAACGAGTTAATGTGATGCTGTTACGGCTAAAGTTTGCAATAAAATATATGAACGATCAAACGGTACAGTTGTTTGTAGGGTTCACTGCGCAGTTGAAAGGTAGCACTGAACTGTTGCTTTTTCTAATTTTGCTTTTTTGTCTGTGAAAAATTAATTTTTATTGGTTTTGAGCGCTTAAAGCTTACAAATTTCAGTCATGCATAGAAACCTATTTTTTTAATAAAACAAAAATTGTTGCTTTTATAACCTTAAACAGCCAATCATAATTTTTCCAGAATTTAAGAAACTCTTGTGTGTTTCAATTAAATTTTTTGTTACGTCATCATTTAATGCTGCTATTAAGGTGTTCATTAAAAGCAAACAACAACAAAACATAAAAAATAAAAACAAAAAATGATGTATCATCTACTAACACAACCAACCCTCTCCATAGTCAACCCTCTAACCTACTTCAGTGACCCGAATAAGTTTGCGTATAAAACTGGCTGCGTTTCATTTACATTTGTATGCGTTAAACTCAATAAGCAACGTGTTAGTACAGCATGTAGCTATATTTATGTGTGTGTGTGCACCATGCAGTGACCTGCTGCCATGTTTAAAAAAATCTATATTAAAAAGGCTATGATTAAAAAAAATAAGTGTCACACCAACACGACAGATTGAAATTTTAAGGTTTTTGGGCGTAGCCGGTAATATTTTTTTTTTCGTGTGACATCGTTTATTTTTCCGGCTGCCGACGACGCTAAACGCCATCCACAGTGGCCTAATAAAAACCAAATAAAAAACATAAGTTAAACTATTTTGTGTACTGGATGAGGCTCTCAAAAAAAAAAATTATTTGAATGAAACTTCAATTCAACAATGCAAGTTTGAAAAGTTTTAAGCCATGAAGGTTAAGTAATGAACTACATCTAAATTTTATGAAATGACATGGCATAAACAATAGCGCAGCTTATGTTGATGGTTGTTGAAAGGATTTGATTGATTGCTGATAAATAATGTCATACATGTTGGTAAGCAACAATGGCGTGAAAAACAACTTAACGATGCTTTCGTGGAATGCGGTTGAGTGGGACTTGGCCATTCACAGCAATTTTGTAGAGTATATAAGTTGCAAATTATATGGAAAATCATGTTTTCAGCAAATAAAAACTTAACGAAACAATTATGTTACATAAAATACTGAAATAATGTATTTTCTAAGAGTGTATGTTAATAAATTCAACTGATTTAATTAAAATTGGGCATAATATAAGCACAAGAAAACTTAACGAAACTTTTCAAAACTTAACGAAAACTCAAAGAGCTAAAATTTTTGAACAAAACAAGATACTACATTAAAAACACAATAAGCTAACTATTAGAAATTTATTTTAACAATTTTTTAAAACTTAACGAAAATCTTATCATTATATTTGATATGCTACTAGCCTTAAATAATATTACTTTGATATTTTATTTTTTTTTTTTCTTAAAACATCTTATTTTAGCAGAGGCTGCCAGTTGCAAAGTTTTTGGAAAATCATGTTTTTAGAAAATAAAAACTTGACGAAACAATTATTATACATAAAATACTGAAATAATGTATTTCCTAAGAGCATATGTTAATAAAATCAATTGAATTAATTTAAATTAAGCATAATATGAGCAAAATAAAACTTAACGAAACTTTTTCAATCCTGACGAAAGCTCAAAAAGCTGAAATTTCCTAATGAGACCAGGTATTACCCGAAAACATTACAAGCCTACAGCTAAATTAAATCGGAAAAGTTAGAAAAATCATATTTTCAAGATATAAAAACCTAACGAAACAAATTTTGTTACATAAAATACTAACAAAAACGTATTTTTTTAGAACTTATTATAATAAATTCATATGATTTAGTTCAAATTGGCACAAACAAAGCAAACTAAAAACTTAACGAAACTTTCAAAGCTTAACAAAAGCTCAAAAAGCTGAAATTTAAAAAAAAAAAATAAGTAAATGCTTTAAAACAAACTTATTATTTAATATTTGTATCAACAACTTTTTAAAACTTAACGAAAATCTTAAAGCTATATTTGACACTCAACTAACTGAAAATTTTACTTTTTTATTGTATATTTCTTATAATATTATATTTTCTTAAAATAATTTATTTTATAAGAGGCTCACAATTGCGAAGAATTTGAAAATCACGTTTTCAGCAAATAAAAACCTTACGAAACAATTTTGATGCATAGCTCAAAGTCACAAACAAACCAAACAAAAAACTAAACGAAACTTTTTAAAATTTAACGAAAGCTCACAAAAATAAAGTTTTCGAAAACAACAAGTAAATTCTTTAAAAACATACCAAGCTTACTTCATAATATTCAAATAAGCCACTTTTTAAAACTTAACGAAAATCTTTAAGCCATATATAACACGCTAATAACTTCAAATTTTACTTTTTTATTGTATTTCTGTTATTTTATTATGTTTTCGTTTATCTAAGTAAAGGTTGACAGTTGCGTAGTATTTGAAAAATTATGTTTTTAGGAAATAAAAACCTAACGAATCACTTTTCATGCATAAATACAAAGAAAATGTGTTTCTTCAGAACTTATATTAATAAAGTCAACTGATTTAGCCCAAATAAGACACAAACAAACCAAAACAAAAACTTAACGAAACTTTTCAAAATTTAACGAAAGCTCAAAAAGCTTAAATTTAAAAAAAAACAAGTAAATGCTTTCAAAATATAGCAAGTTAACCATTTAAAGTTTAAATCAACACCTTTTTGAAACTTACCGAAGATCTTAAAGCTATATTTGACACGCTAATAACTTGAAATTTTACTTTTTTATTCTATTTCTGTTATTTTATTATTTTATTATGAGGTTGTCAGTTGCGAAGTAATTGAAAAATTATGTTTTAGCAAATAAAAACTTAACGAAACAATTTTGTTTCATGAAATAAAAAAAAAAAATATTTGTTTAGAAATTATTATAATAAATTCATGTGATTTAGTTCAAATTGTGCACAAACAAAAAACTAAACGAAAGCTCAAAAAGCTGAAATTTAAAAAAAATAGTTAAATGCTTTTAAAATAGTTTAAAATTTAAATAAACATTTTTTTAAAAACTTAACGAAAATCTTAAAGCTATATTTGGCACGATCCTAAGTTAAAATTTTACTTTTTTGATTATTTTCCTGATTAATTTTATTATGTTTTCTTAAAATAATTTATTTAAGTAAAAGTTGTCAGTGCAAAGTATTTGAAAAATTTATTTTTGCGGCAAATAAAAACTTAACGAAACAATTTTGTTGCATAAAATTCTAAGAAAATGTGTTTCTTCAGAACTTATGTTAATAAATTCAACTGATTTAGTTCAAATTAGGCACAAAGTAAGCAAAATAAAACCTAACGAAACTTTTTAAAACTTAAAGAAAGCTCAAAAAGCTGAAATTTCCGAAATAGGTAATACTTAAAAATAAATATCCAGCAAACTATTTGAAATTTAAATCAACAACTTTTTAAAACTTAACGAAAATCTTTAAGATATATTTGACATGCTACTAACTTAAAATAATATTATTTTGTTATTTTTTATGTTTTCTTAAAATAATTTATTTACGTAGAGGCTTCCAATTGCGAAGTATTTGAAAAATCATATTTTCAGGAAATAAAAATATAACGAAATAATTTTGTTACATAAAATAATATCAACAAAAAATATTTTTTCAGAACTGATGTTAATAAATTTATATAATTAAATTAAAATTAGACATAAATTAAGCAAAGGAAAACTTAACGAAACTTTTAAAAACTTAACGAAAGTTAAAAAAAGCTAAAATTTTTGAACGAAAAATGGCGCGGCTGCAAAACATACCATGTTTACTATTTAAAATGAAAATAAACAGCTTTTCAAACATAACGAAAATCTACAAACTTAATATAAAATTATTTTAAACATTTTTTGGAAAAAGAAAGCTAAGATATTTTTAATTTAACGAAGACAAAATCTTGATCTAGATCGTGAATATATATAGCATTGTTTTTAAAAGATGGTTAAGTATTAAGTATTAAAAATTAAGTATTAAGGTTTTACAAATAATTTACTTTCTATGCTAAAAAAACAAAAAAATTACTTAACGAAACTTTGAGAATCATAATGAATGTTTTAAAAACTAAAAAAATGCCACAAAGTTCCTGTTCCCATAAGAAATTTTGAAAAAAATAGATTTTCTATGTTTTAGGAAACTTAACGAAACTTTTTAAATTTTAACGAAAGTTCGAAAATTGTGGCAAATCAAATTTCAGCTATATTTAATTGTTTCGTCATCCTTTCAAACTGAAAAAAACTTTATTCTAAATGGGCTCATTTCCTTACTTATGACAGCTCTTGACGAATTTATGGGTTTGTGTAGAAATTATAAATGAACATGAATAGATTTTATTCACTCCACCAAAAACTTTGAATGAAGTTTTTTAGAGTAAAAGCAAATCAGAATAAGTTTATTCAACTTAACGAAAGTTTCTTAAAGTTCATATAATTAACTAACTGGTAGCAAAATATTCTTGATTCGTTCTTCACTCCAGCCTGTTTTCTTTATAATAAGCAACTCCAAAGTATTTGGCAAAAATTCTCACAACTTCTTCTGCCCTTGCTGAACTTTAAAATTTTCCAATAGTAAAACAACAACAACTGCAGCAAAAAAACAACCCACATTCTTCTGCTTCGCTACTTTGCTGATACGCTAGTCTTTCAATTTCGCGCCTATTTGGCTACTTAATTGACGTAATTGAAATGCTACAGTGAATCCCCCTGCAATCAGCCCTGAAACTCAAATACTCACTCGCTCCCTCTCACAGGAAAAAATTTGCATATATCGTGCATGTAGGCGTTACTTTAGTGATTACAATAGCGCTGCTTACTCAGTGCTCTGGTCGTGCTGTTTTCTCTGATAAATACATTAAAATGCTTTCACCCCTCTACCTACTGCGTGCACATTCGCCTGCCTGTTAAATGACATTTTTATGAATGCTACACAAAGCAAAACTCAAATATTTCCACTTTCTGAGGATCTGACATGCGGTCGGTACCCACGACTCGAGAAATAGTTCTGTTCTCAAGAACATACCGCAGCAGCGATTGCAGCGATTTCATTTTGGTGACCCGAGTTTTTGTTTTGTTGTTGGCAACTATTGTTGTTTTTGTTATTTTGCTGTGGTTGTTGACTGTTTGTTTAAAATATTTGCATTTGCGATAAGCAACGACGAGTCAACGACGGTCGTCGAAAATAATTTTTATCGATTTTTCTATTTTGCTTCTCTTTGTTTGTTCGCTGTTATTGTTGTTATTGTTATTGTTGTTGTTGTTTCAGCCGTCGTTCTTCCTGCGTTATATATGTAGAGCTCGCTCAGTCTGCTGCAGCCACAAAAGGAAGTGAGATATTTAATGCGATGCAGTGTTTTTTGTTGTTGTACTTTTCGCCCGTTTCTGATAGCGTTACGCTGTGAAAATATTGAGCGACGCATTCGGTTATGGCATTATTTGAAAGTTCAAATATAAATAAAATGAAGATGAAATACCGTAATTTAATTTTTGTGATGCTATACATATTAATCACAGAGCTAGCAAACAACAGAGCTGAACAGTCAAAATGACACATGTGGCCACATGTGTCAGACATTGTTTTGTGTCTTACTAAAATGTTAGGTTTTTTTTTTTAATATAGTGACATTTAGACATATAGACATTTTCAAAACTTAACGAAAGTTTTCAAACTTAACGAAAGTTTTAAAACTTAACGAAAGTTTTCAAACTTAACGAAAGTTTTGAAACTAAACGAAAGTTTTAAAACTTAACGAATACTTGGCAAACGTACATTTGTGCTGAGATTTTACTATTAGCTCTTTATCAAGCTATGTTATAGCCATTTCTCAAGCTAACAAAAGTTTTTAAATTGAACTAGTAAGGTATATCTTCGACTTGGCCGAAGTTAAAATACCCCCACGGCCGATTCTTAAGGGTGGAAGAATATTAAATGGGAGAGGTTTTTGTATGAGATTTTGAGAGATATTATTATTTTTATGTGTCTAAAAAACAAACATATCAAATTGTTTTCCTGCAGCTTAAATATAAGCCTTTTTATAAAGTTTTAAATTTTGAGGTTGTATGGGAGGTGGGCGTGTTAGGTTTTGTATGACGCCCATTTTTCTAGCATATCTCAGTTTCGACGTAGAATACACAAATACCGAGTTTCTGTCTTGTAGCTTTAATATTAGCCTCTTTATAGATTTTTCAATTTTGGAGTTGTATGGGAGGTAGGCGTGTTAATGGGTGGATGACGCCCAATTTTATAACACACCTTAGTTTTGACATTAATTATACAAAAACCGAGTTTCCATCTTGTAACTTTTATATTAGCCTCTTTATAGATTGTTAAATTTTGGGGTTGTATGGAAGGTGGGCGTGTTAGTGGGTGAATGACGCCCATTTTTCTAACACACCTCAGTTTTGACATTAATTACTTAAAAACCGAGTTTTCATCTTGTAACTTTAATATTAGCCTCTTTATAGATTGTTAAATTTTGGGGTTGTATGGGAGGTGGGCGTGTTAGTGGGTGGATGGCGCCCTTTTTTCTAACACACCTAAGTTTTGACATTAAATACTCAAATACCGAGTTTCCGTCTTGTAACTTTAATATTAGCCTCTTTATAGATTTTTCAATTTTGGGGTTGTATGGGAGGTGGGCGTGTTAGTGAGTGGATGACGCCCATTTTTCTAAAACATTTCAGATTTGATATAGAATACACATATATCAAATTTCAGTATTGTAGCTTAAATATTAGCTTCTTTGTAGAGTTTTCAATTTTTGAGTTGTATTGGAGGTAGGCGTGGTTTTCATCCGATTTAGCCCATTCTCGAACTTGATCTTAGCTTTTTTAAAAAAAGCTTAAATATCGAATTTCATTACGATAGCTTCAAAACTGCGGCTGTAATCGTGTCGACAGACAGACGGACAGACGGACAGACGGACAGACGGACAGACAGACGGACATGGCTAAATCAACTCAGGTGGTGATGCTGAGCAAGAATATATATACTTTTCCATACCTACCACGCCTCCTTTTGGGCGTTACACACGTCGTGACAAAATTAATATACCCCTTACGCAGTACGCGTGGGGGTATACAAATGGAGATTTGAACCCTTTTTTTTTGCTTTTACTACAATTTAACATTGAATACAAACGTATTTTCAGACAGTTTTATTTTTGTCTGGCGGGATTTAAAATTTAAATACTTAACGAAAGTTTCGTATTTTTATTTAAACTTTTAGACGCATTTAAAAAGTTAACGAAGATGCTAGCACTTAAAAGACCCTTCTTAATCAACGATTATACTCAGATAATACCGTAAACTTTAAAGAACGAAACTTTTTAAAAACTTAACGAAAGTTTTTGAACTTAACGAAAGTGTTAAAAATTACAAAAACCCTTCCAAAACAACGTTTATAATTATATTTCGACTAACTTTTATAAAACCGTGTTTTATAAAACGCTTTCGTTATTTTAAGCCTTTTTATAGTTTTTATCTTAACCACAGTCTAAGCAAATTACGAAAATTTAAAAAAAAATCAGAGATTTCTCAAAACATTCAAGTATGTAATGCAACAAAAAAAATTTGCTCACTTATGTAATATTAACGAAAGTTTTGAAAATAATTAAAACTCTAAAATTTCTGAAAACATGCTTCAAAATTCATGAAAAATGTATTTTTTTCACAGTTTGAAAACTTAACTAAAGTCTTTAAAATGAAAAAATGATAGACATATCTAAGGTTTTTTAAAAAAATGCTTTAATATGCATCAAAACTGTTTTTTTTTTTCATACGTTTGCAAACTTAACGAAAGTCTAAGAATTGCAAAAATGAATAAAAACTCTCAGATAACGCCAAACATGCTTAAAAAGGCATAAAAGATGTTTCTATAAAGTTTTGCAGACTTAAAGAAAATTTAAAAATTGGTTAAATTATGTTAAGCTTGCAGACTTTACAAAACATATGTAAAATGTGTGAAAAAAATTTTTTGCAAACGTTTACAAACTTAACGAAAGTCTTTAAATGACAAAAATCAATTAAACCTCTCACATAATGCTAAACATTCATCAAAATGCATTAAATATATATTTTAACATACTTTTGCAAACTTAGCGCATATTTAAGAATTGTGAAAATTATTTTAGGTTCTCCGATTTTACACAATATGCTTCGAAACGCATGAAAAATTTAAATTTATATAATTTTGCAAACTTAACGAAAGATTCTAGAATGCAACAATTAATTAAATCCACCAAAATATCCAAAAACATGCTTTAATATGCTTGAAAAATGTTTTTACAAACTTTTGCAAACTTAACGAAAGTCTCAAATTTGCAAAATTAGTTAAAGCTCTCAGATAATGCCAAAAATGCATCAAAATGCCTAAAAGATGTATTGCTACATCTCTTTCCGAACTTAACGAAAGTCTAAAAATTTAATAAATTATTTAAAGCTCTCAGATTTTAGACAAAATGTATCAAAATGCATGAAAATTTAGTTAAATACAATTTTGCAAACTTAACGAAAGTCTTCAAAATTCAAAATTTAAATAAATTTCAGATTTTTTATAGAAATCGAAAATAGAAAACAAAAGAAAAATTAATATGCTTGAAAAATGTTACTTGCATACGTAAGCAAACTTAACGAAAGTATCAAGAGTTCACAATTGAACATTACTAGATGAATCTCAACGCATGGTGCTGTTAGCACTTAAATAAGTCTTAAAGTGCATAATTTCAATCTTAACGAAAGTGTTTTCAAATAAGAAAAAATTAATAAAAACAGTGTTTTTAAAATGCCAATAAATTATAAGTCAAAATTGTACATGAACTTTTCAGAACTTAAGGAAAGTCTCGAAATTGCATGACTTATGTTTAACTTGGCTTCTGTCTTCAGATTCCACTTATCATAACATTGGAAAAAGTTGGAATTTGTAAACATTTTTCCTCTTAAAAACTTAACGAAAGTTTTTAAGCAATGTTAATGCAAACATTATTTTGAAATATCACCAAAGAAGCTTACTAAACAAATGAGCATTGTTTGTAAAACTTGACAAAATTTTTACAAACTTAACGAAAGCTCTTAAAACTAAACGAATCTGTGCAAATTCAACACAAGTCTTTAATTTCCATAAAAAACATTAAAAAAGTTTGTATAAGGCAGCAATATTATTGGAATGATTGCTTAATTTCGGCTTATATATGACAAAAAACTTAACGAAAATTTTTAAACACACTATATGACTATAAGTTAAACATAGCTCTGGAAATACATTAGCTACAGAGCTTAAAAGCGAATCAGTATAGTTTTTAAAACTTAACGAAAGTTTGAAAATTTAACGAAAGTTTTAAAAACTTAACGAATTTTTGCAAATGCAACTCAAGCCTTGAAATTTCGTTAAAATTTTTTGAAAACGCTAATAAAAGCTTAAATAACATTAGTAACTCTTAAAAATATTGTTTTATAAATATTTTCTTTGTTTAAAAACTTAACGAAACTTTTTAGGCTAAGCCAATAATTATAAATTTAACGTTTCTTTTGAAATATCATTTATGGAACTTCAATTAGCAGAGTAGTATAGATTTTGAAACTTAACGAAATTTTTCGAAAATTAACGAAATTTCACGAAAACTTTAAAATTATCTAAAACTTAAAATATCATCCACGAAACTTTAATAAACAAAGTAGTATGAATTTTAAAACTTAACGAAAGTCCTGGATATTAATCGTATATATTGAAATTCTATGAAAAGTTTAAAATTTCTGTAAAAACTTTTCAGAATCGCTTCAACAAGCTTTTAAATCATTAACAACAATTTAGTAAAGTGGGTTAATGTAACCTAATCAACATCAAAAAGCTTAACGAAAGTTTTTTAACTAAACAATTGCTAGTTAGTCACATGTTTCTCTGCAGATATCACCAAAAGAAAGTAACTAAGCGATGAAGTAAAAATTTCAAAACTTAACGAAAGTCTTAGAAACTTAACGAATGTGTTAAAATTGCAGGCACACCTTAAAATTTATATAAAACTTAAAATATCTTCTACAAAACTTAAATAAACACATTAGCACAGATTTTAAAACTTAACGAAAGCGCTAGATACTTAACGATTGTATTTAAAGTTTAAAATTCCACTGTAAGCTTTTAAAAATCCTTTAAAAAAGCTTAAACATTAGTAATAACTATTAAGAAAGCTGTTTTGTATAACATAATTGACATCAAAAGACTTAACGAAAGTTTTTAAGCTAAGAAATTGCTTGTTAACAATACGTTTCTCTTAAAATATGACCTAGAGAAATTTTTTAAGCAAAATAATAAAAATTTTTTAAACTTAACGAAAGTTTTAAAAACTTAACGAATGTCTTCAAGTTAAAGGAAAACCTACAAATTGCTCTAAGAACTTGAAAAAATGCTAATAAAATAAGTTTCAACACTTATGTTAAAGAAAAATGTTTCGTTAAGTCTCAATATTATGCTGTTTTTCTTTCATTTTATGGTTTTTTTTAAATTACGTGTATTTTTTTTGTGACAAAAAATTAGAACTTCGTTAAGTTTTTTTCATATTTCCATTTAATGTTAACTTAACTTCCACTTGTGCTCTTTTTTTTTGAGTGAACAAAAAGATTTTAATTAATAATAAATACTGCCGTCTGTAAAGCATTTCCAGCACTACAACTGCGGTCAGAACTTTTCGGACACTTCTTGCATTTCTGCGATGACATGGTTTGGCGTCCTTGGTTATGATAATCACAATAATTATCTAGCAGATTTAGATGCGTAATGCGACACAGGTTGGGGTACACTGGTGACTGTTTTAAATCGTACATATCACATGCTGGCATTCCTGGCCGGTACATAAAGTCATGCTTAAGAAAACGTCTATTTTCTTCCTGAGAACAATCTGGTAGTCCATAGCAACCATACAGATAGGAACCATTGGCACATTTATTGACGCCACAGGCAAACACATTCATAGTATCGCTTAGAAATGGGTTGCCACGTTTAATTTCAAACGAATCAAGCAATTGCTTAGTCATCGAAAACATTGCCGCCTTCCAGTCCAGCTTCAAGCCATAGGTGATCAAGCCCACCGACTCTTCTGGTGCTGTAGAACTGCAATTTTGTAGTTGCTGTCTAACTTCCTCAACGAAATCTTCATCCCAGGCGAGTTCTTGCATATTTTCGGCAGGAGGCAAACCGGTTATGGAACCGTTGGCCACAAGATTTCTTAGCTGATTTAGTTGTTGGCGTATGTATGCGATATCTTTGTGCGAAACATTATAATCTTCCAGTTTTTCATTAACAGCATTTAAATCCACATTGTGGCCGAAAGTTATTAATTGTAGCGTCAGATATATAAAAAGAGTTCGAAGTGGAACCGCGAACATTTTTATTTTGCGCAGCGTTTAAGTTTAAGAAGTACTTTTATAGAGTAGAACAGCATGTTAGTAACGCTATGGCGCATTTAAACAATCTTCATGCTTTTAATTTGATTGAACTAATTTTAAGCCATGCTAATAGTTTTAATAATGCGTTATGTAGCGGTTTTTAGAAATGACGGAAATGACAAAAAGTCACAAAATAAAAGACAAAGTTCAATATGAAGTCTATTTAAAAAATTAAATTTGAATGTGGTGTGTAGTTTTCATAAACCAAAGCAGAACTATAAATATTTAAAACAAAATTTAACGTAAGCAAAAACCACGGGTGAAGTTTTGTTACCGGAATTTTCTGCATAAAAAATAGCGTGTGAAGTCCTCTTTCTTTCTTTATATTTATGTATTCTTTGTGATGAAGGGTCTCTGCTATGACCGAAAGTTCTATCTCCACTGATCTACCTTTGAGGTAGGCATGTTTTTGAGAGATTCTCTTATTCTCTTGTATTTGTTATATTCAGCGTTTCTATCAAGAACGATGAGAGATTAATAGGCCTATTATCTGTTGAATGTATCGGTCTTCCTGCTTGGAAAATAAATACTACCATCACTTCTCTTCAGATTTTCGCAACATAACCTGTACTAAGGAGAGCGATGAAGATTACCTTAATATAAGGCCGCGTTCATAGTAAACGCCGATTCAGACAGGCAAGCTAAAATCTAAGTATACAAGCGAGATAGATAGCAATTTGTATTTCTTTTGTTTGTATTGTTTGCCTATATGTTTGCCTGTCTGAATCGGCGTTTACTATGCATGCAGGCTAAGGCTGCGATTATAGTGAGCGCCGAGTCAGGCAGGCTGAAATCTGTGTGAAAAACGAGATGCAGATAGCTATCTATCTCGCTTGTTGACATTGCCTGCCTGCCTGCCTGTCTGGCTCGGCGCTCACTATAACCGCAGCCTAAGGCCTGATGCTGGTAAGGGAGTAATGTTGCATCATGGCTGGCAGGATTTTATTTGGTCCCGCGGACTTGTAGGGTTTAAAAAATCCTATCGACCATTATTCAGCTGTCCTTGTGATAATACTGGATATTTCCTGTGAAGGTTCTGATAAGTATCTGTATCATCTTTGAAAACCGGAATTGCAAATGAGTTTCCATGAGTAGCTATAGCGTTTTTTTTCATGATTCTGTTCATGATGCGTGAGGCTTCCTAAAGTAACCCGGAACCAACGGGCTTTGAATACGAAGTCTGACTGCTACCCTTGTCCTCAATAAACTACCAGAAATTTGTTCAAGATGCTCGCTTTGCTATTCGTACTTCTCTATTTTAGACATTTACAGGAATCTATAGTTTATCCAGTCCTACTCTAGCTGGTTTAAAATGGTTTTCCGGTGTAGTTTACTGATTTCCGTTTGTGTCTTCTAAAGGTCACTTATACACAAACTTGCACAGGCAGGTTTGCGACATTAAGACTTGGGTTAAAATTTCTTGAAAGCTTTGTTAATTTGTTCATGATTTACTCGACTGCATTGTCACAGATGCATCATTGGAAGAAATATTCTATGTTAAGACTTGCGATGTTGTTACTGATCCATGCTGAATAACTTTCCCAGATACGTCACGAGGTTAGTCACGAGGTTCCTAAATTGTTTCCATAGATGAGGTTCAGAATTGATCGTTAAGAGAATTTTAAAGTGGTAAGAAAATGGTTCCTTTCGGGACACATCCCAGCCTAAAGTTATGTCGATTATATCTACCCTGATTCTATTCTGAAAAGTTAGCCCATTGCCGCTATTACATGGAATAAGATCTGTGGAAAGGTTAAAGTCATATTTAGACTCACGCCTTTTATGGGTGTCGGCACTGCCCCATAGTGAGTCATGAGCGTTAGTGCTGCAACCAACGACCAGAATGTCCTGCTCGTGTTACCCTAGTTTGTCAACTCACAAATATCAAAGCAGTCTATTTTTGTCGCATACGTTCATATTAATATGTTTCGCATGAGAAAAAAATTAAAATCAGAACAAAAATGTGTGAACGTGTAACGTTAAACTTTGTGGACGGTCACTTTCACTAACTATCAAATTCTAGTCTAATACGGCCAAAACAGTCTGAAATATACCATTTTTATTGATTTGTAGACGGTAAAAGTGGGTGTGGCAACACATTTTTCGTACAGTTGTTGATAGTCAG
This sequence comes from Tetanocera ferruginea, assembly GCA_958299015.1. Classification (NCBI taxonomy): domain Eukaryota; kingdom Metazoa; phylum Arthropoda; class Insecta; order Diptera; family Sciomyzidae; genus Tetanocera; species Tetanocera ferruginea. The sequence goes on along the minus strand of OY282643.1, from coordinate 123,895,598 downwards.
CATACAAACTTAACTACAAAATTCTAGTCTAATACGGCCAAAACAGTCTGAAATATAGTATTTTTATTGAATTGTGGGCGTTAAAAGAGGGCGTGGTAAAATTAATATAGCCTATGTTCAGCGCAGTAATTTAAAGAATCGTTTTTTATAGGTTATAGAAAAATTTGTCGAGTAGCTTAGGAGTTTATTCGGAACATACATACATACATACAAACAAACAAAAATTATATAGATATTCGATATATTTGCAGAAATATATATTCGAGTGTAACGTTAAGGAGAAAAAATTTATCATTTTTATAAAGTTATTTATATTTTTAAAACTTTTTTCATTTTTTTTATTAGTTTTTGTTGTCATTGTTGCATACTTTTGTTCAATTTTTTTATAATTTTTTACAGTTTTCTTTATTATTTTTTATAATAATTTTACAATTTTTATAAATTTGTTCATAATAACAAAATTTATATAAAAATATAGCAACTTTTGTTTATATTTTTTTTATATTCTTTTATATTTTTGTGAAAATTTTATAATTTTATTTTATATTTTTTTAAGTTTTGTTCGAATTTTTAATTAAATAATTTATATACGATTTTAAAAAATATTGTTTTCATAGTTTTAAATATTTTTTTTTATAAAATTTTTTTTTGTAAATTTTTAAAAATTTATTATAATTTGCTTCAAAAATTGTATAAAATATCTTTTCTTATTTTAAATAATATTTAAATAATTTTCTTTGTTAAATTTTTTATAATTTTTTTTACTTTTATAAAAGTTTTGTAATTTTTTATAATTTTTATAATTGTTTTATAATAACTCTTTTAAATTTTTTATATTATATTTTATAATATTTCTTTTAAATTATATAATGATTATTATATAATTTTTTTATAATTTTTTTATTGTTTTCTTTTAATTTTATTGAATTTTTTATAATTTTTAATATTTATTGTAATTTGTTTCAACAATTTTTTAAAATATTCATAATTACATAATCCATAAAAAAAAATAAAGAGTATTGTTCAGTTTTTTTTATATTTTGTATATGTTTAACTTTTTTTTATAGTTTGTGTATAATTTTATTATGTATTATATACATTTTTTTTATTTTTATTATATACTTATTTTTTGTATTATTGTATAGTTTGTATTATATATTTTTTTTTATAAAATTTTATAAATTTTCATTATTTTTTAATAATTTTATTTTGATTTTTAAATGTTTTTGTTACTTCAATTTATATTATTTGTTTCAACAATTTAATAAAATTTTGTAACAATTTTTTAAATTTTTTGCAGTGTTTTAATAATTTTAAAATTTTTATTACTAATTTTATATTACTAATTTTTTTAAGTTTTTATATTTTTTATAATTTTATTTTAATTTAGTCATAATTTTTTTGAATTTAGGTTTTTTTTAAGGATTTTTTATAATATTTTTTTGAAAATTGTTATCATTTTATAATTTTTTTTATAATTTAAATTTATTTGTTTTCACTTTTTTTTATTTTGTTCCATAATTTTGTATAATTTTTTAAAATATCTGCATGGTTTTTGGTTATTTGTGGATATTTTTATAAAATTATATATTTTGCCATATTTTATAATATTTATAAATATTTTATAATTTTTTTAACATCGGATACAATCTAAAATTATTTTTCTTTTCTTTTTCTTTGCAGGTACGTTCAACTTTATAAGCAAAATCAGCAAGTTTGGTAAATATAGCAGAACATTTTGATAGGTTAGACAAAAATTGAAACAACAATTTAAAACACATTTTGCATAAATGTGAATTTTGCGTATTGATAAAATTGAAACATATATTTAAAAACTTAATTCTGTTAAACAACCCGTAAAATAACATTTTTATTTTGTTGTTGCTTTTCTTGACGATTATAAAAATTTAAATAATTATACTCATTAAATTTTATTTAATTACAAAAGCCTTTCAACTAATAACATACTTATAATTTACAAAAATTACACAAGTTTTTACATCTGACTAGCTTTGACCGGCTTTGTGCAGCTTCGTCCAGCTTTCAATTGAATTTATTGTCATTAAAATCATGCATAATTAATTACTTGCAATACTAATTTATTCAATAATATGCAAATTGATAACATTTTATTGATGGAATGATTTAAATCAATTAAGCGCATGTATGTGCACACACACACGCACACTCAATGCAATTCATTTAAGAAGTAGTTGTTCTAACAAAGCTTTCATTGTTGAGGCAAATATTTTTTCAAGCTTATTTTAGGCCTGATAAACATGCCAATGTCAATATGTGCTCAAATGTGTACATGTTTGTATGTGTGTCTGTAATTTTATCATATTTAACTGTAATTTTATATGATTTGTGCTCTTGACATGCTAGCAAAATATTGACAGCAGATACCTAAATATTGCCCACCACTCAGAGTCAACAACTGCCTAATCATAAATAAGCGCCGGAAATGCTGCTGTTTGTTTGCATTGATTAGGTTTATTATAATATTAAGCATTTCGCTTAAAGAATTCAGTCATAAATCATAAATTATAAATCTGTATAGTTTCTATTCAGATGTTTCAAGATTTCAGCCACTTGCAGACCACACATCAATTTTACTCTCCTCTCGACGACTAGTCGTTGCCGCTAGCCATGCAAATAATTCATATTCTTGCATTAATGCAGATTTGCTGTCTCGCATGTCGCATTAAATGTCAGAAAGTCATATTTATCTGCCGCATAAAACATAGTAATTTTGTCAAATGAACAGAAAATTTGAACAGATGTTATGCCAAATCAACAGTTGAATTATGAATTATGAAAGCGAGGCATAACAATTTTGTGGTGTATCGTATTTTAAGCTAATTTAATTTTAAGTTAAACTTTTTTTTATTTTTTTTTTTATCATTTATAACAACTAGTTATTTTTTTCACACACTGTGTGCACTGGTTGATGTCAACAAGCGCCACCTAAAGCAGCTTAAAGTCTAGAAAAATTCATGTTTCAACACCCTTCGCTGTGCTAAGGCTTCACATTCATTCACTTGGTGTGGATTTTTTTAAGTAATAGTCTTAAAAAAAATTTAATTATGCGCGCTATTGTATTAGTTTACATGCTTCAATGAATGCATTGCATTGTGCATGGCTTCTTTGGTGTAAAACAGCTCCTTAAAGTTTTAATGATTTCAAGAACTTAACAAATAGTTTTCTGAGCTTTTTTGCTTAGTATATTTTTGAAATGACATAATGTTGTAATTTATTGTGCATGATGTCAGTTTTTTTTTTATTTTAAGCTGCATTTACGTTTTAATTTTACACATTTAAGAACTTAACGAAACTATTTTATGGCTTACATCAGCTCAGGCAGCTGATGTAAGCATTAGTGTATTAACAAGAAATTGTAAGGGGGGTAAAATTGAGAATTTTTCAATTCTTGCAACTTAACGAAAGTTTTTTTTAAATTCACAAATGCTTTGCAAGGCTTTTTTCATAACAAAATAGTTATACATGTTGACATAAACAGTTTTTATAATTAAAATGCGTTGAAAATAAACTTAACGAAAGCTTTTTTTTTGCAATAAATAGCGAAAATTATTTAAAAATGCTGTTCAAAGCAATTTTTTACATGAAACAAGCCATTTGTTTCTTAAAAAAATTATTGCTTGCTGTTAAAAAAAACTTAACGAAACATTTTTATGCCAAAAATTTATTATTTCACAGGTTCTGGGTAACTGGTTACTTTTTAAAACCTGAAAATTTAAGATTTGACCTAAAATTTCTGTATTTAAAAACTTAACGAAACTTTAAAAAACTAATAAAAAGCAGTAAAATTGTTCACTTTTTAAAAAATTTCTAAATTTATTTAAAATTTCACTCAAAATGCAATGAAAAACTGCAAAAAAAAACTTAACGAACCTTTTCTTTAAAGTTATCCATAAAATTAATTAATAAAAATTTCTATATAATGCAGTTTTTTAAAAAATCCTGCAAAATTAACGTAACGAACCTTTTTTTTAAACTATCAATAGAACTAATTAATCAAAATTTCTATTTTATCAGTTTTTAAAGAAAAATTTTGTTTGTTTTTTCTTCATGTTTAAAAAAAACTTAACGAAAGATTTGTAACACAAAATGTATTATCAGACTTTGAAAGCAAAATATTAAAGAATTCAGTTAAAAAATCCTTACTTAAGAACTTAACGAAACTTTTGATTGTTTTTAAAAACAGTCGTTTCATTTCTCAAAAATGTCTTAAGGCGGTCTTCTCATTCAAAACCCGTTTTTTGGACCCTTTTTAAAAAAATTCTTATTTGAAAGCGCAAAGAATAATTGAAAACTTTTTATTTATTGTATTACAAAAGTTTCAAAGTAAATAAAAAAATTTTGTTTGCCTCGATACATGGGCTGTTCAAAAAGTAATGAGACTTCAAAGTTGGTGGTGAAAAAAAAAGGTGTCGTCACGGCGGCCACGATTACGGGTCTCCGGAGCGTCGAGCGTCTGAAATGAAAAAAAAAAACGGGGTTATAATCAGTATAGATGTAATGCTCGGGTGAACCTCAAGCTTAATTTTGTGATTTTTTTTGACAAAATGGCGGCCATTCAAAAAAAAAATTCAATTTCGGGCTTTTTTTTTTGTAGTTTAGTGTAAAAAAAAAAAAATAACAAATATTTTAAAATTATGGTCGAGCTTAACCTTAGAATGGTGACAATTCTGCGTCGATTCCACTTTGTTTCATGAAAATCGGTTCAGTTGAACTGGAGATATCATGGCCGCCAGTTCGAAAAACGTGGTTTCGAGATAAACGCGTTTAAAGTTTAAAATAGCTCATTTTGACGAAGACCTTGCTTCACAAAAAAGGCTGTATCTTCTAAAGTATTTCGAATTTCTAAAAATCCTTTTAGGGGCATATTTACAACTACCCAAGCTATAAATAAATGCAAAAAAAAAGTTGCTCAATGAGAAGACCCCCTTAATTATAAATTGAACTCAAAACGCAATAAAAATGTTTAAAAATAACTTAACAAAAGGTATTTTTAAGCAGTTGATAAAGTAAATTAATTTTAATTGCAGTTTTTTACTAAATAATTCGTTTTTGTTTATTTTTAACATTTTTTTGCTATTAAAAAAAACTTAACGAAACATTTTTAGTACAAAAAAGGCATAAAAATAGTTGCAATGAATTTTGTAAAGCTCAAAATCTATGAATTCATGCAAATAGCCGATCAAGACGGTAAGGTTAAGAACTTAACGAAACTTATTAACATTTTAAAACAGCAGTCGCTTAATCGTTTTATTCGTTTAGAGTACCTATCGGCTTTGAAAAAGCAAAAAATTAAAGAATTAAGTTTAAAAATGCTTACTTAAGCACTTAACGAAACTTTTAACAGTTTGAAAAACAGTCGTTAAATCATTTTTTTTTTTCAAAAATATCTAAATTTATTTAAAATTGCACTTAAAATGTAATAAAAAATTGTAAAAATAACTTAACGAAAGGTATTTTTAAGCTATAAATATATCAACTTAACTAAATTACAGCTTTTTACTGAAAATTATGTTTTTGTTTCTTTTTTACATTTTCTCGCAGTTTAAAAAACTTAACGAAACATTTTTTGTTAAAAACAGGCAAACAAACAATTACAATAAATTTTATAAAGCTCAAAATTTTAGAATTAAAGCAATCAACTTTTGGTTAAGAACTTAACGAAACTTTTAACATTTCAAAATGTAGTTGCTAAACCGTTTTATTCGTTTATTGCAATTATCAGCTTCCAAAAAGCAAAAAATTTAAGAATTAAGTTAAGCAATATATTCTTAAGAACTTAACGAAACTTTTAAATATTTTAAATCGCAGTCAGTCAGTTAAAAACAGTCGCCAAATTGTTTTATTTTTCGAAAATTTCTAAAATTGTTTAAAATTTGACTTAAGGCTCAAACAAGTTATGCGTAAGCATACAAAAGTTTCAGAGAGAAGTCAACGAAAAGTATACAAAAGTTCAAAAACACACTTTTTCCATACTTAATTAAAAACGAAGTAAGCATGAAAAAAATTTCAACATAAATTGATTCGAATGAAATAACAAATAAAAAATAATTTGTTTTTGTCGAAAAAGATTGCCAACTAAAATAAAAAAAAAATATTTTATTTAAGTTTGTAAATTCATCCATGCTTTATGATTGAAAATAGCTGTCAATTTCAATACAAAACTCGCTTAATAAATAAATCCTGTCTAAAACATACATTTTTTACTGATTTTTAATAAAATTTCGATACATAAGTGCTTAAGATCAAAATTTAAATTATTTATTAAACAGGTTGCAACCCTTTTCTGCTTAGCAATATACGGTGTCTAGCGCTCACACTCAAGTTTTGAAAAGTAAACGAAAATTGAGAAACTGAACGAAAAATTCATTAAGCATAACTTGGGTGACGCAATATATTGCTGAGCAAGTACGTTCTTTTGCTCCCTAGCTTTTGTATGCTTACGCATAACTTGGTTGAGCCTTTAAAATGCAATAAAAAACTAGTTTAAAAAACTTAACGAAAGCATTTTCTGTGCTATTTCTACAAAAAATTTAATTAAAATTACAGTTTTTTATGGAAATGATGTTATTTTTAGTTGATAGCATTTTTTGTTGTGAAATAAAACTTAACGAAACATTTTTTAATGCAAAAATCAATAGAAGTAGATGCTTTAGACATAAAAATAGTACAATTAATTTTGTAAAGCTCAAGATTTAAGTTTAACTGCAAATAATCTATGACTTAGAGCTTAACAAAGCTTTTTAAAATTTGCAAAAACAGTCATATTTGTATAATTTTGGAAAAAACTTTCTACTCGACTTGTTTAGAGAGTTCTTGAACAAAACTTTATTCAAACAAACAAACTTAATGAAAACTTTTCTGGCTATGAGACATATTTTGCATATTTAAAATGAAATAAAAATAATCTTCCATTAAAAATATACAAAATTTTATTAATGTTATATTTTTTCCAATACAACATAAAGTAGCATTTTTTATTATATATATTTCGTTGGTGGCTCATTTGTGGTAAAAATGTATGGTTTTCCAACTGAACGAACGTTATTCTAAAGCCTTTAATGTTTCTAACTTCAGCTATTTCTTTAACTTAAATGCATTTTTTTCAGCTTAAGGTTTTTCAAAAACAAAAAAATGTTATTTCTGCACAAACTGTGCATATTTGAAGCTTAACGAAATAATTAAGTGCTCTTAGCATGTAGAAAAAAGCAAAGCATGATTTGGTTCAAAGTTTTTTGTCTTGCAAATTAGTTCTGAGCCTAAATGGAACTTAGCTAAACTTTACGAAACTCAACGAAACTTAATGAAACTTAACAAAAGTTAACGAAACTTGACAACTCTTGAAATTTCTCTTGAAACGTCTTGAAAAATCAATAATTGCTTTACAGATTTTGCGTATAAAAATCTTAACGAAAGTATTTAAACGCTTTAAATATGTAGAAAAAAGCCACACTCTATTCTACAACCATATTTTTGATCTTAAAACTTAATTCAGAGCTAAAATTAAAATTAACGAAACCTAACGAAACTTAACGAAACAACAAAAATTGAATTTTTAGTAAATTGCACGTAAGTATTCAAATATTTTAATAAGAATGCAAATTTTTATTAAGAGCTGTACGTATTAACACTTAACGAAAGCTACAAGACAGCTTTTCTTTACGACTTGAGACACAAAGCTTTTTGTTGCTAACAAAATCTGAAGAAAATGCTGCCATTCAGCACTATTTGGTGCAAAGTCTTTGTCTTGCAACTAAGTTTTGAGTTTAAATGAAACTTAACGAAACTTAACGAAATTCAACATAACTTAGCATAATTTTACGAAGCTTAAAAACTTCAAATCAAGAGGATTAAACGTGTAAAAACCTTTCCTAACAGATTTTGCATGGTTCACTTAACGAAAAATGTAAAAGCTTTAAATATGAAGAAAAAAGCCAAAAACTGTTTTTAATAACATTTTTGATCATTCAACTTAATTCAGAGCTTAAATTAAACTTAACGAAACTTGACGAAACTTTAAAAAGTTCACTTTAAGGAAATTAAACACAAAAATTAAAAAATGTTGTATAATATTATATATTGTCATTACTAGATGTAGGTATTCACACTTAACGAAAGCTTCAAAACAGCTTTTCTTCACGACTTGAAGCAAATTGCTTGTTGATGCCGACAAAATCTGAAGAAAATTTTGCTATTCAATATTATTTGCTTCAAAGATTTTGCCTTCAACTAAGTTCTGAGCTTAAATTAAACTTAACGAAACTTAACGAAACTCAACAAAACTTAGCAAAATTTGACAAAACTTAAAAACTTCAAATCAAGAGGATTGAACGTACATAAACCATGCTTTCCTCACAGATTTTGCATGTTTCAAACTTAACGAAAAAAATTTAAACGCTTTAAATTTCTAGAAAAATGCCAAAAACTGTTTGTAACAAAATTTTTTATCATTCAACTTAATTTAGAGCTTAAATTAAACTTAACGAAATTTAACGAAACTTGACGAAACTTGACGAAACTTAAAAAACTTCACTTAAACGAACTTAAATACACAAAATAAAATATTTTAATAATATTATATATTTTCATTACTAGATATATGTATTAACACTAAACGAAATCTATAAAACAGCTTTTCTGCTTTTGTATCTCAAGTTAAATAGTTTGCTGTCAACAAAAACTGAAAAAAATATTGCTTAGTGAGCCACTCTTTGCTCACCATAAAATCTTATCTAACTTGACCATAATGAACGAAACACACGCATTATATTGAAATTGACGAAATTAATTATGGCGCACAAGGCAATAAAAGCACCAATACTAACAACAACAACAACAAAATCAATAACATGTGATAATATTCTACATCAACAAATCAAGATCTGGTGAAAGTGTTGCAGAGCCAACAAGTTAAAAGCTGAATGTAGCACAATAGAAAGGCCTCCAAAATATTTATGAAGCCAACTGACAATTAATTCATTTTTAACGCCTACACCAACAACAAAATTAACACCATAGAGCAGACAGAAAAGACGCCTACATAGCGACATACTAGCAAATGCAGACAAACAAACTAATAGACTAAAAACAAAAAAATAAGAACAAAGAATTACATCGAGGCGAGCTCTAGCAACAAACATAGTAAAAATTTTTATTTATAGAATGCTTGTTTAATAAAATAGAAGATAAGAAACAAAACAAAACTTGAACTTGAACCCGGCTGCGTAAATTTTAAAATCTCAACACAAGAGCATCATTTTTGTAAAAATTAAAATAAAAATACAGCTGGTCGGCAACGACACTGAGACAGTCACTTCAAAGAGTTAAGCTTAGAAAAAAGCTATAAAAGCCGCTTAGGCTGTACTTAAATTACGGACGATTTGTTACGCTGATGCTCATTAAGCCAACATTTATATAGCCTTACCTGCCACGCCTCCTGCTGTGTTGAACAAATTTAAGTGTTCAGCTACACGAGTCTCCTACGCTTGTAGGGTATTTAAAAGAGGCAATAAATTAACAGCGCATTCAAGTAAGACTAATTATGGCTAGCAGTAGAAGAGTAGACAGAAAGTTAGGAAAAATTTAGAAAATTGTTCGATTTTGATTTTATATTAGTTTAGTTTATTGATATCTAGCCATCCATCCGCCTGTGCAGTTGGCATATTGAAAGTTTGTGTGGGTTATTTTTACGAGTGAAATTTGAATGGCTGAATAAAATTTGATAGCTCATAAATTTAACGAAAATCTCACAGCTTGTTTTGAAGCATGCATGTTTTATTAGTGCTTAAGTTTTATTTTAAGTTTTATTGTAGCAACATTCATTGATTTGTATTAGAAGAAAGCTAATATATAAGAAAACTTAACGACACTCTATTGTTGGCTGGGAGAAAAGGAATTGACTGAGTGCTTATTTTTGTGTTTATGAAATTAAAAATTAGGTTATCTGTTTGGTTGTTTATGAAATAATTGGCGTCACTCAGAAATTGACACAAAAAATCAAAAAAAAACTTAACGAACTGCTTTCAATAAATGTGGAAATATAAGATGCTGTTAATAAATGATTGAAAATTTGAGAACGTTTTAATTTAAGGTTGCTAATTTAATTAATAATAATAGTTGTTGACATATTTTGTGGATATGCTAACTCAACGAAGGTTTTTTGAAACTTGACGAAACTTTTTTTTCATTGTAATGTGTTTTGTTTCAACTAATATATTATATCTTCGCTAAATTTGCGGTTTTAAATCATGACCAGACCCTCATTTAATAGTTTTCTAGATATTCTTAAATATTCTAGATATTCTTAACTTAACGAAATTTGTAAGAGCCTTAAATTAAGTATATATAAATAGGCGTAGAGAAAACACTTAAAAACAAATTCCTCACGTGTTTTCAACATATTTTGTTAATTTTTTTTTATGAATTTGAATACGGAGAAGGTGTGCACCGACTATTTTTAAATGTTTTTTTGCCAAATTTTCATTAAAAAATTTGTTATTCACATCAATTTTGTATCGAATCAACAGAGAATGTATGTAAAAAGGTCGAATTGCAGTCACTTTCGAACTCTAAGTCCAATAATTGAGCTTGAAACTATTTAAATTAAAAAATGTAATAATATATGTGTCGAAATTTATTTAAAACAAATATTTATAACTTGACGAAACTTTATTTTCTTAAAACTATTGTTTAATAGGGTTTCATTTCACTACAAATTATAACTTGAACTTTTTAAAAACAAACATTGAAACAACTTCAATGACTTAAACGTATTATATAAAAAAAATGTCAACTTAACGAAACTTTTTTAATGCCTTTTAAACTAATTCTAACCTCAAAATATTTCCTTTGAATTCGCTTAGACCTAATCAAGCTTTTTCAGTAAAATCAATAACGGCGTTTTTTGTTCTTGAAACAGTTTTTAGCAAGATTCAAAACTTAACGAAAGTTTATTTTAATTTTATTTCTGTTTTTTCCTTTTATTATTGTTATTTAAAAGTTCAATAAGACGAGGCAGTTTAATCTTAAAGAAGAATTTAAACTTAACGAAACTTTTTTTTCTCAATTTTATATTATGTTAAGGGTTGTATTTTTATACAATTTTTGTTTTCATTAAATTGTGTTCTTAAATCTATTCAAATAAAATATAAATGAAAGCTTTGAATTTATATTGTGTTTAAAATTGTCCAAAACAAAAATTCATAACTTAACGAAATTTTTATTTTTAAAAAATTAACTAAAATAATATTTTTACGCTCATATAAAACTTAAACTCAAACATAAAAACAATTTAAATGCTCTGTGAAGAATTTTTAAACTTAACGAAAGTTTTTAAAGCTAGTTTTGCATAAAAGAAAAATGTTCATATTAATTTTAACTTTTTATAATATTTTGTTTAAAAATAATCATAAAGCTTTTTCAGCAACACTGACATTCACATTTCTTGAATTTTACGTAAGATTTAATACTTAACGAAATAGTATTTTCTTCAATTAATTGTAATTAATGGTTCAGTTTTACGCAAGAGATTAATGTACGAAGCTTGCATCAATTTTTTGCAAAAATTAAAACTTGACGAAACTTTTTTTTATAGTTGAATGGCGAGTTGATGATTCTATTTTAACTTTTTAATGTATTTTTAAGCAATTTCTTGATAATTACTTAAAATATGGTAATATTAATGGAAATGTAAAAAGTTTTTTCAGTAAATTTTTAAATTTTAATCATAAAACTATTAAAATAAAATTTTAAACATATTCTTAGTTATTTTTGTGCTTAAGATTTATAAAAATAAAACTTTTAGAACTTATCGAAACTTTTGCAACGCACTCAAATTATTGAAAACAATTGTACATTCTTTTAAAACATTAAATCACTAAAATTCAATGTTTAAGACTCTCTTCAGAAAAAATATAAACTTAACGAAACTTTTTCATTACTCCTTAAGAGGAATAGAACTGCAAATTTTCATGTTAAAATAAGTCATTTGTTTCAGCAAAGTCAACTAAGTCCTTGTTGAAGCTTCAATTATTAATCATTAATGCTAAAATTTCAAACTTAACGAAACATTTTCTTATTTAACTGTGTTTTTCTTTATTTACAACATTTCTTATAATCAATAATCTAGTGAAAAGTAGTTTTAAATCAATTTTAATTAATTTAATTTTTAGTGCCTAAAATTTTTTACAGCAACTTGACGTGTCTAAGATTTTAATATTTTAACTTGACGAAACTTTTGTAAGTTGTTTTTGTTTAATTTATCACAAAAAAAAAAATGTGCCTTCTTTTAAAACATCAATTTCCATAAATAAAATACTTAATACAATCTCTAGAATGAAACTAAACTTAACGAAACTTGTTCATTTCTTGTAAAATTTAACGAAAATGCAAATTTTCGTATAAAAATAGTCCATATGCTTCAGTCAAGTCTACTGTGCCCTCGACGAAGGTTCAATTAATCATTCTAAAAATCTTTCTAATAAAAATTTAAACTTAACGAAACATTTATTCATTCTTTTACTGTGTTTTTGTTAATGTTCAACGTTTCTAAAATTTTTAAATCTATTGAAATGCAATTCAAAATAAATTTTAATTAATTTTTAGTGCCTAAAATTTTTACAAAACAACTTGACATGCCTAAGTTTTTCGTTTTTTAACTTAACGAAACCTTTTAAAGTTGTTTAATTTATTAAAAACAAAATGTGCCTTCTATTAAAACATCAAATTTCAAAAATGCAATGTTTAAAACAATCTCCAAACATTGTCCAAACTATTCACCAAAGCCAAATGTGCCTTTGATGAAGCTTAAATAAAACATTATTACTAAAAATTAAAACTTAACGACTCACTTTAACTGTTTTTTTAATGTTCAACATTTCTTATTTTCATAACTCTATTGAAATACAGCTAAAAAAAAATTTTAATGTATTTTTAGTGCTTACGACTTATTAAAAAAGGACTTAAATAACTTAACGAAACTTTTATAAATTGTTTAATTTACTAAAACATAATATGCCTTCTTTGAAAACATCAAATTACGCAAATAAGACGCTTAAGACTCTTTTTCAGAAAAAAATTAAACTTAACGAAACTTTTTTTGCTTGTAAAATTTAACGCAACTGCAGATTTTCATAAACAAACAAACCAAATGCCTGAGTACAGTCAACTGTTGACACTTGATGCAGCTTCATTTAAACATTTCTACTAAAATTTAAAACTTAACGAACAATTTTTTCTTGATTTAACTGTTTTTTTATTTTCAGTATTTCTTATATCTACAATTCTTTTCTAATGCAATTTAAACACAATTTTAATTAATACTAAGCGATTAGGGTTTGTTAAAAACGAACTTTAAGAACTTGACGAAACTTTTTTAAGTTATTAAATTTGTATATATTAATTAAAAAACCATGTGCCTTATTGGAAAACATCAAAGCCTACAAATTAAACATTCGAGACTCTCTTTAGAAACAAATTAAACTTAACGAAACTTTTTAATTTGCTGTTAAACTAAACGGAACCGCAAAGTTTCATTTAAAACAATCAAAATGCTTGAGTAGAGTCAAATTTGCGAATGATAAAGCTTCAATTACACTTAACTACGAAAACTTCAAACTTAACGAAACATTTTGCCATGATTTGACTGTTTTTTTCAATGGTCAATGTTTTTTATGCTTAAAAATCTACTGAAATACAATTTAAAAACAATTTATATAATTTTATAAATGTTTATCACTTTGGATTTGTTAAAAACGAACTTTAAAAACTTGACGAAACTTTTTTAAGTTACTAAATTTATTAAAAACATTTGTGCATTCTTTTAAAACAAATAGTTTCACAGATTCAGTGCTTAAAATTTTCTTAACAAAAAGAAAATAAACTTAACGAAACTTATTCATAACTTGTTTACCTTAACTGAACTGCATATTTTCATATAAAAATAGTCCATTTGCTTCAGTAAAGTCAACTAAACTCTTGATTTGGCTTCCATAACACATTACTGCTAAAACTTAACGAAGAATTTTTCCTTGATTTTGCTGATTTTTATGTTCCATACTGTTATAATCATACATTAAATGAAATACAATTTCAAGTAAGTTTACGTGCTAAAGATTTAATATAATTTAAGTTTAGTGTTAAAGATTTAATAAAATTTGAAGTTTATTAACTTAACGAAAGTTTAATTAGTTGCTTTAATTCATGCAACTAAATTGTATCTTCTTTTAAAACCTTAAATCACTCGTTAAATCACATTAAATTGAAAAAAAACAAACTTAACGAAACTTTAATTTTTTTGTTAAACTTAACTTAACTGCAAATTTTCAATTAATTTACTGAAAAATAATCAACTTACTTCAGTATTTTGTCAACTGCACTCTTGACGAAGCCGAAATCAAGCATTAGCAGTAGTTAACACTTAACGAAACATTTTTTATTAAATTTATTGTTCAATTTACATTCATTGTGGTTTCTTAAGATTAATCATGATGCCTGCTTGAAATCTGCACGCACTTTTAAGCAGGACGTAAGCTTAACGAAACTTTTAAAAGCTCTTTCATTCGTTAAAACAAAATGTATCTTCTTGTAACACATCAAGTCACGCAAATTAAGCGATTATAGCTCTTTTTAGAGAAAAAATAAACCTCTATTTAAAAAAAAAATAACTTAACGAATCTTTATATTTTTTTGTCTAACTTAACGTACTGTAAATTTTTAAAAAATTCACTTGAAATAATCAACTTACTTCAGTTTTTTGTCAACTGCACTCTTGACGAAATGACGAAACCGAAATCAAGCATTAGCTGTAACAAAAACTTAACGAAACATTTTTTTCTTAATTTTATTGTTATTTCATTGTTCAATTTACATTCAATTCTGTATCTTAAAATTAATAATGATACCTGCTTGAAGTCTACACGTACTTTTAAGCTTAACGAACTTGACGTAAACTTAACGAAACTTTTATTAGCTCTTTCATTCATTAAAACAAAGTCTATCTTCTTGTAAAACGTCAAGTGACACAAATTAAGCGGTTAAATCTATTTTTATAGAAAAAATAAACTTAACGAAACTTGTTAATTTTTTGTTTAACTTGGCGTTACTGCAAATTTTTAATAAGTGCTCTAAAAATTATAAATTTAATTCAGTATTTTAACAACTGCACTCTTGACGAGGTCGAAATCTAGCATTGCAAGTAGTTAAAACTTAACGAAATATTTTTTTTTTTAATTTGATTATTATTTCAGTGTTTAATTTACATTAAATTATGTTTAGAATGCTTTATGAGAACACATGCTTGGAAAATGGCTCACTTTTAAGCTTGACGTAAACTTAACGAAACTTTTATAAATTGTTGAATTCACAAAAACAAAATGTTTCTTCTTGTCAATCATTAAATCAGATAAATTAATCATGATCTAAGCTCTATTTAGAGGAAAAATAACTTAACGAAACTTCTTATTTTTTGCATAACTTAAAAACCTCAAATTTTAAAAATTTTTGCTAAAAATAATCAACTTAATTCAGTATTTTGTCGATTGCAGCCTTAACGATGCCAAAATTAAGTATTAGCAGTACTTAAAACTTAACGAAACATTTGTTTCTATATTAAATTATTATTTGACTGTTCAATTTACTTGAAATTCTATTTCTTATGATTATTCATGATACCTGCTTGAAAAATGGTGCAGTTCTAAGCTTGACATTAACTTAACGAAACATTTTCCACTACTTCCTTCAAGAGTTCAAGTACGTTGCACTGTTTTTTGTATCAAATTTATGAATTGGGTTAAATTTTTAGTTACACTCTTTAAATTTTGTCTTAATTATGACTTTTAATGCTTTTAGAACTTTAGCTTAAGCTTAACGAAACTTTTTAGTTGCGCTTAAGTTGGTAACGCTTTAAGTCAAAGTATGACTTTTTCATTATTTTTATTGCATACAAACAGCTAATTTTATTGCCACATTTTAACATAATTATCTTTCTCTCACTCTTCTATTTGATATCTACAAAATTTAACGAAAGAAACTCTAGCCAGTCTTGCAATTAGGTTGCCTTACTTTGCTGCTTTGCTCTAAATTATGAATATGCAGCTATGTTGTTTCTTTTTTTTTTCATTTCAATTTTTGTTTTTCACTTCTTGCTATCTGCTTTCCTAACAAAGAATCTAGTTTCGGATTGACCCACTTAATAGCTGTATATATGCAAGCATGTTTGGGCTAAAATGAGCTGCAGTCATAGCGTTGCCACCTTGAATTATAAAAGCTGTTTGTAAAATTAAAATTTTATTCTAATCTTAATACAAAAAAAAAACATCTGACTTTTTAAGGGATTTACTGTGTTTTTCTTTTATTTTTTATTATTTGTTTTTTGTTGTAATTTTGACAGCTCGCCAGCGTAGTGTCAGTCACAGCATTTTAAACACAAGTCATGCTCAGCTGGTTGCATTAAGTTCTCTTATTTTATTTTTGATATTTTTTGTTTTTTCTTCTTTTCATACGCTGTGGCTGAGTAGGTAGTCGGTATTTTTTTATTTATTTTTTTCTGTTTTTTTTTGTGCTGTTCACCATTAAGAAATGTGTTTCATGTCGTCACAAAAGAAATGCGGGTCGCGGTCTGCGGTAAACTATTATTTCATGCTGCTTTATGCACTCAGTCAGATGAAGCAGCACAAAGCATAGCAGTATTAAGTTAAACAGGGTTCATGAGATAATAATTTGTAACAGCAAGCAACACTATAAAAAGTTTTTATAAAAAAATAACGAAAAATTATATAACAAAGCTGCACATAAAACTTTTTGAAATTATAGTTAGTTGAATTTTGATAACTAAGCTTAGGCGGCTTTGTTCACCCTGTAAGCGCTGTAACTAACAACTTTCAACAACTTCATTGCTACGCTTGTCTGTCTGTCCATGCGTCAACTTCTATGTGTTTATGTAGCTGCCTTTCAATTCTTTTTGTTTTGATTTTTTTTTTCTACTTTGTTTTACCAACATATTTCTTGGCCTTCGTTCAATAAAAGTCTTAAGCAAAATATATATAAAAAAAAATAAACAAACGAAATCTTAACTCAGCGTCAACTAAAAGAAGTCAAGTTGGGACCACCGAGCGTGTTTTTGTTGTAGCGAAGTGCAACTCGACGACATAGAATATCAAATTTAATGCTGGTTTTTTGTTTTTTTTTTTTTTGTTTTTGCTAGAAAGAGCTGTAAAAATACAAAATTTTGTTGTTACTTTGTTTATGACAAAGAGTCGTCAGCGTTGTTGGTAACGTTTTCTTAGATTTCCAGCATCTTGTGCAAAGGGCATTTTTATAGAATGACAGAAAAGAGTACCACAAATAGGGTTGCCACAGCATGACAAAACTTTTGTAGACTTATGTTAAATATCACATTTGAAAGCTCTAGCAGAACCATGTAAATAACTGAGTTAAACATTTAACCAATCAAAATAGATTTTTCGTTAAGTTTTTATTTATACAATTTCAACGCAAAAACTCGAATTATTTTTTCGATTGAGGCATAATAAGAGAAAGGTTTAGTATGACTTTCGTTGAGTTTGTAAAAATTGACGAAAGTTTTTTTAAATTTTCGTTAAGTTTGTAAAATTGACAGAGCTTTTATCTAGTTTGACAAAATCGACAACATTGCCCTAAAACTGCAAATATAAGTATCAGAGATCAAATACACAATCAAGATCAGTTCATGTTAAGACCTTTAAACAAACAAAAAAACTTTCGTTAGGTTTGAAAAAATTCGTCAAGACATTTGAGCACAAATTTATTAGAGTTTTTACCAAAATTCACTTTTGTTAAGTAAGAAAAGTTGAAAAAAATTGTCAAAAAATCATTAATAAGCATTTGCTCATAAAAACCGAACACGAATTACAAAACTTTCGTTAAGTTCGAATAGATTTTCCCAGAACTTAAAATATAACCAATGTCGTATCTATGTTAAGACCCTTATATTCTAAGAAAGAAAATATTTTAATAACATTTTGAATTTGAAATCAAGATTGCATTCAAAATAAAAATTAACTTTCGTTAAGTTGGATAAAATTCGTCGAAATTGAATATATAAAAATTTTGCCAAAAATTAATTGTAATAAAATGAATAACCATATTAATTTTAATGATTGCTCATAAAAATCGCTCAGTCATCAAAAATAATTAATGTGAGCAACTTAACTTTCGTCAAGTTTGCAAACAAAAATTAATAAAAATGCCAAATAGAACAATATTTTGTTTAAATAAGGTTGGCTCACAAAAGCCATGACCTCCGATAGTCAAAAAAAAACAACAACATCAAATAAAAAACACTTTCGTTAAGTTTGAAAAAGGTACCCAAGCACATAAAAGACTTTCGTTAAGTTTGAAAAAGGTGCCAAAGCATATAAATCACTTTCGTCAAGTTTGAAAAAGGTGTCAAAACATATAAATCACTTTCGTTAAGTTTGAAAAAGGTACCACAGCATATAAATATAAAAATAAATAAGAACAATATAATATAATAATAGCTCAAATACACTTTCGTTAAGTTCAACTGGAGCCTACGAAAGACATAACTATGTGTTCAGAAAAAAAGGTTTACAAATAACAAAACTTTCGTTAAGTTTGCAAAAATTCATAAAAATTCCAAATAGATCAATACTTTGTTTAAATATGGCTGGTTTACGAAAGGCATGACCTCCTAAAGTCAAAAAAAAACAAAAACATTAAATAAAAAATACTTTCGTTAAGTTTGAAAAAAGGTGCTAAATCATATAAAATACTTTCGTTAAGCTTGAAAAGATATCAAAAAATATTAATAAACAAATAAATTAGAACAAAATATTATAAAAACAGCTAAAACACATTTTCGTTAAGTTCAACCGGGGCCTATGTCTACAGAAAATATAACAAAAAGTTCATGAAAGTAGCAACACTTTCACTAAGTTTGAAAAATTACTTCATTCTTTTATTCACAATTCGATAAGATCCAGTTTCAAACCATTGCTTGGCTACGCATAACATAACTATATGTTCAGAAAAAAAAAAGTTTACAAATAATAAAACTTTCGTCAGGTTTGCAAAAATTCATAAAAATGCCAAATAGTACAATATTTTGTTTAAATATGGCTGGCTCATGAAAGCCATGACTTCCGACACTCAAAAAAACAAGAAAATCATAAAAAAAACACTTTCGTTAAGTTTTAAAAGATGCCAAAACATGCAATAGACTTTCGTTAAGTTAGATGAAGGTGTAAAACATATAAATAAACAAATTAATTAAAAACAGCAACAACATCAAATTGAAAACAATTTCGTTAAGTTTGAAAAAGGTGCCAAAGCATATCAAATGCTTTCGTTAAGTTTAAAAAAGTGACAGAACATTTAAATTTACAAATAGTTAAGAACAAAATCTTATAATAATAGCTTAAAGACACTTTCATTAAGTTTAATCGGAACCTATACCTAAGAAAACCTTAACCAAAAAAAATTATGCAAGTAGAAACACTTTCGTCCTGTTTGAGAAATGACTTCACATTTTTTTGATAATTCAATAATATCAAGTTTCAAAAAATTGGTTGGCTATCAAAAACATAACTATATGTTCAGAAAACAAATTGTTCAGATTTATAAAACTTTCGTCAAGTTTGCAAAAATTCTTAAAAATGCCAAATAGGACAATAAATTTTTTTAATATGGCTGGCTCACTAAGGCCACGACCACCGGTAGTAAAAAAGCGACAGCATCAAATAAAAAACACTTTCGTTAAGTTTGAAAAAGGTGCCAAAGCTTAAACAGCGCCTTCGTTAAGTTTGAAAAAGGTGCTAAAGCATATAAATATAAGTACAAAAAATTTTCGTTAAGTTTGAAAAAGGTGCCAAAGCTTTAACAGCGCTTTCGTTAAGTTTGAAAAATATGCTAAAGCATATAAATAAACAAATAAATAAGAACAAAATATTTTAATAAAAGCTAAAATAAACTTTCGTTAAGTTCAATAAAAAATACAACAAAAAATTAACAAAAATTACAAAACTTTCGTCAAGTTTGGAAAATTGCTTAAAGTTTTTTATTGGTTATTCGACAAGATCAAATTTCGAAATGATGGTTAAAATAATATTTGACGACAACGTCAAACAACTTTCGTTAAGTTCAACAAGACACTTTTGTCAGCAAAAAAAATACATATTCGTTTAAAAAAAAATTCAAACTAGCAACAAAACTATCGACTATCTTGCAAAAAATTCGTTAAGTTATTTTATTAGCACACTAAAATACATTTTCGTTAAGTTCAACAAAACTCTTTGTCTACATAAAACATAAGAACACATAAGAAAACATAAGTTTGCAAAATTTCGTCAAGTTATTTTATTAACACCGTAAAACACACTTTCGTTAAGTTCAACAAAACGCTTTGCCTACTAAAAACATTACAAAATATAATTTATAAAATTAAAAACACTTTCGTTAATAATAATTCGATAAGATCAAGTTTTAAAAAGTTTGTTAAAATAACATTTGATAAACTACATTAACCAACTTTCGTTAAGTTCAACAAGGCGCTGCCTACAAAAAACATAACTATGTGTTCTGGATAAAATATATATTTACAAGTGTCAAAACTTTCGTCAAGTTTGCAAAAAATTCGTTAAGTTATTTTATAAACTATTCGTTATATCTTAAACGAATACAAGTTTAAGAATACAAACGAATAAAAATTTAATTATAAACAAAAACTGATCGTAATGAAATTGAACTTTCGTCAAGTTTAACTTTTTTTTTACTACGAAAAACTTAAGTATGTGTTCAGAAAACAAATAAAGACGTCAAGTTTGCAAAAAAAATCCTGAATTTATTTTATTAATTAGTCGTTAAGATCAATCATACAAGCATAAAAATTAAATTAAAGATAAAAATTAAACGTAGTGAAACAAAACTTTCGTCAAATTTTTAAACAGTGCATCAAATAACTATAAGAATACCATTTACTCAAAACCCACGTTTCTTTAGATAAGTTTACAAATAATAAAAGCTTATAAAATACTTTCGTTAAGTTCAATAGCGCGTCAAAATGCTATTATAACACTATTTTCTTTTAACGCACGTACATTTACATAAGATTAAAACAAAAATACCACATTAAAAACTTTCGTTAAGTTTGATATTTAAAATTTGAGACACATATTAATGACCAAGAGCAATCAAACCTTCGTTAATATGAAAACAATTTGTCATTTCTTAATAAATAACAAAGAAATGTCGTCATTTCCCAGTAAAGAACATAAGAAGTTAAAAGTTTTATGTAAGTTTATATTTAGCGAGATAAATATGAGTCACAAAATATTCGTTAAGCTTTAGAAAAGATTATAAAATTCATTTAATTGATAACTCTTAAGAATTAAGCAGAAATTATATAATGAGTCAGTGTAAAAATGAAGTATGCAAAACAACTACACGATCGTTAAGTTCAAAAAAATGTCGTCAAGTTGCTCTTGATAGCAATTGTTTTTTAAAAATAGCTCAAATAATCATGATTATAAATAAAAAATACGTACAACATAACAAAGCAAATCAAACAAATTGCAAAATGTTTGAATACCAGGAAGTACACTTACCGGTTTATTCGTTAAGTATAACAGTTACAGTAACAATTAAGTGTAACAGTTTCGTCAAGTTGAAAATGTATGCCAAAACACACTTAATTTAATACATTATGAAATCAAGCCCAAAAAGAATTACAAATTCAATGAAAATAAATAAAAGTAATTAAGAAGCACAACTTTCGTCAAGTTCATCGTCAAAAGTCGTCAAGCCTTAGTATTAACGTAACTTAACTCAAACTTATAAAATTTTAAAATATTTTTTGCAATATTCAACACTCATATTTGGACATCAACCAAATAGTTTAAAAATTTACTTACTTTTCCTTATATTTTTCTCTAACTTAAATAAAATTCGTTCAGTTTTTGAAATTATTAGAAAATAGCCGTAAAAATTTGCATAAGCCTTATTATGAATAACTTTTCCCCGGGAGTTGAAAAAGAGTGTTTCCGTTTTTACCATAAAGTTCAAGAACTTTATGAAAATTTTGAATGCAAATTTGTTCATCAATAAGCAATATTCATGAGTATGAATAATACAAAAATATGTTATATCTTATATCTATATTCAAAATGAAAACTCGCTTTTCCAATTACCGGGAAAAAATTATTTTAATGAAACTAAGTCTTAATACAGGGTGAACGGGAATAACTGTCGCACCTACCGAAGTAGCGTATATTTTAAAACTGTAGGCACCAACATTTTTTTTGTAATTTCTAGCAATCTTCCAATTCATTGTGAGCGTATGTAAAAAAAAAATATAATAAATTGTCTAGTAGTTTAGATGAACGCAACACGATCACTGATTTTAAATCTACATTTGGAATGAAAATCGACTTGCAAAATTATCAACTGCTTAAAAGACTTGCAAATAAGCCGGCGATTTGTGCAGCGAACGGTAGCTCGTTTTAGGAGGACTGGCAGCGTTCTTCCAGAATCAAATGGTGGTGCAAAACGGACAGTGAGGACGCCGACCCTGATTAAAAAGGTGAGGGAAAGAATTCGTAGAAATTGCTCAGTTTCCGGAAGAAAAATCGCACGGGAGCTAAACGTCAGCCAAGACACCATCCGTAAGGTCATTTCTGAAGACCTTAACGCTCATAGCCAATACGCTCAAGGCGTATAAAAAGAAGAGGATTCACGGCCTTACGGAACGCCAGCGACAAATGCGAAAGGAAAGAAGTGAGGTTATCCTTCGGAGACACGCTGATTGCAGTATCATATTTTCAGATGAAAAACTGTTCCTTCTACAGGGAAGTCATAACCCCCAAAATGACAGAGTCTACGCGGCAAGCATGGAAGATATTCCTAAAGAAAAAAAATCCGTTCAAAGGTTTCAAAACGTAACGTCCGTCATGGTTTGGGGTGCTGTTTCTGAAAAAGGAAAATTACCCCTTCTTTTCATAGAAAAAGGGGTCAAAATCAATGCTCAATACTACCTGAACGAGGTTTTAAAAACTCATTTGCTGCCGTTTGCCAAGCAGATTTACGGAAAGGAAGAGTTTTGCTTTCAACAAGATTCCGCTCCAGCCCACAAGGCAAAAATCGTGCAAAGGTGGTGTCGTGCTCATTTGCCAGATTTTATATCTACTGAGGAATGGCCTCCGTCATCCCCTGACCTTAATCCTCTAGATTTTTCTATTTGGGGTATTATGCTTAGCAAATTAAGCAATGTTAAAAATATGATTGTTGATGGATTCAAGAAAAAACTAAGGAAGATATGGGACGATATTCCGGATGAGGAGGTACGTGCCGCGTGCTCATCTTTTAGAAAACGTCTTAAGTTGGTAAAAAAAATGAAAGGCGAACGGTTTGAATTAAATGATGAGAAATTGTAAAGAATAATATAAGGAAAAAATAAAAATTATTTTTTATTAAACTTTGACCTCCATTTTTTAATTATGACGAATGTTAGGTGCGACAGTTATTCCCGTTCACCCTGTATATGATCACGGAATATTTCGTCAATTTTTTTTTGCATACAGTTTTTGTTATATTTTCTTACAAAATATTTGTGATCAATTTAAAAATAGTTTATTTATTAAAAAACATATTTAGTTGAGAGTTTGTCAAGCTTATTTTCAGCTATTGTTTGTAGAATAACACCTTCGTTCAGTTTAAAATTTACGTATTCCAGAAAATTGTTAGTGTTAACATTATTTTATAACTAAAAATAAAGGTTTTTCTAACAAAGTTACTTTATTGGCCCAGTTTCTTTTACACTACACTTTCGTTAAATGTTATAGAGCAAAGATTTGATTCTCAGATCGTATGAAAGTTAAGATTACCACAATATTTCAATTCAAAAATTGTTAGAAAGCGATACTGAGTTGATAATGAGTGGAAAAAAACTTAACGAAACTTTCGTCAAGTTTTCAAAAACCATTAAAAGTGAGTAATATTTAGTTAAATTTTAAAAAAATATGTTCCTTTTAATTTACAACATTGAAAATTACTATTCACAGGAGTTTCGTTAAGTTTTGCTTATGGCGTTTATTAATTAGCTTTTTATTGTTTAGCTGTTTTGACTGACTATTAACAATGTTTCTTAGTAAATCAATGCTGTGTTGATAATTAACGAAAAAAAAACTTAACAAAACTTTCGTCAAGTTTTCAAAAACTACCAAAAGCGAGTTTCGCTCAATAGAATTCGAAGAAATGTGTTTTTTCTTTATTTTTTAATTATTTACTGTAATTTTCAGCAAGTTTTACTGAAAATTACAAACTTAAAGAGTTTCGTTAAGTTTTTTTATAGCGTTTAGGCACTGTAATGATTTGTTTAGTCATTTTTTATTGACAGTTAACAATTTATTTGATTGAAAATATTAATCTAAATTTGAAAAAATGTATTTCTTCATAAATTTTCAGAAAGCAACGCTGATAATGAGTAAAAAAACTTTAACAAAACTTTCATCAAGTTTTCAAAAATCACCAAAAGTGAGTTTCGCTTCATTGTATTTGAAATAATTTGTTTGTTTTCATTTGCAATACTGAAAATTACAAATTACAAAAGTTTCGTTAAGTTTTGCTTATGAAGTTTATTAACTGTAATGATTTGCTTAGCCGTTTTGACTGGCTATTAACAATTTTTATTATTCAAAAAATTATTTATTTAATAATAAGTGAATAAAAACATAACGAAACTTTCGTCAAGTTTTTAAAAATCACCAAAAGTGAGTTTTGTTTCATTGCATTCGAAAGAAAGTATTTGTTTCCATTTGCAATACGGAAAATTACAAATTACAAGAGTTTCGTTAAGTTTTGTTTATGGCGTTTAGGCAATGCAATGATTTGTTTGGCGGTTTTGACGCACGTTTAACAACTTCTTTGATTAAAAATATTTATTTGATTTCGCAAATGTGAGTGTCTTCATAAATTATCAGAAAGCAAAGCTGAGTTTATAATGCTTGAAAAAAACTTAATGAAACTTTTGTCAAGTTTTTAAAAATCACTTAAAGTGAGTTTCACTTAATTGAATTTCAAAGAATGTGTTCGTTTTCATTTCCAACATTGAAAATTACAATTAAAAGAGTTTCGTTGAGTTTTGCTTATGGCGGTTAGGTACTGTATTGATTTGTTCGGCAATTTGTACGGACTTTTAACAATTTCTTTGATTTAACATAATACATAATTTGAATATGAAAAAATGTATTCCTTCTTAAATTGTCAGAAAATAATGCTGAGTTGAGAATGAGCAAAAAAAAAAAACTTAACAAAACTTTCGTCAAGTTTAAAGAAATCACCAAAAGTAAGTTTCGCTTAATAAACATTAAAATAAAATGTTCACTTTCATTTGCAACATTGAAAATTACAAATTACAAGAGTTTCGTTAAGTTTTGCTTATATTGTTTAGGCACTGTAATGATTTCGTTGGCCGTTTTTTGACAATTTTTTATTACATAAAATATTCATTTTAATTTAAAAAAATATATTTATTCATAAATTGTCAGAAAGCAATGCTGAGTTTTTAACGAAACTTTCGTCAAGTTTTCAAAAATCCCTAAAAGTAAGTTTAGTGCAATTGAATTTGAAAAATGTGTTTGTTTTCATTACCAATATTGAAAATTTCAATGTACAAGAGTTTCGTTAAGTTTTGCTTATGGCGTTTAGGTACTGTAATGATTTATTGAGTAATTTTTATGACTCCGAACAATTTATTGCATACAAAATATTAATTTGAATTTAAAAAACATGTATTTCTTCATAAATTTAAGAAAATCACCAAAAGTGAGTCTCGTTTAGTTGAATTTGAAAAAATGTGTGCATTTTTATTTGGAACATTGAAAATTTAAAATGACAAGAGTTTCGCTAAGTTTTACTTTTGGCGTTTAGGCACCTAATGATTTGTTCAATCATTTTTACTGACTTTTAACCATTTCTTTGATTCAAATATTAATTGTATTTCTTTAAAAAATGTGTTTCTTCATTAATTGAGTGAAAAAAAAACTGATCGAAACTTTCGTTAAGCTGTAAAAATCACCAAAAGTTAGTCTCGTTTAGTTGAATTTGAAAAAATGTCTGCAATTTTATTTGCAACATTGATAATTTAAAATTACAAGAGTTTCGTTAAGTTTAACTTATGGTGTTTAGGTAATAATAATTACCTAAATTTATTAGTAACAATAATTTTTAATTGACTTTTAACAATTTGTTTGAGTAAAAATATTAGTTTGAGCATTAACAAATTTTTATTATATTACAAAATGCAATTCACTACGAACAAGAGTTTCGTTAAGTTTTGGTTATGACTTTAAGATGCTGTAACGAGTTGTCTAGTTATTTTTATTGTCTGTATGAATTTTAACCTTCATTAATTTCAATGATTTTTTAGTTTTCAAAAACTTAACGAAACAAGTTTCGTCAAATTATTTGAGTTTTACAGTCATAACGGTGACTTTTTGCTGTGTTTACATAAAAAAAGTCGTAGTTAATTGTCATTGCATGTGCTCTCTTAAAAAGTAAGAAAAATAGTTTCGTTAAGTTTTTCAAGTTACGTGATCAGTTTGAAATTGTTGTTGTTAGTTATTATTTCACTAGCTTTTAAAGAATTTTTTGTGCTCAAATTGTGTATAAAATTAAAATGTAAGAAAACGTTTCGTTAAGTTTTTGTTCTACCTTTCACGATCAGAGCATAAAGTTTGCATTTGTTAATATGCCGCTCTGTAGAGCAAAGCGCCAACTCCAGGCTTGGCTGTGACTAACATAAATATCAGTTCATTCACAGGAACTCATCAACCGGATATAAGTTGACCTCAAGTCGTGCTTTTCTCTTACTTTAATTTTGTTTTTTCTTTTCCTTTCTTTTCTTTTCTTTACAATGCTTTGCAATCTTTCACAAGCACGCATCTGGCACGCACGTGCATAAACAAAAAACACGGTAGCATAGCGCACAAATCAAAAGGTGCGCAACAAAGAGTTGCCAACATAAAACGACAAAACATAAACTAGTCTTCGAGTAATAAAAGAAATAAATTTATGCAAATCACGTGACAAAGCATTGAAAATTCAATTTCAATTACGGAATAATTCATGGAAATAAAAAAACAGAAAAACATACTAATTTATGCATTGAATTGTAGTGCAAAGAAGCGGAAGCATTGCGTTGCCATCTATGACAGCGGAAGAAGTTTGAAAGACATTTTTGAAAACAATAGAATAAGTGCGCAAGAAATAAATTTTAAAATAAGCTATGTTTGGCAACAAACAACACGTAGCTGTTGAAAAACATGTTTTACAGAAATTTACGCCTTTTTTGGGTATTCACGAGTTATGAAATTGTTGAAGCTTTTACATAAACTAACAAATAACTAGTGAATAAAAGTTAAAAATATGAATAATAAGCATAAAATAATGGTTTGAGGAGCTTATGACAAGATTTCATAGAAATTTTTAAACATTCCTGGCATATATAACACCATGCATGCTACAGCATTATTATAACATTATAAAAAAACTAGGAAACAAATGTGATTAAACTAGATTCTCTTAAGAACGTTTTATTTTTTATTCATTGAAAAGATATTTTTTTAAAAGAAACTCAAATTTTTAAGAACTTAAAGTTTTCAAAAATATTTTTCATACAAAAAATTACACCTTATAGCAAGAGCAAAGTTTTGGTTTTTATCAAAAAAATATTTATTTTATATATGTGTTCAAAATATTATTCTTAACTTGAATACTTAAATATCCATGAAAATTTCTAGCTATTTTCTTAAAAAAATACCTTTGTAGGGCTAACATTACTAAGGGAAAAAACACGAATGTAGAACTTTTTTATAGTTCAATATATATTATGTTTTTATTGCCTGAACTGAATAGATTTTTCTGTTAATATGTATTCATAAACTTAAATAGAAAACGTTTTAAAGCAGCAAGAACTTTCTTCAAAGCTTAGTTAAGTTCATATCAACTCAACTCACCTTAACTCAACTCTTAATTCAACTCATCACAGCACATCTCAGCACAATTTAGCAAATCTCAAAATCTCAGCTCAACTCTGTCTCAGCTCAGCTCAGTTCAGCTCAAACTAACTCAATTCGATTAACATGAGCTCAATTTAGCACCAATGCCCTCAGCTCGGCTTACATAAGCTCAACCTTAACCTAGATTAACTCAGCTCATTGCAGCTCAAATCAGCTCAACTTAGTACATCTTTGCAAATCTCAACACAGTTCAGCTTTGTCTCAGCTTAGCGCAGCTCAAATTAAGTCAACTCGATTCTTTCAACCTCAATTCAACTCAACTCATCTCATCTCACCTCAGCTCATACTAGCTCAGCTCAAAACCAATCAATTTTTGCTTATCTCAGCAAGTTTTACAGTTCAACGCATACCAGCTCAACTCAACTCAACTCAGTTCCGTTCACATTAGCTCAACTCAGTTGCGTTGAGGCTTTATTTATACCAAAAAAATTTAATGAAAATAAATTTGTAAATTAAAAGAACTGTGACGAAAATCTGATGCTATGTTAGAAAAGCTCTTTTGTGTCATAATCAAATCCCATAAACAATTTTTTAAAAATCACTAGAAAATTCAGGATATAATAAAGAGATCTTTTTTAAAGGCATAGAACTTTTTTTTCAAATTTAATACAAAAAAATTAATGTAATGGCCAATATTTGGGCTTTATTACTTATCAAGTTGTATGACATTTAGTGTTTAAACATCATTTCAGGCAAAAAGCCACCGCGACTGCGCATCTTTTGAAGATCATCTGCAACCCAATTTTGCACAACTTTTTTAATTATATCCGGCCAAATCCCGCCAATAACGCTCCGAATTTTGACTTACAACTAGTCAGTCGTAGCTGATTTATCTGCATAGGCCATCTGCATAGTCGTTTCCCCACAAAAAGTAATCTTACGGAGTCAAATCACATGACCTAGGTGGCCAATTCTCAGGCCCATTTCTTGATATGATTCGGTTACAATAAGTTCGTCCCAATAAAGTGATGTTTCGGCTGTGCGATTGAGTTTTGAGCGATCATTCGTACAGCCGATAATTTCACTTGCTGCATGGCTGGTTTTACCGTCTTTCTGGAACTATTTAGCACTGAGACAATTGATATTGACATGGAGAACCAAGAAGTTGCGAATCATTTGCCTGTAGCGCATTGACGGCAACGTTAGTTCCATATTCATATATGAAGAAGTATGAACCAAAGCACACCAGACAATAACTTCTTCTGAATGTAACGGAAACCTAAAGAGTTTCTTAGTGATCACAACATAAGTAGCTAATGATTGATTTTCTCTAATGAAAATGTAAAATTTTCATCTAAGATTATGCTATTTTGTGACTTTAATAAAATAGTAATAAAATCGAAAATAAGATACTTGTTAAGCTCACGATATTTCTGATATTTAAGCATATATATTATCTTTGAACGATGAGTATTAGAGGCTGTAGATATACCCCAAAGTATTACTCAAAAACGTTGCATGTCCTTGAAAAAATTTGCTAAATCTTGCAACTTCAAAATGTGCAGAATTTTCACAGCTCTTCAATTGCGCTTGAAATTTGTTGAAAAATTTGTCATTTTTTCATATAAATTTGCTAATTTTCGTCAAGGCATGCTTAAGGGAAAAGGTCATAAGATAATTGATAAGAATAATATAATTTTGAAAAGTCCCAGAAAAGCCTTCGGGAATGCGTACAAAAGTTATTTGTAAACGTACTTCAAAATGAAACAAAAAAAAATTATAATTTTTCTTTATAGTCTAGACCAGTGCTGTCACTTTACCACAATTGTGGTAGATCTACACTTTTTTCGACTTTTTTGACATCTGCCATTTTTACCACCCACTATTTACCTTTTCCCAAAATCTACCACTATTTTATTTCTGTCACAATTTCTATCATCAGTCTATTTTTAAACGTTACCTAAGTAACAACTCTTAAAAAGTTTTCAAATTCAATATAACACCTAATCTAACAATCTTTTGGTGCGCATGAAAGTTTGAACTTTGCTTGAAAGTTGCTTATTTGCTGGTTCGCGAGCAGCTCCTAACTTGGCTCTTGGCGTGCTCGCGGTCCAGTTTGTACTTTGCATCTCATGATAGGCAATGGGAGTTACGGAAATTTAAAAAACGGCTTGGGCCACGAGCGTCTAAAAATTAGGGAGATCCAATAACGAGATTTTTACGTTTATCAGTCTTTATGATCCGGTATTCACAATTGAAAATTGATGAAATGCTATTTTTGGAAAATAATTTAAGAACAACTGCTTATATTTTTTTCCAATAAAATTTAATGAATGTTAAAATAAAGCTTAACCATAATTTTTATGAGATTACTGCAAGTTGGCCCCATTTTTTGAATATAGGAAAAAATCTACCACTAATTTTCTTAATCTACCACTCTTTTCAGACACAATCTACCACTATTTGTTATTTTCAAGTGACAGCACTGGTCTAGACACATTGACGACGGCTGCAACATTGCGTCAAACGTCAAATTTTTTTAATGTGAATGTGGTGAAAATGTTGCAACGACAATGCGTCATTGTAGCAATGTTGCTGTCGTCGATTTAGTTTTTTTTTTATTTTGACGTACGACAAGAGTAAGAAAATCGGCATTTGTTAATGCTTTCGTTTAATTTCGTGCTTCTTTTGTGTTTTTTATTATTCGTTCTCATTGTGTTTGTGTTAAATGTTTGTTTTTTTAATGATAATTCGATGTTTAATAATAAAAATATATGAAAGTACGGCTTATCGTGCTGCATCCAAAATAATTAAGTCGTCAACAACATGCCAATATTTTCGTTTCCACCTCGTGCTGTTATGTTGCAGCTGTCGTCAATGTGTCTAGGCTATTAATTAGGTATAAAAGTTATAAAAGTTATATAAAAGTTATATATAATTTTTTTTTGTAAGAACTTGAGTCAAATATATCTTTTTGTTAAAATTAAGATTTATAAACTATAGAGCACAAAACTATTTAAACTAAAATTTGTTTAAATTTTCAAGGCTATGAATTTTTCAATAAAAATGTATAAATTTTGTCTTGACTTGAACTGCAAATATTTTCCACTGTTTTGGTACAAGCTATTAAAGATAAAAACTGGAAAAATATATTAAAAATAAACTGGATTGCATGAAATGTCCTTGAAGTAAAATTTTACAGACACATAACTTCAGTTCTTTACAACTGCGTTAAGGTGGGACATAACATTCGCGGCAGAGAAAACAGACCTTTTTTTAAAAAATTCATAACTCAGTCAAAAACAAAAATTTTTCCAAAATTAATTTTATTATTGTAGAGAATTTAACAAATTAAAAGAAAAAAATTCAAAAAAATATATTTTTCACTCCAACATGGTTTTATAGAGCTCCAAACTGGCGGCAGAGAAAAAAACGGGGCCTCGTTGCAGCGCTGGGAGTCGCAAAAATTGTCCGATCTGGAAAAATAATTACTTTTTTAAATCTTAACAAAATTAGTTATCGTATGACAGAAGCATTTTTTAAAAAATTTTTTTTCAATTTTTGGTGATGTTCCAAATTTGAAAGTGTGTTTTTTCGAAAAAAAATATTGACTTCAAAAATTCATTAAAAATCGAAAAAAAATTTAAGAAAGAGCTCGTGTCATACGATAGCGAAACAAGTTAAAAAAAATATAAAAAAAAAATTCGTCAAAAAATGAACCCGCTAGTGCCGCAACCAATACGAAAAACATGGTTTCGAGATAAAAGCGTTCAAAGTTTGTGAACAAAGAAACAAAAGGTTGAAAAATAAAAATGCGCTCTCACTAATCCGGCTGTAACTTTTGAACTCGTAGGAATTTTTCCATGAATTTTCTTAGAATCTTAAGAATATTTACTAAAATAAAAAATTATAAAAAAAAGGTTATAAAAAACAGCCAATGTCATGTCCCTCCTTAAGGAGGTTTTCTAGTCTAGGGCTACAAATTTTGGATGTTTTTTAAAATTCGATAAAAAAAAGCTAAGAATATCCTTTTTTTATTATGATATTTATTGATATTTTAAGAATACAAGACATAATTGAAAAAAAAAATTTTGAAAATTGAAAAAATTACAAGCCGCGGAGTTATAAAAAAGAGTGCGTCCTTCTTGACATGAATCATTTGAAAAAGAAAGTAAAAATATGGAAAATAGATATGGATAGGCAGATACAATAAGAGATGGTCCACACCAATTTTCAAATTTATCGGGAATACCTCATTAAAAACAGAGCTGGGCGATAAGGATTACTTTTAAGGACTTAAAACTTTACTAAGGATTTAAACTTTTTTGAAATTACGATTACTGCATTCGTAATTTGAGATCACTCGATGAACGATTACAGTAATCCTAATTTAACAATTTTTGAAATTAGGATTAAAATAATCGTAATCCTTACCGTAATCAATTACATCTGTAATTCTTATCGCCCAGCTCTGATTAAAAACATGTATATATTAAAAGAAAACAATTTTTTGTCTACACTTATATACATTTTTAGATCCTATAATAATACAAAAAATATATTTTGGTACTAAAAATTTTGGTTTGTCTCAAGATATATCTGTTTTCCTTAAAAAGAATCTCCTTAAAAAGATTCCATTTTGAAAAAAAAAAAAAAAACGAGGGTCGAACAATGAGCATAATTTGTGTTTGTTTTATTCCCACTAAAGTTAAACTTTAAAACATGACTGACAGTCTATTAATTTGGAGCTTCTTTTGGTTGCCGCTCATACCAAAAAATGCTTCAAAACATTTTGTTTGTTTTCATTGTCCAACAACAAACAACTGTTCTCTTTTCTATTTGAATTATAATAACATATTGATAAAAAAAACAAACTCTAATGCCAAATCAATGCCGACACTTAAAGCTGTCAAAACTATAATTGTTTGACAGCTAACAATATGAAGATACAATATTAAGTGACATTTGTTGTTGTACTCTTTTAAAATATCTACTGCTTCAACTGCAGTTCGCATGGATTTGAAATTGTTTTTTTTTTTTTATGAAGTTGAGAAATACAGAGATTCGAACTCTTTAGGTCTAAGTGACAGCAAAGTGGTTTTGTAGATATTTTTTATGTCTTTTCAAGTAAGAGGAAATGTTTTGCTCCATATTTGAAACTCTTTGAAATTTTCAATAATGCGTCATCAATTAAAAGTGCCGCTTTTAACCCATTAACCTCAAAGAAAAGCAAGAAACCACAAGAAAAAAAGGCACTCATGGTTGTGAAAAGACAATAGTTCGGAAAACAATAAAATACTGGATGATGGGGGGGCTTCAAAAAAATACACGATAACCACAAACAAAGCGCAGAGCAGCCACATATGGAATAAGTTAAATCAAAGAGAAAACGAAAAAGGCAAAAACAGAGTAAAAAGCAGACAAACAAACAATAATAACAAAAACAACAAGAACAAAAACAACCAATATGTATGCATAAACAATGCATTATTATTATTTTTAGAACCCCTACTTCAAAGCAGAAGTTGCTGCTTTTCAAAGACGTAGGCAAAAGAAATAAATGAAAAAATGAAAAAAAAATAACTTAACGTAAGGAAATTCCAGGAATTTCTGTGAGGAACACATGAGGAAGCAATAGAAATTCCAGCGCCCTCATATTTGCCGCTACAAACAATATGAGTCACACACACAGTGCAACAACGTAAAAGAAACTGAAAGATATGTTAAAGCAAGAAAAAATAAAGTGATACAGTCAGCGTTTAACAAGGAATAGCAATGAATCTTTTAAATTTCCAGAATTTTGTCAAAAGTGTAAATAATATGCAAATAAACGGTTTTAAGGGTTGTCAGAGAGTAGCAAAAGACATAAAAAAAAATTTCAAAAATTTTAAAATATTTTCACAAACCAAATAATATAACAAATTTCACAAAAACAGACATAAAAATTTAAAAAAAAAATAAATAAATCGCTTGTTTCAAAGAAAATGGAAATATTTTTATGAATAAAAATAACCCTTTTTAGCTACTCTGCCGATTTAATAGCCAGATACCCAATTTTTTAAGTTTTTTGTTATTCATTTTGAACATATTTATATAAAAACTACTTAAAAATATAAATTTTTAATTTTTAACTTCTTCATTTTGATGTTTATTTTGCAATTCAAAATAAACATGTTGTCTTGATGTTCTTTAAAAGTTTCATATCGAAGAGCCTTTTGATTTTCTAACCTTTTAAAAGGTAGGCTAAGGTTTTGAAATCGTAACTTTTTCTTATTTTTCTAAATATCTTTAGCAGTTTCATAATAAGATCATAGCCTAAAATACTAAAAGCTGAAATGCTTAAAAATTATATATAAAAAGCAACCCACCCACCCAGAAAAACACCTTGTTTCGTTTTCATCAACTCATGACAAATTTGCACCAACAATTTGTCATCCGCTGTTGACCTTGAAAAATTTACAAAACAAACAAAGCAATTTTTTTTTTCTTTGCTTTATTATGCAAATTTTATTTTTTTTTTTTATATATTTAACTTTTGTTTTCTGTCAAATGAAGCGATTATTTCAATTAACAAAATAACTCAGTGTGGCCCACGCCAAGTCATAATAACACCACACAAATCAAAAAAAAAAAAAAAATACAAACAAAAAAAAAACAAAAGAAATACAACACTAAAAATACCACCAAAACACAGTGCAAACATTTAAATAACAAATTTAAAGCGTGAATAAAAATTTCAAGCCAGCCAAAAAATTGCCAATTTATGCAAATTTTCTGATTGTTTACTAATGATAATGATGTGACTTTGAAATGAGGCGTCATGACAGTAGTAAAAAATACACAGGCTTGCCATGTGTCAGGCACAAAGCATGCAGGTGTCGTCTATTATTTGTAAAAAAACATGATAATGTATCAATATAGCTTTGAACGAAGCTATATTGATTTTAATATGAACAATATAAAGGCTATGGGAATAGAGTTGCCATATTTTATACAAAAATTTATAATGAAAAAATTTGTCTTATGTGAGTAAAAACATAAAGATATACAAAATTTTAAGGGTTTTTACTAAAGGTGCCTTACTACTTTTACTCAGTGATATTCTGTTGGCAAAGAAGCAATTTTTCGAACACTTACACTCAGAAAAAAGTTTCTCGGAATATGATAAAAAAGGCATCATATTTAGAGAAAAATGGTATAGACTTTGCTCCAGAGAATACCTTTCTCTAAATGCGATCCTTAAAATTCTCTAAAAATTATAAAAAGCTTCTATGAAAAAGAGAAATACATAAAAATATATCGTTTTTAGAGAAAACGTCTTTTACATTTTTGAGAAAACATTTGTTTTTATTGAAGAAAATACGTCTTATATTGAATTTTTATCAAAATATCTATAGGAAAAATTTTTCATTTTCAATAAATTTTTCTCTATAAATGAGAATTTTTTGTGCGAGAAATAAATTTATCATTACAGGTTTTTAACTTCAAATTCAACCTTTTCCATTTCAAATTAAACTTTTTCCAAATCAAATTAAACTTTTCCATTTCAAAAAAAACTTTTTCCATTTCAAATAAAACTTTTTCCATTTCAAATTAAACCTTTTCCATTTAAAAAAAAACTTTTTCCAAATCAAATTAAACTTTTTCCATTTCAAATTAAACCTCAGCCAAGAAAGAGATTAATTTAAGATTTTTATTGAATTATTAACATGTTATCGAAAAGTATTACATATTTCTTGTGTAAATAGCTGTTCAGAAGTTTTAGCTGCTGATTTAATCACCAAGCTGCAAATGGCATTGTCCGAAATCATGGCTTATTTCAACAAGTGGAAAATTGCGTTAAACAGCCAGAAAACTCAAGCAATATACTTTACGAGAAAGCGAAAAGCTTGTTTTCTTCCTCAAACAAACTTATATATTAACAATTATTCTATTCTTTGGGAGCAAAAAGTTAAATACTTAGGTATAATTCTTGATCCTAAAATGAAGTTCAAGGATCACATACCTTACATAACTAACAAAATAAAAATTCTAATAAGGATTCTGTATCCTTTGATCAATCGAAAATCAAGCCTCAATATAGACAACAAAAAATTAATTCTAGTTTGTGTTTTTCACGCTTTCATGTTCTATGCCGCACCGGTTTGGTCTACTAGCGCAAATTGCCATTTAAAAAAATTGCAGATCTCTCAAAATAAGCTTTTAAAACTTATGTACAATCTTCCATGGTATTATTCCACTAACAGGCTTCATGCACTTTCAGACGTTGAAAAAGTTGCTGATAGAATAAAAAAGCTAACGCAAGATTTTAATAGCAGATGCTTAGCGTCTAACTATAGCCACATCAATGAGTTAGTCTCATCTTAGGTAGGTTAAGTAGTTTTGACGTAGAATTACGTCTTACAGCGCGGTTTGTATGGGGTCGTTTTAACAGATTTTTTGAAGGTCATGCAACGTTTTTGGCGAATACTTTAGGGTATACCTACAGCCTTTAATACTTATCGTTCAAAGATAATATATATACTTAAATATCAGATATATCCTACGCTGAATGAATATCTAATTTTGGATTTTGACACTATTATATGAAAGTCAGAAAATAGTAAAATATAAGAAGAAAAATGCATGTTTTTATATAAGAAAATCAATCATCAGCTGCTTATAATGTATTGCTGTGCCTGCTGCTTTCTTTGTTTTTGTTTCGTTGTTTATGGTTGAATTGTTTTTATTTTACACGAACTGATTGGTTCGTATTCAGCTTCAGAATGATTCTATGGCCAATCGGATGCAGTGGGATTATCTGAGGTCATAGGCGGGTCATTGGTACTATGATGGGTTCCATGGAACATTTGGACCAAAATGGATGATTCTATGGCCAATCGGATGCAGTGGGATTATCGAGGTCACTGGTAAGTCATTCGCACATTTATGGGTTCCATGGAACGTTTGGACCAAAATGGATGATTCTATGGCCAATCGGATGCAGTGGGATTATCTGAGGTCACAGGCGGGTCATTGGTACTTTGATGGTTTCCATGGAACGTTTGGACCAAAATGGATGATTCTATGGCCAATCGGATGCAGTGGGATTATCTGAGGTCACAGGCGGGTCATTGGTACTTTGATGGTTTCCATGCAACATTTGGACCACAATGGATGATTCTATGACCAATCGGATGCAGTGGGATTATCTGAGGTCACTGGTGGGTCATTCGCACATTTATGGGTTCCATGGAACGTTTGGACCAAAATGGATGATTCTATGGCCAATCGGATGCAGTGGGATTATCTGAGGTCACAGGCGGGTCATTGGTACTTTGATGGGTTCCATGGAACATT
The DNA here is from genome assembly GCA_958299015.1 of Tetanocera ferruginea. Lineage (NCBI taxonomy): Eukaryota > Metazoa > Arthropoda > Insecta > Diptera > Sciomyzidae > Tetanocera > Tetanocera ferruginea. The sequence goes on along the minus strand of OY282643.1, from coordinate 123,858,213 downwards.
TGGACCAAAATGGATGATTCTATGGCCAATCGCATGCAGTGGGATTATCTGAGGTCACTGGTGGGTCATTCGCACATTTATGGGTTCCATGGAACGTTTGGACCAAAATGGATGATTCTATGGCCAATCGGATGCAGTGGGATTATCTGAGGTTACAGGCGGGTCATTGGTATTTTGATGGGTTCTATGGAACATTTGGACCAAAATGGATGAGTCTATGGCCAATCGGATGCAGTGGGATTATCTGAGGTCATTGGCGGGTCATTGGTACTTTTATGGGTTCCATGGAACATTTGGACCAAAATGGATGATTTTATGGCCAATCGGATGCAGTGGGATTATCTGAGGTCACCGATGGGTCATTGGTACTTTGATGGGTTCCTTGGAACATTAAGACCAAAATGGATGATTCTATGGCCAATCGGATGCAGTGGGATTATCTGAGGTCACAGGTGGGTCATTGGTACTTTTATGGGTTCCATGGAACATTTGGACCAAAATGGATGATTCTATGGCCAATCGGATGCAGTGGGATTATCTGAGGTCACAGGCGGGTCATTGGTACTTTGATGGTTTCCATGGAACGTTTGGACCAAAATGGATGATTCTATGGCCAATCGGATGCAGTGGGATTATCTGAGGTCACAGGTGGGTCATTGGCACATTTATGGGTTCCATGGAACATTTGGACCAAAATGGATGATTCTATGGCCAATCGGATGCAGTGGGATTATCTGAGGTCACAGGCGGGTCATTGGTACTTTGATGGTTTCCATGGAACGTTTGGACCAAAATGGATGATTCTATGGCCAATCGGATGCAGTGGGATTATCTGAGGTCACAGGTGGGTCATTGGTACTTTCACGTGAATTCGTGAATAAAATACACGTGTAGCTGAGGTTCGTGTTACCACTTAATTTTTTTAAAAACACGTGAACACGTGCTTACGTGAATTTGGAAGTTCTAGTTCGTATTGGTAGCATTGTAAGCATTGCTTCGCATTGGGCTTATGCATGCACTACTGTTCTAGTTTACGAAGTGCTTTATTTTGAAACCAGAGGTCATGAACCTCTTTTCAACTCAGTCAATTAACTCAAACTGTTAAATTTAACGAAATGAATCTGTGATCCGGTTGGATTTAACTTTTATGAAAAAAACGAGTTGGATCATATTTTGTTTTATGCTTTTACCCAATATATTGCGTTAAATGTTAGTTTTTGTTTTTAATGCAAATTAGTTTGGATCCCACATTCCACTAGCACTAGCCAGTGTAGTTCGCAAACTATAAATCGAACAGAGACGAAAGTGTAGCTCGCAAACTAAATATCGGACAGTGACGAGAGTAGCACTAATAGAGAGGACATGTGCTCAGCTTGAAATATAGTTACCATACGATTTTTTAAAAATTCGGGATTTTAATTTTAATTTGAAATTAGTAGCTAAAGTAACTGTAGCTCGCAAACTAAATATATATCGGGCAGAGCCGAAAGTTCATTTGCTTCGCCTTCTTTTCAACTAAGTCAATGAACTCAACCTATCAAACTTAACGAAATGATCGAAAAAATTTGAAATTTTGCTAGTTTTTTTTTTGCTTGCTCATTTAATCATGCTTCCTTTTATCTTTTTCTTTGTTTTGGCCTCGATAAGTAGTCCATAATTGAGTGTTATTATTTTTTTTGTTAATTTTTGGAAGATCAATAAAAAATATGTGCAAAATGAACAAAACAGTCGGACCAAAGAGACAAAGTAGAAGAGGTTACAACTTTAGGATTAAGCAAGTTATGCGTAAGCATACAAAAGTTTCAGAGAGAAGTCAACGAAAAGTATATTAAAGTTAAAAAACACACTTTTCCATACTTAATTAAAAACAGAGTAAGCATGAAAAAAGATTTCAATATAAATCGATTCGAACGAAATGACAAACAAAAAATAATTTGTGTTTGTCGAAAAAGATTGCCAACTCATATTACAAAAAATATTTTCTTTAAGTTGGTAAATTCATTCCTGCTTTATGATTCAAAATAGCGGTCAATTTCAATACAAACCTCGCTTAATAAATTAATCCTGTCTAAAACATATATTTTTTACTGATTTTTAATAAAATTTCGGTACATAAGTGTTTAAATCAAAATTTAAATTATTTTTTAAGCAGGTTGCAACCCTTTTCTGCTTAGCAATACTCGGTGTCGGGCGCTCACTCTCAAGTTTTGAAAAGTAAACGAAAATTGAGAAACTGAACGAAACATTGCTTACGCTGAACTCGGGGGACTCAATATATTTCTGAACAAGTATGTTCTATTACTCTTTAGCTTTTGTATGCTTACGCATAACTTGGATGAGACTTTAAACGGAATTCTACGTCTACACTTACGATACTATCGAAACTGTTTCTTTTTTAAGTAGGTTTTTATATAAAATTCAAATAGGTTTTTGTAAAATTTTTGCCTTCAACTATATGTTAACGAGATTATATATAAATGTAGTTATTTGTAAAATAAATTGTTATTATTAAGAAGAAAAAGAAATGCCTTGAACTCTTTGAACAAAATTATAGTAATATGAAATGTAATATAATAATATACGAAAACAAATAAATGAATGAATGAATGAATGAGAAGTGTTTCACTAACATAAATAGTATCCATACTTTCTTTGTTTCTAAAAGGTACTTTTTAATCCAACAACAAATCAAGAAATGTTACTTAAAGATTGTGCAGTAGCTTTGCAATAGTGACATATTGAGATTCTTAATATTGGTATTATGCAACGCTGGGACATCTTATTTTGCGAGTTTTGATCCAGAAATGCATGAGCCAAAAATTTTTGGTATAGGTTTCCGAGGTTTCCAGACAAATCAGCACGCAGCTGCTCAGGAGTCGCCCGTAGAGTGCTGGATTGTATGACCAACCCTTAATAATTTTGTATCTCCGTGTATTTTTTTTCCAAACAAACTCACACCTATTTTTGGGGGGCTTCCACACAAAAGTTACGTTTTCATGAAATTTACTCTTAACGCTCCCAATGCTACCAAAATGCCTCTAGAGCATGGGCGCAACCAGGATTTATTTTCAGGGGGGTTTTATCAAATTTCTTACTTATGTATAAAATCATTTTACAAATGCTTCATATCACAGCAATAAGTTTCAACTCTTGGGAGTAATATTTTCAAATAGAAGTTTAGTTGGGCTTAGGTGGGTTTCGAAGGCTCAAACAAAGCATATGATAACTATTTTTTGTTAATATACGATCTAAATATTTCAAGCACTAGATAATGTATCTTGAAGAAGGTTTACAAATTTTTGTACATTTTGTTCAATGTCATAAGGCAAAAACAAAATTTATTTTCAAACCGACCCAACCCATTTAAAAAACATTCATATTTAAAATTTAAGTTTAGTTTTTATGAATAGTATTTCATAATTAATTAGTCTTTTATAATTATTTTGATGAAAAGAAAAGGCAAATATTTTCAGTTTTTAAAATATTTTGAGAAAACGCTAATCAAAATTTTTATATTTGGTCAAAATCTTACCAGAAATGTGTGATTTTTCTTAAAAATAACTTAAAAAGAAAATGTATTAGAAAAAAACTTCAACTTAAAGATAAGATAATTTATGACAGAAACTTAACAACTTAATAAAATAGTAAGGTATATCTTCGACTTGGCCGAAGTTAAAATACCCCCACGGCCAATTCGTAAGTGTAAAACAATCTTAAATTTTAGGTCTTTTTGTATGAGATTTTAAAAGATTTTAGTATTCTTATGGCGTCTAGAATACATACATATGAAATTGTTTTACTGAAGCCTAAAGATATGCCTTTTTATAAGGTTTTTAGTTTTGGGGTTGCATGGGAGGCTGGCGTGTTTGTGGTTGTTTCAGTTTTGTAGCTTAAATATTAGCCTCTTTATAAAAAAACAAAAAAAACAAATTGGCCCTTTCAGCCCTTGAAAGGACTTTGACCGAGCTTCTTATGATCAATTGTGTTGTGTGTGATATTAAATGTTTGCACAAAATTAACCGAGAACTGGACCTACATGTTTTATGCCGACTCCGAACGGCTAAGGTTCATGTTCTCAAGAAGCTTTACATGGCATTGTTTACTCTCTGAGGTTTGCCATTGTCTGCAGAGAGGTGGTGACAGATCAGAAAAATTTTTTATTGAAAAAAACTTTTCGCTGCGGCTGGGGATCGAACCCGGGCTCCGAGCATGCCAGGCCACACACTTAACCTGCATGCCACGGTCACCACACCTCTTATAAACTTTTCACTATTCTGACTTCTATGCGAGGGGGGCGTGTTAGTGCATTGATGTCGCTCATTTTTTCAGCAAACTTCAGTTTTAATATAAAATATACAAATACTGAATTTCAGTGGGTGTGTCCTTAGTCAGATGACGCCTTTTTTTTCCACGATTTAGTTTTGAAATAAAATACAAACGTATCCAATTTTTGCCTGCAGCTTAAAGTGAAGTCTATTCATAAAGTTCTTAATTTGAGGTTGTATGGGAGGTTGGCGAGAACGTGAATGGATGACGTCCATTTTTCTAACACGCCTTAGTTTTGATATAAAGTGAATAAATACCTAATTTTATTTATTTAGCTTCCACAGAAACCTTTTTATATAGTTTTCAATTTTGGGGTTGTGTGGGAGGTAGGCGTGTTAGTGGGTGGATGACGCCTATTTATCCAACCCACTTAAGTTTTGACATTAAATTAATAAATATCTAATTTTACGTTTGTAGATTTGATAGAAGCCTAATTATAAAGTTTTCAATTTTGGGGTTGTATTGGAGGTGGGCGTGGTCGTTGGTGGATGACGTCCATATTGCTAACACGCCTTTCTTTTGATAAAAAGTGAATAAATACCTAATTCTATTTAACTATATAACCCTTTTCATATACTTTTCAGTTTTTGGGTTGTATGGGAGGTGGGCATGTTAGTGGGTGGATGACGCCCATTTTTCTACCCCACTTTAGTTTTGACATTAAATGAACAAATATCTAATTTTACTTTTGTAGTTTCGCTAGAAGCCTATTTATATAGTTTTCAAATTTGGGATTGTAAGGGAGCTGGGCGTGGTCGTTGATGAATGACGTCCATTTTTCTAACACGCCTTAGTTTTGATATAAAGTGAATAAATACCTAATTTTATTTATTTAGCTTCCACAGAACCCTTTTTATATAGTTTTCAGTTTTTGGGTTGTATGGGAGGTGGGCGTGTAAGTGGGTGGATGACGCCCATTTTTCGAATCCACTTAAGTTTTTACATTAAATGAACAAATATCTAATTTTACTTTTGTAGCTTTGATAGAAGCCTATTTATATGTATATTTTTCAATTTTGGGGTTGTATGGAAGGTGGACGTGGTCGTTGGTCGATGACGTCCATTTTTCCAACACCCGTTAGGTTTGATATAAAGTGAATAAATACCTAATTTTATTTATTTTGCTGCGACAGAAGCCTTTTTATATAGATTTCAATTTTGGGATTGTATGGGAGGTGGGCGTGTTAGTGGAAGGACGACGCCCATTTTTCTAAGACATCTCAGTTTTGACATAGAATGCACAAATGCCAAATTTCAGCATTGTAGCTTTAATATTAGCCTCTTTATAGATTTTTCATTATTGGGGTTGTATGGGAGGTAGGCGTTATTTTCATCTTATCTAGCCCATTCTCGAACTTGATCTTTGTTTTTTAGAAAAAAGCTTAAATATGAAGTTTCATTACGATAGCTTGAAAATTACGGCTGTAATCATGTCGACAGACAGACGGATATGGCTAAATCAACTCAGGTGGTGATGCTGATCAAGAATATATATACTTTTCTATGCCTACCACGCCTCCTTTTGGGCGTTACACACGTCGTGACAAAATTAATATACCCCTTACGCATTACGCGTGGGGGTATAAAAATATATTCGCCATTTGCTTGTATTACTTTTTGAAGACGTTTTGGGACTGATTCAACAAGATTTTTCAAAATATCTACCGGAATTTGCTCCCATAGACTTTTTATTTCGGATATAGTCTCTTCCCTGGTTCGAGTGAATTCTTTGGAATTCGGACAAATCTCTTTTTAGGCGATCCGTGATCCTCAAACGTACTTACATCAGTGCACAAAACTCGGTTTCAAAAGCTCATGGTCTTACAAAAAAAATCTTTGGCAAATTAGAGTCGTTTAATTTTTTTTTGCTGAGGTTACATACGGTATTTTTCTATTTTACGGAATAGCTATGTACCGAATTGGAATTCATGTAAACGGCTGCGAATTGTGCGTTTGCTAACTGGATTCATTTTTCATTTGTAATTCATGGCTTTTCGGTGTTAAACCAGGGTTCTTTGAGAACTCTCGTATAATTAGCTGGTCTTCTTTACGTGTTGTTTTTTGCCCGAACGTGGCAAATTTTTTACTGAATTTGTTTTTTTGTGCTTATTTATTTGATAGTGAACCGTTTGCCTTGATACCTGTAACTCGAAGCATATTTCTTTGACTGAAATACCACAACTATGCTTCTCCACGATTGCTCATCTCATTTCAACGCTTAGTTCCGACTTTTTCACCATTTTTTTTCATAGAAGTATAACTAAAACTAGTAAACCTGTTGCCCGAATTCGAGCAATTCAATAAAAATTAAATATAAGAAACATAATAAACGTTTAATATATGATATTCTAGTCAAGAAGCTTATTTCCTCAAAAACAATATACTCAGTCTCAATAATAATATAAAAGATCTGAATGCTTTGACTTAAAACATATGATCTGACACTAAATTTTTAAATTTAAATGTCAAAATACGAAGACAGACTTAAGCCTGGTTTTCACTATGTCAATTTCAATGGTCAGTTGTTGTCAGTCACATGAAAAATGCCAACACGTTGTCATTTTTTTTCTGTTTGACAATGGCGAAAAATAGGAAAAACTGATCTCTTCACATGTTTATAGCAAAAATTGCAAAAAAAAAATGTTATTTATGTGTTTTTTTAAACTTTTAAATTTCATGTCAATCAAAAAATGACTAAGTGAAAACCAAGCATTACACTAATATTACTACTGAGATAAACATTATTACTATTCAAAAAATCGCTGCTTAACTTTTCAAGCTATAAAACATAACTAATTTAAATAAAAAATGAATTTAAGAAATAAATTAATAATAAGATATAATTCAAAACTTAATAAAAAATACTTCCAGAACAACTACAACATCAACTTATAACATTTAACATTATAACATTTTGATGAAAAAACGCCAAAAAACCCAAAAAAAAAAATTTTTCTTTGAAAACCGTTAAAATTTGATTGAGTTGTTTGCTCGGAAAGTGGAATTTTTGATTTTGGAACAGCATTTTTCGGACAATTGACATTTGAGGAATGCATAAAAGATAATTTTGGTGAAAAATTTTTAGTTTTAAAAAAAATTAAAATTCGATCAATTTATAAACTTTTTTCAAACTAAATTTCAAATCGATTAAATAGCGGATTTTTGTACAAAAATTTTATTTCTGTTTTAAAAGGTTGGGAACCCCTTGAAGCGAAATCACAATTTTTAAAAGTGATTTGCACATCTACAGCCTAAACCTGATTTAATAACATCTGAATCGATAAAATCGGTTCATTGGTCTGGGAGAAGTTGAAGTCACAAAAAAAATCTTAGCCTATTAATTATATAGATAGGCAGGATGATTAAAACAGATTCGTGGCCATAACTTTTAATTGCTTGTAGCTATAATGAAATTTTTTTCAAATGTATTGTTTTTGAAGCTTGTTGAAGATTTAAAAATTATAAGAACAACATTTAAAAAAAAAAAATTCGATCAAAAAACCATAGGGGGTAGACTTGTTTTTTCGATGACACATAGTATTTATTAATTTTCCTGTCAAACAAAAACAAATTCATCTTAAATAAACTATATAAAATGAAAGAAAATCAAAAATGCAAATTTTAAATTTTTTTATTTTTACAACAAAAACAATTTTTAATACATTTTTTGAGGAAACATTCATTTTATTGGACTCTTTTTAAAGGCAATGATTAAAATATAAATAATAAAGTAACGGTAAAAACTTTGTTATTATTTTAAAGTCAATTAATTGTAATTAAACACAAAAAAGAAGTAAATGAAATTTTTTAAAAAGTGGCAGAGATATTCGCTTCCAAATATAGAACTTTAAATTTCAGAGAGTTTTTTTCTCTGTCTTGGCGTTTGATAAAAATACACGTTAAACAACTAAAGACAATATTAAGAAACTTCATTATGAAAATAATTTCCGTTATTGTCAACACATTTAAAAAACAAATAAAACAAAAATTTAGAAAAACAAAAAAATTTTGAAAACCGTTGAAATTTGACTGAGTTGTTTGCTCGAAAAGTGGAATTTTTGATTTTGGAGCTGCATTTTTCGGACAATTGACATTTGAGGAATGCATAAAAGATAATTTTGGTTAAAAATTTTTAGTTTTGACAAAAACTCAAATTCGATCAATTCATAAGCTCTTCTCAAACTAGATTTCAAATTGATTAAATAGCGGATTTTTGTACAAAAATTTTATTTCTGTTTTAAAAGGTTGGGAACCCCCTGAAGCGAAATCACAATTTTTAAAAGTGATTTGCACATCTACAGCCTAAACCTCATTTAATGACATCTGAATTGATAACATTGGTCTGGGAGGAGTTGAAGTCACAAAAAAAATCTTAGCCTATTAATTATGTAGATAAACAAATATATTTGAATAAATCTGACTATTTATTTAAAGCTCTGATTTTACTTACCAAATCGTTTTTTGCATACACGTCAAAATACTTCTGCCACCAATTTCTTGTATTTAACGAATTTAAAAAAAAAAAAAAAACAAATTGGCCATTTCAGCCCTTGAAAGGACTTTGACCGAGCTTCTTATGATCAATTGTGTTGTGTGTGATATTAAATGTTTGCACACAATTAACCAAGAACTGGACCTACATGTTTTATGCCGACTCCGAACGGCTCATGTTCTCAAGAAGCTTTACATGGCATTATTTACTCTCTGAGGTTTGCCATTGTCTGCAGAGAGGTGGTGACCGATCAGAAAAATTTTTTTATTGAAAAAACTTTTCGCCGCGACTGGGGATCGAACTCGGGCTCCGAGCGTGCTAAGCCACACACTTAACCTGCACGCCACGGTCACCACTTTAACGAATTACTTCCTCGAAAAGCTTAACTTAAATGACCTCGTTTAATTACGTTAAAATTTGGGGCAAGCCTTAAAATTTTACCTTTGGTGAATACTAATGGACCTCATTTTCGAAAGTTGAAAACACACAATTTCTGACACCTTGAGATGAAAAACTAAGAGCCTAAATATGAAAAAAAATCGTTTGAGTCTTTCGCCACCAAAATAACCGATGAAATTTCTTCTAAAATTGACTTTTATATCGTCAAGAAATTTTTATGAAACAGTTTCGAGAAAACGATGGAAAATTATGAATTGTAAATTTTTGCTTCAGTTTTGGAAGTCAATTGGAATTAGTTTTTTACTGAATCACATCATGACTTTAGTAAAAACTTAATTCCTGCAGAGTTTGGGTTAATTTGTGTTTAAAAAAATAACTATAAGAAAAGAACAAAAAATAATAATTTTTGAGGAAATTCCTTTGATCATTCCGCTGGCGAGGGATTCGACCGCTCTTCCTCAAGTTCAGGCATTCTTATTATACCCTAAACCTGAAAGGTCAGGGTATATTAACTTTGTGCAAACGTTTGTAACGCATAGAACGAAGCGAGTCCGGTATAGAAAAGTATATATATTCCTGATCAGCGTCACCACGTGAGTCGAGCTATCCATGTCCGTCCGTCCGTCCGTCCGTCCGTCCGTCCGTCCGTCCGTCCGTCCGTCCGTCTGTGTGTTGTCCGTATACACAGGATAAGAAGAAGGAGTTGAGATAATTGCATGAAACTTAGTACACATGGTCACATGCACCCAAGGATCTGCACTATTGAATATTTTTGGAATCCGCCCACGGACACGCCTACCTCCCATACAACGCAAAAATTGAAAACTGCATAACTCAGCTCATAATTAACCTACAACAATAAAATTTGGTATGTATGTGTTTTGTATCAACAAAAAGATGTTTTTGAAAAATGGGTGTCATCCACTCATGGACACGCCCACCTCCCATACAACCCAAAAACTGAAAACGCAATATATAAGCCTCTGTTTAACCTACAGAGCTAAAATTTGGCACATATGTTTTTTATAACAAAAAAAAAATGGTTTTGAAAAATGGACATCGTCCGCCCACGGACACGCCTACTTCCCATTCAACGCGAAAATTGAAAACTGCATAGCTCAGCTTATAATTAGCCTACAACAATAAAATTTGATATGTATGTGTTTCATACCAACACAAATATGTCTTCGGAAAATGGACGTCATCCGATCACGGACACGCCTACCTCCCATACAACCCAAAAATTGAAAACGCAATAAATAAACATGTCGCACACTAAATACAAAACAGTCACAACTCAAAATTTTTTATATCGAATTTTTGTTATAAATCAATTTATAAAACACATATCTGACTATATTTTTCGTTATTTTCTTCATTAACTGGAAGAATGAAGTTTTTGTGTTAAATGAAAATTGTTTTTCTTCTGCAGTTTCAACCAAAGAGTTTTATTTTTCGCTTTTCCTGAAAAGTTAGGTATTTTGAGTTGTGACTGTTTTGTATTTAGTGTGCGATGTGTTTAACCTACAGAGCTAAAATTTGGCACGTATGTTTTTTATGACAAGACAAAGATGGTTTGGAAAAATTGACTTCATCCGCCCACGGACACGCCCATTTACAATAAATTTTTTTTTTTTTTGAAAAGTGGGTTTAGGGTATTTCATAGTCGGCCTAGACCGACTTTAGACTTTCTTTACTTGTTTTTTATTACTTTTGAATTAATTTTCATACAAATATTTCAAGTCGTTTTAGTGGGTTCCAAGCTTGAAGTTGCAAAGACAACTCAAATCGAAGTATTGTCAACAACCTAAAACTTAGTATATTATGCATCAAACAGAATCGATTTGAAATATACATTTAGGGTTTTTGCTCATTGCTTTTCATATGAATCACTTTGACTTACTTCTATAATGCTTGGCACTACAATTATTTTGGGGGGCCGGGGAGGTTCAAACCTAGTAAATCCCACTTTGTTTGCGCTAAATGTAATATAAAATTTTACATTTTAAGGTATGCCTTGGCTTTCATTAACATAAATATCTTAAATAAAGGTGTTAGATTTGAATGGAATTTGCCAAACCCCTTTTTTAGTCCTTGGAATATATATTTTGGTTATTAGTTTAATTAAGTTTAGGGCTTACATTTGCCCATGTTTCTGAATTCAGGACTAAGGCTTCCGTTACTACCAAAAAATCGCCATATGGTCATCACAATTCTGTTGTAGACACCACGCCCCCTAGTCTAAAGCTTGCTCCTTTAAAATCTTGTCATTTAAATATAATGGTTTTTTTCAAAGTTTCCTTTAACAATAACTTTGACTGAATAATCAGAGTATTGAAAAAATTGTGCCGCCTCTGGCGAACTACTGGCATTCGAATTTGACATCACAGCGGTTTGCATATCAATTACAATGAATCACAAAAATACTACAACAAATGCCAGCAAAATTTCAAAGAATAACAGCAGCAGCAGCAACAGCAGTTCAAACTCCAACATTGCGGCCAGGTTAACATCTTGATAAAACCGAAAAAAAAACAACTGTTTTCAATGCAAAACACAGAAGTTGTGGAGCCGGTTTGCTAATCTGTTTAAAGAGGTGCTTCAACTGTTTAGTGTTAACTGCATTTAGCAAAAAGTGTTATGAATACCTACAAATAAACATATATGTGCGTACATAAGTATGTCTAAAGTAGCCGCGAAGACAGGCTGCGAGACGGTCAAAACCAGTAAAGGTGGCAAAAAAAAAAAAATAAAACAAAAAATGTAAATAAACAACAGCAAAAAATATGCGTCAGCAACAAACAGCAGATGTGAGAGGCTGAAGAAGTTGACAGCCAGACGGCATAATTGATGATTTGTTTGGCAATGAAAGACGGTGAGTAGTCATCGTTATTATTTTATGGCAGCATATAAAGTGGAAATAAATTAACTAGCTCAATTTGTCAATTCTTTTATGAGCTGAAAAATCAATTAAAATTTAATAGTATTTATAAACTTTAGGCAAGGTTAAAATGGTTTTGTATAGATGAAGAATAAGAAATTATGAAAATGAAAAACAGCTTGGCAACTCTGCATTTGAGAGTTAGAAAAAAAAAAATTAATTTAAAAGACATAATTTTACTTTTACATCAGCGCAGCACTTTTATGGCAAACTTATTTTTGAAATATCATCTTCACACTCAGCACACTTAAAACACATACAAACCATCGACTTCCTGCACTCAGCACAAATTATTGGCAAATTTTCCTGTACATTAAAAAAAATATAGCACAGATGATAACTGTAACAGCCCAACTGCCAGCCACCCACTCTAAGATATTGCCAAGTGCCTGGAAAATGTAAATTTTTTCTTTTTTATTTTTCCAACACATGCTGCTATACAAAAGACGCTAGCAAGAATGAAGGAACAGAATACTGTCGAGGAAGAATGAATGCAAACAAGAATGAAATGATTTCAATAAATGCAAAAAAATAAAAGAAAAACTACCAAAGAAAACGGAATACAAAAGGATATTTTATTAAAAGCTGCAGGAAATGCTAAACACACACATACCAACAACGAATATACACCGACAAACACACTCCTGCAGAGCGCAAGACATACAGACAGCGAAATATATAAGAAAAGACAAAAAAAAAGAACCAGCAAAACTGCTGGAAATAATTTAAATGAAATACAATGGAGAGAAAATATTCGTATATGACAGCTTGTACGAAAATCAAAAGAAAACTGAAAAAAAAAAAAACAATTTTTTTTGTAAAATTTTTGCGCTACAAAAAGGGGTAAAAAGATGACAAAAACAAAAAAATATACCAAAAATAATGGAAATTTCTGTTTCATCCTTTGGCTAGATTAAAGCTAGAATTATTAAGTTTTTTTATGACAATTCAAAGGCAGCAACGCCGCCATCTTGTTTTGATTTGTCAGTGAATGTTTGTTGTGAATGTTGCTCATTTCAATGATAAATCGAACTCTTTTCTTTCATTCTATCAGCCACCCGCTGTCAGGCTGTAAATTTTATTGATTTGCTTTGGTGCTCGCGAGCTGGTTCTGCGAAAGCAGTTTTTCAAGTAAATAATAACTGATTTTGACAATTTACTGTTTGAATTTGTTGTTGTTGTCATATATATTTCTAATAATTTTTCTTTGTTTATTTTTGTTTATGCTTCAAACTTATTTGATTTTTTTTTCAGGTTAAAAATATTTGAGGTCATGAAAATTTTGAAATTGATTTTAGAAGCTTTGTGGTTCTCTTGATTTAAAAGAGTTCTCTTTACTCTTGATAGAGAAGTGGGTGTGTTTGAAAATAATCAATTAAATAATTCGATTTGTAGACCGTTTGATAGAAAAATCTTCTATATATCAGAGAAATTTTCGAAATCTTTGTTTAAAATTTTAAAATTTAGAATTCAAAAATTTTAAATAAAAAAAATAAAAGAATTCAAAAATTTTAAATAAAAAATCTCTTGATAGAGAAGTGGGTGTGTTTGAAAATAATCAATTAAATAATTCGATTTGTAGACCGTTTGATAGAAAAATCTTCTATATATCAGAGAAATTTTCGAAATCTTTGTTTAAAATTTTAAAATTTAGAATTCAAAAATTTTAAATAAAAAAAATAAAAGAATTCAAAAATTTTAAATAAAAAATATTTTATTTTTTTATTTATTTTATGAATTCATAAATCCTTACTTGGATTATGATAAATGTTTTAAAAAATATATGTACGAAAATTCAAATTTCACTTTAAAAAAATTTTCGAAAATCCTAGCTTTTACATATTTGAATAAAATATGTCATGCTTAAAATCATTTTTGAAAAATTTGGAAAATAATTTGAAATTTTTGTTCAAAATATGTTGCATTTCAGAATTCAGAAATTTAAACTTGGATATATAATAATAGTTTTACAGAAATGTAACTTCAATACTGCAATTTGAAAAAATTATTTCCGAAATTTTACGTAAATTCAAATTCGAAACACTGTTATATGAAATATTTGCATAAAATCAGTCATTCTAAAAATCATTTTAAAGAACTTTGAAAAAAATTTCGATACATGTAGACAAAACATATTCAATATCAGATTTCAGAAAATAAATTTTAAAAAATATATGAAAGTTAAAAAGAATTTTGACTTCGAAATGCAAATTCGAAACGTTGTTATTACATAAATTTTTCGAAAATCTCATATATAAAGTTTTTAAATAAAATATGTCATTCTTTAGATATATGATGAAAATCTAAAACCGCTAAAATACTATTTCGAAAAATATTTTATAGGAAAATTTTTCGGTAATTTTAACTTCGAAATATTTGTACACAATTTTTGCTTCTTAAATTCCATTTTAAGAAACGTGATGCATTTTTTGACATGTTCATATCTTACATTTGACATTTTACGGCATAATATGTGTGTGCATTTTCGAAATTCACAGAAAACCCGAAATTTTGCATAACAGTTTTAATTCCATATATTTAAATAAAAATTTTGCTTCAATTTGATTTCAAGATATTTGATATGAATTTTTAAAAAATTATAGCTTAGAAAATGGAATTTTAATAAAAACTTGTATGTATGTATATGGAAATTTTTCGAAAACTTTAAATTCGAAATATTTCAATACTCTTTTTCGATTTTAATTTTTTAATTTCATTCCTATATTCGTGTTTAAGATATTTAAAAATATTTTTGGCTAACAAAATATTTTCACTCTACACTGAGAAAAAAAACACATACCGGTAAAAAATTTCTCTATTTTTGATAATAGCAATTTTCTCCTATTCAAATAAAATTTTCTTCAATTAGAATAAATTTTCACATTTTCGAAGACATATTTCTTTACTTCTAGGAAATGGAAATATTTTAATGTCTCTAATAATGATAAGTATTTTTTTCGCACAAAAAATTTCTCATTTATAGAGAAATTTTATTGAAAATGAAAAACTTTTCTTATATTTTGATAAAGAATTCACTATAACAAGTATTTTCTTCAATAAAAACAAATATTTTCTCAAAAGAAAAAGTATTTTTCTCTAAAAACGATATATTTTTCAATTTCATGGAAGCTTTTTATCATTTTTAGAGAAGTTTTAGTATCGCAATTAGAGAATAGCATTCTCTGGAGCAAAGTCTATACCATTTTTCTCTAAATATGATGCCTTTTTTATCATATTCCGAGACACTTTTTTCTGAGTGTACCACTCAACAATTTGTTAAAAAAAAGTTTTTAAAAAATATTTCAAATTTTTTTATTTCAAGCAAATTTCGAAACATTGAAACATTTTTTTAGAAAATCAAACAATAAACAATAACGAAAAACAATAAAATAGATTCCAAATGAAAGTCTTATACTCTTAAAGTTAAAAAATTTCAAAATTCATAACTCAAATAAAAATATGTATTTTCGAAAAATATGTCAAAAGTTGGGGAATTCTTTATTTCGAAATTTTTCCAAAATTTGTGTTTCGAAAAGTTTTAAAGTTGAAAAATTTGCTGAAGACTAGTATTTTTTGGTGACCGTGGCATGCAGGTTAAGTGTGTGGCTTAGCATGCTCGGAGCCCGGGTTTGATCCCCAGCCGTGGCGAAAAATTTTTTTCAATAAAAAATTTTTCTGATCGGTCACCACCTCTCTGCAGATAATGGCAAACCTCAGAGAGTAAATAATGCCATGTAAAGCCTTATGAGAACATGAACTTTAGCCGTTCGGAGTTGGCATAAAACATGTAAGTCCAGTTCTTGGTCAATTGTGTGCAAACATTTAATAACACACACAACACAATTGATCATAAGAAGCTCGGTCAAAGTCCTTTCAAGGGCTGAAATGGTCAATTTTTTTTTTTTTGTTTTTAGTATTTTTTAGCTTTAACCAATACTCAGAGCAGCAACCAACATTTTGAAACTTCAATAACTATCATATAAAACATGTATTTTGGTAGACCCCAGTTTCGAAAAAATTATAAATTCGATAACTTTAATATCAAAACATATGTAAACACAAGTTTAAGGGGAAAATAGTTCTTTCGAAACTTTTCCAAAATATGTATTTCGAAAAATTTTCAATTGAAAAATTTCTTGAAGACTACTAATTTTATTTTTTTAAGCTTGAACCATCGCTCAGCGCAGGAACTAACACTTTTAGACTTCAATAACTCCCATATAAAAATATATTTTCGCAATTCGAAAACCCTAATTTCGAAAAATTTGAAATTCGATATATATGATTTAAAAAAGATGCTGAAATTCGGGGAAAATTTTTATTTTGAAATTTACAAAATTATTATTTTGAAAAATTTTAATATCAAATATTTGCTTTAAGCTATTTTAAGTTCTTTTTTTAGCTCGAACCAATGCTCAGGGGATGTCTCCCATAAATGAGAAAGCATTGTGTGGATTTCGAAGATGTATTATTTAAAGGGTTAAAAAATAGAAAACAGATTTTAATATCCAAATTTTTACAAAATTTTTTAGTAACTCGAAAACTCTACTTACTAAATTTATAGAAAGAAAATCTTTTCGAAAAAAGTGTTCGAAAATTTCAAAAATTCTTAACGCGAATAACAATTTAAATATGATTAAAATTCAAGTCTTAGTTTCGAAAACTCATATCAAAAATTTTGTTTCAAAATACAACAAGTCAAATCAAAATCAAAAAAATTTATTTTCGAAAATTTTAATTTCGAACATTCCAATTTCGAAACATATGTTGAAATCAAGGGAAAATATTAATTTTAAACTTTGTATCAAATTTTGATTTCGAAAAATGTAATATCACCATTTTCTTTGAATAGTAGCTAAAGTTTTTCAACGAACACACAGGCGATGCCCCTTACAAGTGCAAAAGTACTGTGTTGATTCGAAATTAATATGGAAAACAAGTTAAAATACTGATATTTTTCAAAAATTCAAAAAATCTCAAAAATTCTTAACTACGAAAAAATGTAAAATCGAAATTTTTTAACTCGAAAAATTTAAATTTCGATGCAATAAATCATTAATAAATTTCAAAATGCAATAACTGAAATCAAAATATGTAATTTCGAAAAAAATTCGAAATTCAAAAATTCAAATTTCGAAAAAATGTCATATTAAGGAAAATCTTTACATAAGAATTTAAACCAAATTTTATTTTCGAAATATTGTAATATTACAAATTTTCTCTTATTTCCTTATTTATTTATTGCTTAAGCTTAATGCACGTAAGCTAATTTAAAAAAAAAAATTCGAAATTCGAAAATGCCAATTTCGCAGAATATGTCGAAATTAAGGGAAAAATATATATTGAGAAAACTTTTCATATTAAAAATTTGCTTTAATACTTAATAGCTCAAGTTCGTTTTTTAGCTTGAACCAAAGCTCAGGGAATGCCATTTGAGTTGGTTAAAACATTTCGCTAGAAAGCCGAGACCTTATTTCAAAATTTATATTAAGAAAACACATTCCAAAAAATTTTTCGAAAATCTCAAAATCTTCTTAATCACGAGAAGCGATAAAAATAGAATTCAAGCGAAAATATTAATTTCGAAAACCCTATTTCAAAAATACTCGTTTCAAAATTAAAAAATTCACATTAAAATCAAAAAATGTCAATTCGAAAACTCTAATTTTTAAAAAATTCGAAAATTCTAATTTCGAAAAAAGGTCAAAATTTAGAAAACATATTTATATTAAAACTTTTCCAAAATATATATTTCGAAAAATTTTAATGCCAAAAATTTGCTTTAGAATAATTCAAGTTTGTTTTTGAAACTTGAACCAACAAAGCTCAGGTGATGCCATTTGGATTGGGTAACGCATTTCTTCAGAAAGTAGACATTCTAAAAAATTTTTCGAAAATCTTAAAAACTCGTAACTACTAAAAAAAATTCAAATGATAATTTAAATAATAATTTTAACTTCGAAAACTCTTATTTCAAAAATATTCCTTTCAAAATTCAATAATTTTAAATAAAATAAAAAATATGTAATTTCGAAATGTCTAATTTTGAACAAATTTTGAAATTCGAAAATTGTAATTTTGAAAAATATGTCCAAATTTAGGATATATATTTTTTTTCAAAACTTTTCCAAAATATATTTTCGAAAAATTTTAAGATCAAAACTTTGTTAAGGATAGATTAAGAAGATCTATGAGCTTTCAATCAAGTTTCGATCAAGTTTCTTTTAGCTTAAAACAACGCTCAGGAGATGCCATTTGAGTTCGATAAAACATTTCTCTAGAAACTCGAAAACTCTAATTCCGAAATTTTTAGAACGAAAATGTTTTCTAAAAAATTTCAAAATTTCTGAACTACGAAAAACCAAGGACTGTACCGGTTATGGTTTTTATCATAAAAATCAATTATTAACTGTTACTTTTTAACTTTTATGTTTTCCGACAAAAATAAAAGTTATGTTTTTGCCTTTTATTTTTTCAGGCGCACATAACAGTTACTTTTGACTTTTATTTTATCGGTCAAAAATAACAGTTATTTTCTGCCTTTTATTTTTTTCGGTCAAAAATAACAGACATAAAAATAAAAAACTATCGATACCGTTATTTTGGTCTCATCGGTGATTTTACACATTTTTTACACGTTTTACATATGGTATCAAAAGTTTTTTAATCGGACAAGCGGCTTTTAAAAAACACAGATTGCCTGATATTTTTGACCAAAAAATAAAAGTCACAAAATAACTGTTATTTTTGACCAATAAAAAATAACAGCTAACTTTAAAATTTATAGAATCAGTCGAAAATTTAAAAGGCTCTAAATATTCCTCAAGCTTCGAAAATGTCCTTCGACAATTTTTCAATATGTATGTCTTTTTCATTCGAAAATTGTAAAATAACAGTTATTTTCGGTCCCTGCTAAAAAACAATTAAAATAGAACTCAAATAAAAGTCTTCATTTCGAAAAATTTTGAATTCGAACTCTTATTTAAAAATATGTCACAATTCAGCAACTCTGAACATAAAAATTTATTTTAAAAAAATTCGAAAACCATAATTTCGAAATTCGAAAAACATATAGTCAAAAAGCATAATTTTAAAATTCGAAAAATATAATACGAGAGACGAAAAACCTAATTTCGAAATTCGAAAAACATAATTTCGAAATTCGAATAACATAATTTCGAAATTCGAAAACCATATTTCGAAAATTCGAAATACATATATAGAAATTTTTTCAATATTAGGATTTCGAAAAATTTCTTTGAAAACTAATTTATGTTTTGTTACTCTTAACAGTCAGAACATTTCATAACAGTTACTCATAAAAGTTGTCCGTGGCTACAAGTTGGTAGAAGCTCTTTTTGCACTTTTAGCCAAACTTTAATTGAAAGCTCATAAAACCAATTTTGAGTTAATTAGACTGCTTTGGTTAACTTTTTTAATGTATTTTTTTATATTATCTTTCACACAATGCAGATATTCTTCTTCCAGATTCTTGTTTCATAAAATCCTTTAAAACTACTTTTGCGGACTATTGTGCTCTATTCAGATAAAGCAAGACGATGACTTTTTCATAGATGCAGCGTTGTTTTTTCATTACCTTTTTTTCTACTAACTTATAATTTTCGATTTTTTTGTCAGCTAACGCACACTCAAGCTCAACTGTACTTAAATTTTATGACAAGTCAGCAACAGCAGCAGCACTTGACAGCCAATGATCGTGGCTATGTTGCCCGCATTTGTTGTTTGCTTGCATTTTTTGCATGGCAAAGTTTTTGTTGTTTTTTTTTTTTAGTTTTGAATTTTCAAAGCAGCAGACGTTATAAGGAGCAAAGCATGGGTGGTGCTGGTGCAGTTTTTTATGCATGCTTGTCACGTTTTAGTTTTTACAACACAATCTGTTGAAAATGCTTGGCAAGGTTTACATTTTTACTGTTGTTGCTGCTTTTAATGCTGCTGCTGCTGCTGCTGCTCCATAGTAGCGGTAGGAGGTGCAGCAGAAGGTTACAGTGAATGCATTAAAAATATTAAAAATCTTAACTATTTCAAGATTGCAAAGATTATTTACAGCGATTTAAATGCATAACGGCGCTGCTTGCTGGCACATTATAAAAAAAGTAGTTTTAAAAAGCCATAACTTGGAGCAAATAGTTTTTAAAGTTATGCTTAAATGGCGCGAAGTTGCCAATATTTAAATGCCAACAATTTTAGTGCATCTAATTGAACAGTTTGAAGCATTTAAAGCTCATTGAAACGAAAATTCGTTATCAAAACTTTCAGCAATAATCGGCTTTGTTGTGCTTAATTTGTTGTTGCCCTCAAAGTGTAGTCAACTTTCTAGTTTTTTTTTTTGTTTTTTTGTTTTTCTGTTATATGTTTTCCCTCAAACTGAAATCTTTTACCAGCGATTACTTTTATTTAATTAAGCTTTAAGCTTAAGAGGAAGTGGGCAAGACAAAGCAAATGATGGTGATATAGAGGGAGGCGCAATATGGCATGAGGCAGAGGAATGAAGTTAGAATAGTTAAGCAACTTTGCTGCTATCTGCATTTTCAATATGTTGTCGTTGCATTTTGCCAACATGTTGACCTGATTTGCACAAAGAACTTTATATCAAAATAACAAAAAAAAAAAGAAAATAAAAGAGAAAAAGTAGCAAATAAAAAAAAATTGCGTTTAAGAAACTCTTGCCTTATCCATTAATGCACTAAGCCACACGCTTCGCTCTGCCTGTCGTCTAATGCTAGTGCTCGTCCCAGCCATATTCTGCTTTCTCTATACAAACTTCCTAGCTACCTCCTGACCACCCATCTTTCGACCTATTTTTCCGTAATCCACTTGTGAGCTTCCAGCTTTTCTAAAGCTGCTGTAATGCGTCCATGCAGTTTGGCTTCGGCAGCACCAAAGCAGCGTAAGTTTTCAGTTTTTCAACGTACCACTAGTTCTCCATGTATGTTTGTGTGTGTGTGTGTTTTTGTGTACGTACATTTTTTTGCTACAAAAGTATGCGTAACATAGTAGCATTTCTCACATTTCCACTTTGCCACAGCAACCCGTATAAAACCGACTTAGTCTCCATTAGCAGATCATTAAAAAACATTAGAACAGGACAGCAAGAAAAAAAATTGCTGACTGACAAAAAAAATTGTGCCACACATGAAAGGGGAACGAAGTTGAAGCTAAGAGGAAGCAATTTAAAATAAAAAAAAAAATATGCCTTAATAAAAAAATTAAAATTAAATCAAGCATATCAAACTTGGGTCAATTCTTGTTCTGTGAAATGTAAAGCAAAATGTTTAATCTTTAAATTTAACACTTTTAGCTTGTTACAAAATTTTTGACAGCTCAAAGTCTGTTTTGAAAAAATACAAAATTGCAAATATCTTACCATAACATTCAACAAACATGTTTAGAGGAAGTCACTAAAAGATATAAAGTTTTGGTCACAAGTAGTATAAAAAGCTGTACTACGACGAGTTTGCACCATTTAGTGTAAACAATAAGACAAGATATTTATTCGCTTTATATACATTACTTTTAAGATCATGTAAATTTTTAGTGCATACTTTCAGGCAAACATGAAAAGCACTGTAATATTTAACAGTTTGAGCGATATTGGGTACGCAGCATGTCGCTTGCCTTTTATGTATAAAGATAATTTTGTAGGCAATTTGAATTTGTTGCAAACGTACACACAGCATACCACATTAGCTGTTTGGATATGTAAGACACCTTAAAAAAATAAAAATAAATTCTTGGTACCCGATTGCGGCGACACTTATCGGATCTAATTATGAATCCTTACTAACATAAACCATCTTAATATACATTTCCATCTTCATAAACACTCACAAACAAAGGTTGTCAAAATCGGTGCAATATCAAGGTAAGTCTGCATTTGAGAAAACAAATAACGACATTGGCAATGAAAAAACCTAAATATAATAACATTATTGATAAAAAAGGAACAAATAGGCGACTTTAATCGAAAAAATAAATCGTCGTGCACTTGTAGAAGCCAAAATTTGTGGTCTTTAACGTTACACATTCATACCTTTTTGTTTGAATTTGAAATTTTTCCTTGCGCGACGTTTGCGACAGAACGTATGCAGTGAAGTACGACAAACACGATGATATGATGATATTTTTGCGATGATATGCACAGAATTTAGTCGATATAGAGCGAATTAAAAAAAAAAACAAAAACTTTCGCCCGTTAATCCTGCCGAAAAAATTGTTAACATTTACTTAAGTCAACAAGAGTAGTTCCAAGTAGTGTCCGACCGAAACCAAAATTTTTGCCGAAACCGAAATTTTTGCCATTTTTATAATGTTCGGCTGAACCGAAACCGAAGCTGAATGTCTTCATAAAAATTTTTTTAAAAAAATTTATTTTTTTTTTTTTTTTGCTAAAAGCTTACCATAACATAACAATTCAAACAGATTATAATAGCATATATTATAAAGAGATAATATTTAATACCACTTTAAGGAACTTTTTAGTATTTAAAGTTAAATAACTAATTATTATAATCTAAAAAAAGAGCTTGTCTGTCTGCATTTTCAAATTAAAACAAAATACATTTATCGTTTTGTGCTGGGCCCAACTCAAAACAACAAACAAATTGACCATTTCAGCCCTTGAAAGCACTTTGACCGAGCTTCTTATGATCAATTGTGTTGTGTGTGTGTTATTAAATGTTTGCACACAATTGACCGAGAACTGGACTTACATGTTTTATGCCGACTCCGAACGGGGCTAAAGTTCATGTTCTCAAGAAGCTTTACATGGCATTGTTTACTCTCTGAGGTTTGCCATTGTCTGCAGAGAGGTGGTGACCGATCAGAAAAATTTTTTATTGTAAAAACTTTTCGCCACGGCTGGGGATCGAACCCGGGCTCCGAGCATGCTAGGCCACACACTTAACCTGCATGCCACGGTCACCACCGCTGGGCCCAACTCACACGATCAATTAAATGACTATGAATTTCACGTTTTTGTTCTACTTAACACCAATAAAAATTTTTATGAAAGCGAACTCACATCTACGATTGAAATAAATCAACCGAATATTCGGTTTTGGCCATTTTGATTTCGAATAGTCGAAACTACTTAAAATGGCTGAAACTGGCCGAAACCGAATATTCGGTCGGTCACTAGTTCCAAGACACTTTATATATGAATCATTCTTTTACAAACCGTACAGATTTGATCAAAAAAAAACCGACCCATTTTTGATTTGCCTGAAAATTTTCTTGCGAGTTTTATATAGAAAAAAAGAGGCACGTGTTCAAGAATTTTTTATTTTAAATAAGGTGAGTTAAAAGTTTAAGATTTTAGTGATTTTTTCCTTGCAGACCTATTTTCAAAAATTCATAACTCCGGTTCTTTACAAAAAAAAAAAGTCCTCGAACACGTGTTCCTTGTTTTTTCAATTTAAGCACGTAAAAAACATTTGTCAGACAGACGGTTTGTTAGAGAATGACCCATGTATGAAAATAAGATTTGTTAAAACGTGAATTCTAAAAAGTTAGTCTTTACAACTTCACGATTTTTCCCGTATTCACTAGTGCCTATCACCAAAACTGAATTAATTGTTTCCTCTAAAATTTTTTGTTGGACATTTGAAAGAAACTTTCGAAAAACTGTTCTTTTTAAGAATGTCTCTGAAGCTACTTTTTCGGTTCATCTTACATATTTCTTGTCGAATCGTGTATATTGCGAATTTTTCCAGATTTTAATTATTTTTTCTTGACTAAACATCCACTTTATATTAGTTCCTACAGTATTCTTAAATTGCCCAAAAAAAGGACACTTTTAACTGTGTTAATGTCAATATTTTTAAATAATAATACTTAGATCGATGGAAAGATATTTTTGAGTTAATGTGCAGAATAATATTTATTCGAATAGGATGTCATTTAGATAGATAAACCTTAGAAAATGTAAAAAACTTTTTTCCCAATGGGGCAATCAGAAATAACATCAAAATAAACACCGACACAGCTCTGTTAAACATCGCTGTTGTGTCCTACAGAAAAAAGATTAAATGCGAGCGTAACAGTGATAGGGAGAGAGAGCGCTGTGTCGTATTATTGTACTAAGTGTTGTCAAACCAGTGTTTTAAGCACTATCTCTAGTGCTTTTCGATGGTGGAAAGCGCGTAATTTTTTCAAAAAAAGCACTAGATGAAAAAGCACTTACTTTGATGCACTTCCATTTTAGTTTTAGTGCTCCTGATCATATCTGATTGTACAACTTCACGTAAGCATTTCATTTATATTTATCCAATTTACTTAAACCTCACAAAATTCGAAAAATTTGCTCAAAAATATACCTAATTCTGACTTAATTTCAAAAGAAAATTATATCACCAAAATATGTTAGGACGCTTTTTGAGCTGTTCTTCTACACTTCCAAACATCCAATAAATCTATTTAGCCTCCTCAAAATTTTAGTTTTATAAGTTTTATGAGATAAAGGGACACCATCAATCAACTTGTGTCTTCCAAAAACAATTTGGTTGCATTAAAGAACATAAAAAATTCTGCATTCTTAAATAAAATAATGTCTTATAAATAAAGGAATAGAAATGAGATACGAAATAAAAAATATAAATTCAAAAATGCAAGGTTGAATATTTTTTGATTATCTGATTTCGGTTAAAAAAAAATCGAAAAATTTGGAGCATACACTCAGAAACAAACACATATCTTTCTCCAGTGAAAAATTTCGATTTCGAAATTTCGAATTTTTCGATAATAGAAACTTTCTGTTTTTCAAATAAAATTTTCTTCAATTAGAATAAATTTTCACATTTTCAAAGAAATATTTCCTCACTTCTAGGAAATGAAAACATTTCAATGTCTCTAATAATGATGAATATTTTTCTCGCCCAAAAAACTTCTCATTTATAGAGAAAAATTTATTGAAAATCAAAATTTGTCTTTTATTTTGTTAAAAAATTCACTATGAGAAGTATTTTCTTCAATAAAAACAAATGTTTTCTCAAAAATAAAAAGTATTTTTCTCTAAAAACGAAATATTTTTATATATTTCTCTTTTTCTTAGAAGCTTTCTATCACTTTTAGAGTATATTTTTATATATTTCTCTTTTTCTTAGAAGCTTTCTATCATTTTTAGAGATTTTTTGGGATCGCATTTAGAGAAAGGCATTCTCTAGAGCAAAGTCAATGCCATTTTTCTTTAAATATGATGCCTTTTTTATCATATTCGGGAAAACTTTTTTCTGAGTGTAGCTGATACGATTTTATTTTTAGTGCGATTTTGTCAAAATTTCGCGTTGTTATTTGTGAGTTGGTGCCTTTTGGTTTGAAATTGTTGGCAACACTGGTTGTTGTTAATGCTTTTTCTCATTTTCTCTCTATTTGAATACACTGATAGCCTGAACAGAATGAACTTGCTGCTATGTCGGCGTAAAAAAAATAACTATAAATGGTCACACAAAATATTGGTCTTATGTATTTCAACCGCAAGCGATACTAGCCTTAAATATTACGTGAAAAAATATTATAAAAAAATTAATTCTCTTCGTCCCAAAGTGACATCAAATACTTAAATCATTTCACCGCTTTGTGTTTTGTGAAAAAATTCTTCAATCTTGCTTCAGCTTCTTAAAGAAGATACCAATTGACCATTTCCGTACTTAATATGCGGCCTCGGTTGTCGAGTAGAAAGCGTGTTTGACCACTTACCAGAGGTCTTGGATTCGGCTCATGGCCAGGTCATGCTTTTACGCTTCGAACTTTTTTCAATTCTTTCCTCATTTCCAATGAATTGATATAAAAAATGCATCAATATAGCACCGTGCATCGTGCAGGTTAAGTGAGTGACTTTGCATGCTCGGAGCCCGAGATTGATCTCCAGTCGCCGCAAAAATTTTTTTTTAAAAATAATTTTCTGAGCGGTCACCACCTCTCTGCAGACAACAGACAACAGAGAGCAGAAACCTCAGAGAGTAAATATAGGCATGTAAAGCTTCTTGAGAACATGAACTTTAGCCGTTTGAAGTTGGCATAAAACATGTAGTTGCAGTTCTCGGTCAATTGTATGCAAACATTTAATTACACACACAAAACAATTGATCATAAGAAGCTCGGTCAAAGTCCTTTCAAGGGCTGAAAAAGTCAATTTGTTTTTGTTTTTATGTTTATTAATTAACCTTTTCAATTAATGTCCATTGTAAAGGACGTGCTCAAAAATATACTTCCTTTTTATTTACTAAATTTTCTTCTTTATTTACTCTATTTAGAATGTACTTATCATAAATTTAAATTTTTTTTTCATTATTATTTCTTAAAAGATACTGAAAGGGTTAAACTTCATAAAAAAAGAAACCTATTGGCCATTTTAGTACTTGATTTGCGGCCTCGGTGGTCGAATAGCAAACGCATTTGACGACTAACGGAGAGAAAGAGGTTTCGGGTTCGAATCTCGGCCAGGTCATGGTCCTACGTTTCGACCTTTCTTCAATTATTTCCTCATTTCGAATCAACTTGAATTTAAAATTCATCAATGTATGGAACATTTCATTGTGACGGGTGTTACATTTGTACGCTTTTAATCATCAATTTGTTAACAAACATAAAATTATGTAGTTTTTGCAATCATCATAAATTACTTATGGTTGCCTATCTATATATAAGAAACTTTTAAAATCATAGTCAATGTTTGTGTAATTTTTATTAAATCATATGTGACGGGTGTTACGAGTACTCAAAGAAAAATCTGACTTCACTCTTAATGTTTGTGCAAATCTGTCAAATTACAATTAATAAAAAGAAAAATTTATTACTGTCAATCAAAAAATGTTTTTATCGATGAATGAACTGAAATCTAAATACGTTTTTAGGCTCACAATCTTAAATCACATTTAAAAAATTCAAAATTACTCACTGGGCTAAAACCAATGTGCAAAAAAATTCCTCAAAAACCCGAAAAAATAAATTTCAATACCAGAATTGCATTAGAACGTACTTATGAAGTAATACATGAAGTACGTTTTTATTATTTGAGCGCGAAGTAAACAATTTTTGGATATTATATTAAATTATTTGTGAGTACTTTTATGTTTTTTGGTTCAGTTGAGAGAGAGGTATTGAAGGGACGCGGATTATTTTTGTTTAGTCATAATCGTCATCACTTTATTATTGCTTGATAAAAAGCTGCCCTTTAGACCGCATCGAAAAAAAAATTGATGTGCCGGTGTCTGAAAGAAGACGTCTGTTTACATCGTCGAGGCAATAAAAAATTAAATTTTTTGTTTTGCAGTGTTTTCCTCATTAGCAAGAATGTTTTTAAGAACTGGTTGAAAAAAATTCATTGGGAACCACCACAGAAATTATGCAATTGTAACAAGAACTGTAACAAGATTTTAGTTTTTTTATAATTTTTTTAAACAGTGTTTCCCAAACTATTTTTAATGTGATATGAACGAACATTATGACAAAATAATTTTTGAACTTTCAATTATTGAAATATTCATAAGAACGTTATAACTTTTTAAAATTTTTCGAACTCTACATACAATTCGACAACACAACTGACATCTGAAACACCCTGTCATAATAAAAAGAAAATTAAGAACAGAATTTATTGATGGAAAACTCAAAACTACATTAAATTTAATATTCTTTTAGATGGCATTACTAATGTTTGGTATTGTTTTATTAAAAAAAAAAATTTAAGCAAAAATATTTTGGAACAAAACAAATTTTTTAAAATTATGATATTGTTACAATTCTCACAACTGCATACTTCTTATGGAGATTCTTGCTGACAGGGAATACTTTTGTATTTTTTCTTAGTATGACAGGGTGTTTCAGATATCAGTTAATTGCATATAGAACTCGAAAAATTTGAAAAAATGCACTACTTTTGTACTAAAGAACATATTGCAATATTCGAAATAAAGGTCAAAACTACATTAAATTTAATGTTCTTTCAGATGGCATGAAAAAATTTTATTTTTTTTTTATTTAAAAAAAAAACTAAGCAAAAAGATTTTGGGACAACCTGTTGTCTAAAACAATTGTAAAAAATTTATAAATGGTAACAATCCTCATAACTGCATTTTATTTTGGGGAGGGTTCCCATTTAATTTTTTTCGACCAGGTATATAAAACATCTTACCAACGAGAAGCACACTGAAAAAAAAAAATAAACAAAAGTTATTTTTTTCTCGGCATAAACTCTCGCACGTCAACTTTTTTCAATCCAGTCTAGTGCCCACTAGTTAATAAAGGAAGACAACTGCTTGGAATATGTAAATGAAATATTGCTAGGAGGACCTTTTTATATTTTTTCTCTTGTTTCTACCTTAAACCACATGGAGTAAACATAACTTTTTAAAAATGACTTTCTTGGAAAGTAAATTCTTGATTTCGTACTTTTTCTGTAAACATTTTTTCCCCCAAAAGTGTTTTTCAAAGTTATATTTTATTTTCTGAAAGAAAAATTTTTCAATTTTTCGATTTAACCAACAATAACAAATTATATCAAAAAAAAAGAATAAATGTTTTTAACAGAATTTCTCAATTTTATTTGTTTCAAATGAAAACCTGTTTAACATAAAAGCTTCAAAAATTATTTGAAAAATATTTTGACTGAATTGGTAGAGGAGCTCAAATATGCTGGAGACAGCAGATGTTAATTAATCTTCAGGAATGAAGTTTTTTTGCAGAAGTAAAGAAAAAGTCAAGAAAAGCGAAATGAAAGCAGCAAAGAAATGCTTTTTTAGCTCTTTTATTGTGTTCTTGTAAGATTTTTCTGCAGCAGCTTAGTTATGCTAGAATGAGTTCATACAGATGATTTTAGCAAATATTATTAAAAAAAAAATGCTTAAGAATGATTTCTTTTCTGAATACATTTAAAATAAATATAAACAAAATTTATAGCGTATATTTTTTTTTTTTCTTTTTTCAGGTAAGAAATTCTATCAGAGTGGAAATTTATTTGCTAGAATAAAAACAAAAAACAGTGAGTAAGAAAACGGAACAAAGAAATGCTTAAGAACATAAAATTTTTATTAATACAGTTATTTTAAGATGATATCTTTAATTTTTTTTTTATTAACATATTATCTGCATTGATATTTTAAGAGCTATCTTAAGAGTTGATTAGCAGTGTTTGCAGAGAAAACTGCTCTGCTTTTATAAGCAGTGCGAGCTCAGCTATACTTGCTGCTGTATCGTCTATTTAATTTCATGACATTTTCATACATTTTTTAACCAGAAAACTGCTGCGCTTTGAGTGCGAATTTATGAGCACAATTAATATTCCAAACAGCTGTCAAAAAACACACAAGCACAGAAAAAAATGCGTGACATGCGCGTCAACTATGTATAGTATTTGTTTGATAAACGTTATTGTATTGAATGAGCTACATATATGAGGAAGCACTATACATACATATACATGTTCTTGTTAAATAATTTTTTCATTTTTTAAAACAATGTTTATCCTTAAATTATTCTTAAAATAAATTTGTTTAGGAATTATAGTAAGAATTATATGTTTGCTTTGTATCAAATATTTTGTTGTTATAGCAACCTTTTAAATAAATTTTGTTTTTAAAGCATAATTCTTAAAAAATATGTTATAATCTATTAAAACTGAACTATTTAAAAAAAAAAAAATTGTAACGTTCGGTCAAAATTGCTTGAAAAACTTATTGAAAAGCTCATTTGCCAAAAATCAATTTCCGGGTTTTTTTTCATGATTATTTGCCAAACAAGGCAGTTGATTTCAATGAAATTTCATTTCACATGATCACAAATAAGGAACGAAATAAGGAAAGATAAAAAAGAAGAACTATGACCTGGTTGGGATTCGAACCCGACACCTCTGTATTGGCAGCCAATCATGCTAAACACTCAACCACCTACATCAAAAAAACCAAATTTTTAGAAAATAAAAACTTGTTTATGCTACGAAATTATCATACGTATCTAGTTATATGAAAAAAATTATTAAATCCCAGACAGCTTGTAGCATTTTGTTATGTACGCTTATGACCGACTGTAATTACTGCTATTAAGTATTCCCTTTCTGATTACTTATTTTGTTTCAATATTGAACTAAAAAAACAAGCGAGCAACTCTCTAAACGAGCAACTCTCACTAAAGCAGCCAAGTTGAACAAATATTATTTCAAGCTTGAGTGTTGCCGGACTTTTCATATAGAAAACAATATATTTTTTCTTTTTCTGCTGCATGTCATTTTAATGAGATAAAATCAATTCTCAGCTTTGATAAATTATGTTTATTTGGGCCACAAATGTTGTTGGTTGTATTTCTTGAGCGCGCAGTGGTGATAAATATTTATTTTACTTCGATATACATAGTTTATGTTTGCATGATATAAGATTTCTGAACAGTAACTTTAATAAAATTTACTACATAAATTTTAACATAAAATTTGTTTAGTTTTTTATTCATCGCATGCAACATGATAAATTTCATGAGAATTAACTGAAAATATTATTTATTTATGTCAACATCTGCTATGACTAAGCCAAAACTATCTCAAATATCTTATATTTGGCATAAACCGAAAATATAAAAAAAATTATCGCATTCTACTAAACTTAATTATCTCAAAATTGATTTAATTTTTTTAGTAAAGTAACTCAAACTCTTTATTATGACTTAAAATAAACTAAAAAGCATTAAGAAAATGAAACTTCATTTAATAGTTAAGAAAATTTGAAAAATCGCATGCAATTTTTTGCAAATACTTTATTATTAATACATGTATTATTTAAAAAATTTTTAACATAAATTAAAATTGTTATAATTTTTATATAAAATGACTTAAAATAAAACAAAAAAACATAAATAAAATTAAATTGCACTTAATTGTAAAAAAAACACAAATATCATGCCATTTTTTGCTAATACTATTAATATTTGCATAATTTAAAAAAAATTATCATAAATTCAAATTGTTACAAATTTATAACAAAATGACTTTAAATAAAATGTAGAAGAATAGATAAAATTCAATTACATTCAATTGCAAGAAACCAAATTTAAAAATCGCATGCAATTTTTTGCAAATACTTAATTATTAATATTTGAAGCCTTTAAATAAAATTTAACATTAATTCCAATTGTTTTAATTTTTTAATAAAATAACTTTTAGTAAAAAAAAAATATAAATAAAATGTAATTGCATTGAATTGCAAAAAAAATAAAAATCGCATGCAACTTTTTTAAAATAATTCTTAATTATTTTAATAAAATTTATCATAAATTCCAATCGTTAAAATTTTATAATAAAATAACTTCAAATAAAATTAAAAAGCAAATAGATAGAATTTAATAACAATAAATTGTAAAAAAACATAACTAAAAATCGCATGCAATTTTTTTACAAATATTTTTTTTTTATTACTAATTTTTGTATTACTTAATTAAAATTTAACATTAATTCATATTTTTATAATTTTTAATAAAATTTATAAAATTTTTAAAATAAAATAAAAACATTAATAAAACTTAGTTGCATTTAATTGCAAAAAAAATAAATAAAAATTGCATGCAAGTTTTTTCAAATAATTTTTGACTATTTAAAAAAAATGTATCATAAATTCCAATTTATTATAAATTCCAATAATAAAATGACTTCAAAGAAAATTGAAAAAATCGAATTTATCTATTTAATTACATTAATTGTCAAAAAACAAAAATAAAAATCGCATGCAATTTTTTGCAAATATTATTTAATTTTTAATATTGCTGTTATAAAAATAAAATTTATTATAAATTCCAATTGTTATAATTTTACTATAAAATTAATTAACAAAAACCTAAGAAAACTTTTTCATACATCTATTAGGCTATATCTAAATATCTTTGAATTATTTTTTAAAAATTGCATAAGATATTAAAATTCAAAATATTCTTTAAAGTTTTACTAGTGAAACTTATCATTCATTCTTTACATAAAGCAACTTTTATTACTGAATTAAATCATAAAAACATTAAGACATAAAATTGTTGAACATATCTTTTGATTTTTCTAAAAACGAAAATGTTCAGAAAATAAATTGCTAGGTTCTAGAATAAAATTACATGCAACCAAAAAATATTTCATGCTAAAACTTTATTCTTAATTTCAATTTCAACGTTTAAATTTTTTTATCCAAGCACTTTATATAGTTTTGCAAAAATCGCATGCCATAAAATTTCATGCATGTGTATTCTGTATTAAATATATATTGCAATTGTTGAAATATTATGTTAACATTCAAAACTATTGGAACAAGTTTAATGCGTAATACATAAAAGTTATGGCATAAAAAACTTACATGATAGTTTTTAAGATTTTTAAAAATGATAAACATTTTATCAAAATCATATTAATGACCGAATATATCCTAACATACTACAAAACATCATCATACATTTCATAATAATGATATGCGATAAAAAAATCGCATGTAATCAAACAAATACATTAATGTTTTTTCAACAAATTATTAATTTTATTTATTTTTTTATTAAATTTTTAGACCAAAAATAATTTTTAAAAAATCGCATGCAATAAAAAACTGCATGCATTCAAATTTTCAATTTTAAACTGATCTCAAAAAGCTACTGTTTGAGCACAATTCTGTTAGAACTAGCATGAGTTACGCTGAAAGAAATGCAAAAAAATAGCATGACAGTTAATTCATTTATTTTATCAGTGTTGATATCGGCAAATTTCACCTTTATAACCAAAAATTTGCTGGAATACCAAAAGAAACCTGTGTATATTTGAAACAAAATCACTAGCGCAAGAAAAAGCACATGCGACAAAATTAAGCAGAAATGAATAGAAAAAAATTACATGATAGTTAAATCAGTCATTTAATCAGTGTTTAATAAATTCGGTTAATTTCACTTATAAAACCTAAATTTTTCTACCAAAAATCACTTACGTCAAGAAAATGCATGCGAAAAAATTCTAAATTTCAATGCTTTGAATTTTAAGTTGGAAAAAATTGCTTGCAATAAAGAAATTTTCTTGCACCAAATTTAAAATGCGTGTTTTTGACATAAATGTACTCTTTGAAAATCCATAAAAAATCGTTAAAGCAGTCAAACCATTTAAAATAAACTGCATGATAGTTATTACGGACATTATTTTAAGTGTTGATATAAGTTCTGTCAATAACACTTCTGTTACCGAAAATTTCCCTAAAAACCATACAAAAAACGTTACCTTTAATAGAAAAAATTGCTTGCGACAGAAAAAACTCACGTCGACCCACTTTCGAATATTAAGTTTTTCTTTCATAAAGATTTCTTGACTTCTATAACCGCAAATTTCCTTACTTCGCCTTTAAATCTACTTTTATTTAAAAAAATCACTTGCGACCAAAAAAATCACATGCGACAAAGTTTGTAATTTTACCTTTTTTTCTAAATACTGAGAACTCGTGACTTCGTTAATTGAAAATTTCACTACATGCCCCAAAAACTTGACTCTTATTTGAAAAAGTCACTTGCGACCAAAAATATTGCATGCGACTAAATTTTAAATTTGTATTTTTTCTATATTCCCAGAGACCGTAACTTCCTTAAACAAAATTTTCCCTACATAACCCACAAACTTGACTTTTTCTGAAAAAAAATCACTTGCAACTAAACAAAATTACATGCAACGAAATTTTAAGTTTACATTTTTTCTAACTATGAACTGAACAATTAATTTTTCTGCTTAAATTTTTCAAGCAGTTCTTGATTTCTATTGCCAAAAATTTCCCTACTTTTCCCAAAAACTTGACTTTAACTAGAAAAAATCACTCGCGATGAAACAAAATTGCATGCGACTGAATTTTCAATTTTCAATTTTTTTTCTCCAAACTGAGATTTTGTTTGTTTACTTCTTTAACCAAAAATATCCCTACATCACCCAAAACCTTGACTTTTACTAGAAAAATATCACTTGCGACCAAACAAAATCGCATGCGACTAAATTTTAAGTTTAAATTTTTCTAAATACTGATAATTCGTGATTTCTGCAACCGAAACTTTCCTTACATAAACTGAAAACTTTGCTTTTATTAGGTAAAATCACATGCGATCAAAAACAAATCGCATGCAATTAAATTTTTGTAATTTTTTTTTTAACAAAATACTGAGAATTCTGATTTCAATAAAAGAAGATTTTTATACAAACCACATATAAATCAATTTTTATCAATCAAAATTACTTGCAACCAAAAAAATTGCATGGGACTAAATTTTGAATTTTCATTATTTCTAAATACTGAGAATTCGTGACTTCTATAATCGAAAATTTTCCTACTTAAACCAATAAATTGACTTTTATTCGAAAATATCACTTGCGACCAAAAAAATTGCATGACATATTATGAATTTTCTTTTTTTTTTAAATACTGAGAAATCTTGAATTTTAAAATCGAAAATTTCCTTTTACAATAAATTAGATTTGAATTACCCTGAAAACTCAGTTTTTATTCGAAAAACTCACTTGAGATTAAAACAAATCACATGCGATCAAATATTGGATTTTTATTTTTACGAAATAGCTACTAAGAATTCTCTACTTTAACAATCGTTTCTTTCTGTACATGACACAAAATATCAAGTTTTATTGGAAAAATCACTTGCGACAAAAAACTTGAATGCGTGCACTTTCGACAAGAAAAAAATCACATGCGACTTACAAATTTTTGCAAGTCTTGCTCAAATCTTGCAAAATACTGAAACTTTTTCATTTCTGTAACCGAAACTTTTTGTGCGTGCCAAAAACTCTGGTTTTATTAGACAAAAACACTTGCAATCAAAAAAATTGCATGCAACTAAATTTTTGATTTAACTTTTTTTTAAATTTTAGACATCTTTAACCAAAAATTTCCAAACATATGAAAAAACCTAACTTTTATTGAAAAC
Organism: Tetanocera ferruginea; assembly: GCA_958299015.1. Lineage (NCBI taxonomy): Eukaryota > Metazoa > Arthropoda > Insecta > Diptera > Sciomyzidae > Tetanocera > Tetanocera ferruginea. The sequence goes on along the minus strand of OY282643.1, from coordinate 123,823,129 downwards.
ACTCACTTGTGAAGAAAAAATTGCATACGACCAACTTTTGGAATTTTATTTTTACAAAATACTAATAATGTCTCACTTATATAAGCGTAAGTTTCCATACTTATCCCAAAAATATAAATTTTTATTAGATAAAATTACTTGCGACCTTTATTTTAACAAAACACTAATAATTCTTTACTTCAATAATCTTAAATATCCATATCTACTCCATAAATATCAATTTTTTTATAAGATAATATCACTTGTGTCAAGAAAAACTCGCATGCAACTCAATTAAAAATATTTTATACAAAAATATATAAAAACCAAAATTTCCTTACTTACCCTTTTATATATTAGAAAAACGCACTTGCGGTAAAAATTGCATGCAACCAAATTTTGGAATTTAATTTTTACGAAAGCTGAGAACTCTTTACTTCAATAATAGTTAATATCGAATTTTATAAAAGAACATACCCTTACATACCCTAACAACTCATCTTTTATTAGCACAAGTCATTTGCGACCGAAAAAAATCGCATGCGACCAATATTTTTAAATTTTATTTTTACAAAATACTAAGAATTCTTTACTTTTATAATCAAAAATTTCCTTAAACACGCTTTAAATTCAATTTGCATTAGAAAAAATCATCTGCGACAGAAAAAAATTGCATGCGACTTAAATTTTAAATTTCATTTTTATTAAATAATCAGAATTCTTTACTTAAATAGCTGTAAATATCCATACATATCCCGAAAAATCACGTTTTATAAGAAAAAATTACTTGCAACCAAAAAACTTGCATGCGACCAAATTGTGCAATTTTAATTGTACAGAAAACTACGAAATCTTTATTTTAACAATCGTAAATTTCCATACATGCTACAAAAATCAAGTTTTATTAGAAAAAATTCCTTGCGATCAACGAAAATAGCATGCAGTAATATTTTGATTATTCATTTTTATTTTTTTTTTTGAAAACTGAGAATGACATCATGACATCTTCAAACGAAAATATCCCTACATGCCCCAAAAACTTGACTCTTGTTATCAAAAAACCACTTGCGACCAAAAAAAATAGCATGCAATAAAATTTGGTTTTTTCATTTTTTTACGAACTGAGAATTCATTGCTTTTTAACCGAAAATATCCCTACATGCCCACAAATTTGAATCTTGTTATCAAAAACCACTTCCGACCAAAAAAATCGCATGCAATAAAATTTCATATTTTTTCATATATTTCTGCAAATTGAGAAATCATGACTTTTTAACCAAAAATATCGCTACATGCTCCATGAACTCGTCTTTCATATAAAAAAAAAAACAATTGCGACCAAAAAAAATCGCATGCGACCAAATTTTAAAATTTTTTGCTTACAAAGTACCAAGAATTCTTTATTTCAACAATCGTAAATTGCCACAGATACCAAAAATTAATTAAATTTTATTAAAAAAATCACTTACGACAGAAAAAAATCACATGCGACCAAGTTATTTGAATATTTTCTTAAATGCTCCAAAACAATATTTTATTGAAAAAAAATTGCTTGCAACCAACCAAATCTCATGCTACAAAATTTTAATTTTTTTCGAAATATTTACTGAGAGTTCGTGCCTTCAATGATCGAAAATTCCCTAACACACCCTTAAAACCCTATTTGAAAAAAATCACTTGCTATCAAAAAAAATCGCATGAGACTTAATTATTTCAATTTTATTTGTACAAAATACAGAGAATTTGTCAATTCAATAACCCAAAATTTCTAAACATACCCCAAAAAATCTTTTATTCTTCGAAAAATCACTTGCTATCAAAACAAAATCGCATGCGACAAAATTAAAGAATCTTATTTTAAGACAATACTAAAAATTCTTTAGTTTAATTGCAGTAAATTTTCTTAAATACTCCAAAAATTAAGTTTTTAATATAACAAATTGCTTGTCACCAAAAAAACTCATGCTAGAATAATCTAAATTCTAATATTTTCTACATATAGACACTTCATTACTTCAATGAACGTAACTTTCTTTAAATACGCCAAAAAATCGTATTTTATTACGGGAAATTGCTTGTACCCAGACAAATCGCATGCTACAAAATTTTTAATTTTTTATAAATACTGAAAATTCGTGGTTTCTATAACTTAAAATTTTTTAACATACCTTGAAAACTCAACTTTTATTAGCAAAAATCAGTTGCGATAAAAATATTGCATGCGACAAAATTTTCAAATTTTAATTTTACAAAAATGTTTTTAAATTTAAAAGCAAAATACACAAAATTTTTCAGTTCAATAACACAAAATTTTCATACAAACCCCAAAAAATCTTTTATTGTAAGAAAAAATAAGTTGCTTTAAAAACAAAATCGTATGCGACAAAATTTTAAAATCTTATTTTTTGAAAATACTACAAATTCTTAACTGCAACAACCGAACATTTTCCAAAAACTCTGGTTATAAAGACAAAAACACTTGAAATCAAAAAAATTGCATGCAACTAAATTTTTGATTTCACTTTTTTTTTTAAATTTTTTGACATCTTTAACCATAAATTTCCAAACATATGCCAAATACTCAACTTTTATTAGAAAACATCACTTGTGAGAGAAAAAAAATTGCATGCGACCAACTTTTGGAATTTTATTTTTACAAAATACTACTAATGTCTCACTTAAACAATCAATTAGATAAAATTACTTGCGACCAAAAAACTCGCATGCGATAAAATTTTGGAATTTTATTTTAACGAAATACTAATAATTCTTTACTTCAATAATCTTAAATTTCCATATCTACTCCATAAATATCAATTTTTTATTGGATTATATCACTTGCATCAAGAAAAACTCGCATGCAACACAATTTAAAATATTTTATACAAAAATATATAAAAACAAAAATTTAATTACATACCCTGAAAACTCATTATTTATTAGAAAAAAGAACTTGCGGTAAAAATTGCATGCAACCACATTTTGGAATTAAATTTTTACGAAAAGCTGAGAACTCTTTACTTCAATAATAGTTAATATCGAATTTTATAAGCGAACATACCCTTACATACCCTAACAACTCATCTTTTATTAGCACAAGTCATTTGCGACCGAAAAAAATCGCATGCGACCAATATTTTTAAATTTTATTTTTACAAAATACTAAGAATTCTTTACTTTTATAATCAAAAATTTCCTTAAACACGCCTTAAATTCAATTTGCATTAGAAAAAATCATCTGCGACAGAAAAAAATTGCATGCGACTTAAATTTGAAATTTCATTTTTATTAAATAATCAGAATTCTTTACTTAAATAGCTGTAAATATCCATACATACCCCAAAAAATCACGTTTTATAAGAAAAAATTACTTGCAACCAAAAAACTTGCATGCGACCAAATTGTGCAATTTTAATTGTACAGAAAACTACGAAATCTTTATTTTAACAATCGTAAATTTCCATACATGCTACAAAAATCAAGTTTTATTAGAAAAAATCCCTTGCGATCAACGAAAATAGCATGCAGTAATATTTTGATTATTCATTTTTTTTTTTTTTTTTTTTGAAAACTGAGAATGACATCATGACATCTTCAAACGAAAATATCCCTACACGCCCCAAAAACTTGACTCTTGTTATCAAAAAACCACTTGCGACCAAAAAAAATAGCATGCAATAAAATTTGGTTTTTTCATTTTTTTACGAACTGAGAATTCATTGCTTTTTAACCGAAAATATCCCTACATGCCCACAAATTTGAATCTTGTTATCAAAAACCACTTGCGATCAACAAAATCGCATGCAATAAAATTTCATATTTTTCTGCAAACTGAGAAATCATGACTTTTTAACCGAAAATATCGCTACATGCTCCATGAACTCGACTTTCATACAAAAAAAATCGCATGCGACCAAATTTTAAAATTTTTTGCTTACAAAGTACCAAGAATTCTTTGTTTTACCAATCGTTAATTGCCACAGATACCAAAAATTAATGAAATTTTATTAAAAAATCACATACGACCAAAATTTGGCATTTTATTTTTACAAAATACTCATAATTGTTCATTACAATTACCGAATTCTTAAATGTTCCAAAAAAATATTTTATTGAAAAAAAATTGCTTGCAACCAACCAAATCTCATGCTACAAAATTTTAATTTTTTTCGAAATATTTACTGAGAGTTCGTGCCTTCAATGATCGAAAATTCCCTAACACACCCTTAAAACCCTATTTGAAAAAATCACTTGCTATCAAAAAAAATCGCATGAGACTTAATTATTTCAATTTGATTTGTACAAAATACAGAGAATTTGTCAATTCAATAACTCAAAATTTCTAAACATACCCCAACAAATCTTTTATTGTTCGAAAAATCACTTGCTATCAAAGCAAAATCGCATGCGACAAAATTTAAGAAACTTATTTGTAGACAATACTAAAAATTCTTTACTTTAATTGCTGAATATTTTCTTAAATACTCCAAAAATTAATTTTTATTTTAAAAAATTGCTTGTCACCAAAAAATCTTATGCTAGAATAATCTAAATTCTAATATTTTCTACATATAGACACTTCATTACTTCAATGAACGTAACTTTCTTTAAATACGTCAAAAAATCGTATTTTATTACGGGAAATTGCTTGTACCCAGACAAATCGCATGCTACAAAATTTTTAATTTTTTATATATACTGAAAATTTATGGCTTCTATAACTTAAAATTTTCTAACATACCTTGAAAACTCAACTTTTAGTAGATAAATGACTTGCGATAAAAATATTGCATGCGACAAAATTTTTAAATTTTAATTTTAAAAAATGTTTTTAAATTTAAATGCAAAATACACAAAATTTTTCAGTTCAATAACACAAAATTTTCATACAAACCCCAAAAAATCTTTTATTGTAAGAAAACATAAGTTGCTTTAAAAACAAAATCGTATGCGACAAAATTTTAAAATCTTATTTTTTGAAAATACATACTACAAATTCTTAACTGCAACAACCGAACATTTTCTTAAATACTCCAAAAAATTAATTTTTATTTTAAAAAATTGCTTGGACCAAAAAATCTTATGCTAGAATAATCTAAATTCTTTAATTTTTTCTACATATAGACACTTCATGACTTTAATGAACGTAACTTTCCTTAAATACGCCAAAAACTCAATTTTTATTTAAAAAATTGCTTGTGACCAGACAAATCGCATGCAACAAAATTTTCAATTTTTATTTTTTATAAATACTGAGAATTATTGGCTGCTGTAACTTTAAATTTCCTTATATACCTTGAAAATTATAATTTTTTTTAACCAAAAATCACTTGTGATGAAAAATTATCGCATGCCACAAAATTTTGCAATGTTATTCTCACAAAAAACTCTTCACTTTAATAACAGAAAATTTGCCTGGATACCCCAAAACCTCGTTTTTTTATTTTAAAAAATTTCATGCGAGAAAAAACTCGCATGCGACAAAATTTTGGAATTTTATTTTTGCACAACGATTATGATTCTTCACTTTGACAACCGTAAATTTGCTTAAATACGTCAAAAAATTGATTTTTGTCATAATAAATTGCTTGACACCAAAAAAATCGCATGCTACAAAATTTTCAATTTTAGTTTTTCCTGAAAATACTGTCAAATAACTGCTTCTTATCAACTACTTTAAATAATTTTCTGCATTTAAATTTAATTCGTCATAAATTTAGGAAAATTATTCAAAATTTTAAAAACTCAAAAGTGTCTAAAAATTTTTTTTCTACTGTGTAAATGTTCGTTTTTTTGTTTTCTTACTCCATTCTTTCTATTTAAGCTTGATTTTTATTAATTTAAATTATTTGTCATATTAATCAATAGTTCTAACTTTTGATTCTAGCATGACGTAAATTGTTTACTGCCTCATTCGAGCTGCATATGAAATTCTAGCTTGGAACTAAATTGAATTTTGCTTTAATTAACGAAAACAAAATCAACTTAGGCTCAATTCAACAAATTGCTTTTAATGTCTATTAAATTGTTGACACTTTCCGCTCAACCACTTACTTCTCATCCACCACTGCAGAAAGAGCGCCCGCCTCATTCTTTATATTTTATGCACTGCATAAATTTTCACAGCGTAATTGTTTTCTGCTGTTATTGTTTTATTGTTGTCATAAATGGTTTTTATAATAATTTTTTTGTTAAGCTTCTCTTTTTGTGCCTATCATCTTTTTTGATTTTTGTATTTATTTTTTTTTTTTTTTTTTGTACATTGTTTTAATATCTTTAAATTTTCGCCAAGAACATGTGCGCGACTCTGCATATGGCAGCTGACAACAACAACAAAAGCAATTTAAAAATCTGTCGGCCTGCTTTGCTGTGAGCGTCAGAAAACGGTTTTCATATCAATTTAGATGCTGCTGCGGCGCACTAACAATTTATGGCGGGTAGAGAAAAAGAGCGGAAGACAGAGATACAATCGTACAAGCTAGACAAAAATTCAAAATCCAAGCATTTAAATGCGCCCAGTTAACAATTCTGTGAATTTCGTTTTGATTTAATTTAAAACAAAAAAGAAAACCATTTGAAAGCGATGAAAAATAAAAAAAAAATCGCCAGCATTTGACTAAAAACGCAATAAATCTTCATTTAGCAGATGACAGCAGCAACAAAATAATGTCATTTTGAAGTTATGTATGCTGGAAATATTTTAGAATTTCAGCAATTTTTTCAATTTTATGAAAACATTAATTTTTTTTTTTTTTGATATTTTGTGCAGATTATTTTTAATATTTAGTTTTTTGCACATAAAAAAGCTTATTGCTTAGTTTTCAAAATGATAGATGCACAGTAAATTTTTATGTAAACTCATAAAAAAAATTGTAAATCAAATTTATTTGCAATGATGTGCTATAAACAAAATATTTAAGTTAAAAACACAATGATTGCTGCTCTGGAGACTTAAGCAAAACTTCATTAAAAACACAACAAATTCCATTACAAAAATAATAGTAAAATTATCAAAAGCATTGCTTCATTATTTTAAAATATTTTAAATAAATTTCAAATTATTTTGCTTTTCATCTCAAAACCAATTTTGATTGCATTGATTTTATTGCAAAATCAAAAATGCACTTAAAACTAAGAAATTTTTTCCTTAGCCATGGCATTTGATTTTAATTTTCGGCCTCTTATGTGCTCTTGCCAAACACTTGATTATTTTTTTTTGTTGCCTGCCTGCTTCATGTATTCTTCATTTTGAGTCATATTCAATTTAAGCAAACAAATTCAAAAATTCAATCAATTATTATGACATTGATTGAATTTCCGGTTCAAAGTAGTTTGCCCAGCATAGCACAGCACATGCATGCACACACTCACTCTCAAACTCAAACTCACTCACTTCACATGCACTTTACATAAGCGGGTCAGTAGAGGAAATTGTTGCATTAAGAATTTATTGCCCCGAAATGCAGGCCTCGATTTGAAAAAATAAAGAGAAAAACCCTTAAGAAACCCAGACAGCGTAGAAACACTTAATTAAAAAAATAAAAAAAAAATAACAGATGGATTTCAATTGAACCAAAGCCACCGCAGGCTTCAAGCCTCTGGCTCTATGCCAGAAAGAGATAGTTAGATGTATAATGTTGCAAGTGAGAATTATTTAGGCAAACAGCAGATACAATATGTCATTTGTTTGCTGCTGACAATTAAAATTTGGAATTTCACTTGAAGAGCCGGCATGCATGGCTTTCGGTCATAATCTTGAGTTAAGTATTTTTAATTTTTAATTGATGGCAGTAAATTTAAGGGAAATTTTTTAAGAGCACACTACAATTGAATTCTGTTTCGACACAATAAAATTTAATGCAATTCTGCAATACATACTTAAAATTTTTTACTTCTAAAAACGAAACTCTCCTAAATTACCTTAGTTTTTGTAAAATAACAACACTTGTGTCCAAAACAAATCGCATACAACCAAATTTTGGATTTTGTTTTTTTACAAATTGCTAAGAATTCTTCAAGAAATGCTAAAAAATTGCATACGGTTAAATTTTTGATTTACATTTTTTTTTTAATTTCATAACCGTAAATGTCCTTTAATATCTAAAAAAAATTTACTTTTTTTAGAAAAATTGCATGCGACTAAATTCTAAATTTTAATTTCTTTTTAAATCGAGAACTTTGCTGTTTAACAACTTCACATTTCCTTAAAACCCAAAAAACAAATCGACTTTTCATTGTAGAAACCGCTTGCAACCAAACGAATTGCATGCAACCTAATTTAATTTTACATTTTTTCAAAAATAGAAATTGAATTCTTCTTTTTTATAATCGCAAATTTTTTTATAACCCAAAAAAATTGACTTTTATTAGAAAAAATCACTTGCGACCAAAAAAGTTGCATGCAACCAAATTCTAAATTTTAATTTTTCAAAAAAAAAAACCAAAAATTTGTCCGTTTAGTACCCCCAGTTTCCTTACAAACCCCAAAAGGTCGACTTTTATTGAACAAAATCGATTGCGACGAAACAAATTGTATGCAATCAAATTTTAAATTTTCATTTTTTACCAAAATAACTAATAACTCTTCATTTTAACAATTGCAAATTTCCTTAAAAACACCACAAAATCGACTTTTCTAAGAAAAAATTGCTTGCAACCAAATAAACTGCACGCGACCATATTTAAATTTAAATTTTTTTTAAAAAAACCGCAAATTCTTCATTCTATAAACTTTAATTTTCTTACATAAACCCAAAAATAGAGTTTGCTGAGAAAAAATTTCTTACAACCAATCAAATTGCCAATTTGACAAATTTGAATTTTTTTTAAAAACAAATCGAGAATTCTGAATTTTGAAAAACTCAAATTTCATAACAAAACAAATCAATTTATTTTCTGTTAACAAAAATCGCATGAGACCAAAAAAATTTCATGCCACCAAATTCAAAATTTTCATTTCTTTTTTGAAACAAAATTTCTTCATTTTTTAACCTCAAATTTCTCCACACACCCCAAAAAGTCGACATTTGTTAGAAAAAATTTGATGCGACGAAATTCTTAATTTTTAAATTTGTTCATATAAAATCGAGAGTTCTTCATTTTTATATCAGAAAATTTCTTTACATACCCCAAAAATCAAATTTGTTATGAAAAATGTATTGCAACCAAACAAATTGCATGCGACCACATCCTAAATTTAAATTTTTCCAAAAACAAACCGAGAATTAGTCATTTTTAGAAACGCAAATATTCTTACAACTCCCAAAAAAGCAACTTTTCTCAGAAAAAATTGCTCGCGACTCAAAAAATTGCATGCAACCAAATTCTTAATTATTCTTATATCCGAAGAAGTCCTTACATAACCTAAAAAATTGTCTTTTTATACAAAATCGCTTGCGACGAAACAAATTGCATACAACCAAATTCGTAATTTTAAATTTAAAAAAAACAAAACGATAGTTTTTAACAATGAACTTATAAAACCCAAGAAATCATTTTTGTTAAAAAAAATATCTTGCGACCAAATCCTAAATTTTAATTTTTGTTTTAAATACTGATAACACTATGAAACAAATTCTGGTTAGCAAAAGTAAGTTCGACTCTGAGAGTGAAAGGTGAAAATAGAGGCTAAATTATAAGACCCGTATTGCAGCGTTTGTTTATGTTAGTTCGAATTTTTTTTTAATCAACCTTTCGTCATTTTTACAGCCGCACATTTTCTAACATACCCCAAAAAGTTGACTTTTGTTCGAAAAAATTGCTTGCGACCAAACAAATTGCATGCAACCAAATTTTAAATTTTCATTTTTACAAAATACTTCATTTTTACAGCAGCCAATATTCTGAAAACACAAACAAAAACTACTTTTGTCGCAAAAAAACAGAAAACTCTGCATTTTTATAGCCGAAAATTTCCTAACATAACCCAAAAAATCTAGATTTGTTAGAAAAAAGCACTTGCATCCAAACAAATTGCATGCAACCACGTTTTAAATATGAATTTTATCCAAAAAAAAAAAACAGCATTCTTCATATTTATAACTCCAAATTTTTTTGCATACTCCAACAAATGGAATTTTCTGAGAAAAAATCGCTTGCAACCAAACAAATTGCAAGCAACCAAATTCAGCATTTTAATTTTTTTACAAAAAAAAACAGAATTTTTAATTTTTATAACCGCGTTTTTCCCGTACAAGCCCCAAAAAATCTACTTTTGTTAAATAAAATCACTTGCGACCAAAAAAATTGCGTACAACTAAATATAAAATTTTACTTTTTTCCAAAAAAAAAATTAGAAGTCTTCATTTTTATAACCCCAAATTTTGTACCAATCCCAAAAAATCAACATTTTCCAAAAAAAATACATGCGACCAAATTATAATTTTTAAGTTTTTTTTAAAAACCAATAAAAACTTTGGCAAAAAATTGCATGTATGTAACTAAATTCAAAATTTTAACTTTTAAATACTTCGAGAATTTGTGACTTCTTTAATCGAAAAATTCCTTGTGTACCCTGAAAACTCGATTTTTATTAAAAAAAAATTGCTTGCGACCAAAAAAACTCCAACAAAAAATGTTGGAATTTTGTTTTTACAAAATATGGATTATTCTTCACTGCAATAATTCAAGTTTTCCATGTACAGCCCACAAATTCAACTTTTATCAGAAAATATCCATTGCGACAAAATTTTTAATTGTAATTTTTCTCACAATATTGTTTAATTACAAGTTTAAATACATTGTGCAGATACAGTAAGGCCATAATTTACGTAAATTATTACAAATTTTAAGAATTCTTAATATTTTTTAACCGAAGAGTTCCTAACGTACCCCAAACGTAAACTCTACTTTTAATAGAGAAAGTCGCTTGCGATCAAAATAAAAATTTAAATTTTCAAAAAAACAACGACAATTCTTCATTTTTTAAAGCAAAATTTTTCTGACAAACCCATAATTCTTCATTTTTAAAACTTTAATTTTTCTGAAAAAGCACAAAAGTTCGACTTTTCGGAAAACAATCGTTTGCGATCAAATTTTGCGACAAAAAATATTAAATTTTTTAACATAATACTCTACTAATATTAAACATGCTCTCAAACAACTTCTACTAACTTACTTGAAATAAAAATAAAATGTTCAAATATATATTAAAGTTACGGTTTGTCATGGCCACCTAAGTAAGTAATATATTTAAGTTGTCATACATTTATGAAAATTTTTAAATTAACAAAAATTTCAACAGTACCAACAGTAACAAAAAACTAAATTTAACAGTGCAAAATAAAGAGACTTCTTTGACTTGCAATGTTTTTTTGAGAAATTGCTTGCTGCCAAATACATTGCACTTCTAATTCTTATTTTTTTAAGCCCGAGATTTCTGCATTTTTATAACCGAAAATTTCCGAAAATATAACCCAAAAACTCTACATTTCTTAGAAAAAATCATTTGCAACCAAACAAATTGCATGCAACCGCTCTTAATATGAATTTTTTAAAAACAAACCAAGAATTAATCATATTTGTAATTCCAAATTTTATTGCATACCCCAAAAAACCTACTTTTTTCAGAAAAAATCGCTTGCAACCAAACAAATTGCATGCAACCAAATTCAAAATTTTAATATTTTACAAAAAAAAACCGTTAATTTTTAAAAAAAATCGACTTGTGTTAAATAGAATCGCTTGCGACCAAACAAATAACATGCAATCAAGTTCAATCAAGGGGGCCTCGGTAGTCGAGTGGTTACCGTGCTCGATTGTAAACCCAGAGGTTCCAGGTTCGAAACCCGGCATTTCATGGTCCTACGCTAACAGTACAAAACAAAAAACTTTCTTTCTGCTTTTCATTTACTTTGAAAAGTTATTAAGCGCAACTGCTGCAAAACCAAAGCGGAATTATACGTGCTTGTAACCACATCAATGGAAGGTTTTTTGAAGTTTTAGTTTTATGGCTGTTATTATTTACTATTTATTTTATAAATCTTTTAAAACAAATGTGGCGACTGTGGTCGTGCGTGCTAAGTGTGTGGCGTACGAGTCAACAAATCCCAAGTTGAAACCTCACATCTGTCAACAAATTTTTAATATGAATCATTTTTTTGTTTGGCTGTCACCTACCTTCAACCACTGTAACGTTACCCTCCTATGTTCAACTTCCATAAAGCTCCATGTAAAGCTTTTGAGAACATGAACTTCAGCCGTTCGGAGTCGACATAAAACATGTAGGTCCAGTTCTCCATGAATTGCGTACAAATATTTACCAACACAATTGATCATAAGAAGATCGCTGAAAGTCTTGTCAAGTGCTGATTGCACAATTCGTTGTTTTTTCAATACATCGCTCTGACCTGTCTTTATATTTTTTTTTTAAATGATAATTTTGTTGAAATTATTTCTATTAAAAAATTTATTGAATTTGAATTTACTTGAATTTTTAGTAGTTCATCTACTTTCAAAAATCACAGCACCTCTTTTTCACAGAAGTATTAAAGCTTTTTTAATTTTTTGACGTAGAATTACGTCTTACAGCGCGATTTTTTCAAGGCCATGAAACATTTTTGACGAATACTTTAGGCTATACTTACAGCCTTTAATACTCATCGTTCAAAGATAATATATATACCAAAATATCAGATATATTCTGCGCTGAATAAATATCTAATTTTGGATTTTGTCACTATTTTATTTAAGTCACAAAATAGTAAAATATAAGAAGAAAAATTTATGTGTTGATATAAAAAAATCAATCATCAGCTTCTTATGCTGTGCCTGCTGTCTTTTTTGTTTTTGTTCCGTTGTTTTTGCTTGTATTTTTTTTTTGTTTTATACGAACTGATTCGCAGATTTCTTCATTGGGTTCTTGTATGTACTACTTCTTTATTGGGTTATTGTATGTTGTACTTAGAAATAAGTGCTCTATTTTAACACAAGATGCCAATCACAACCTCTTTTCAACTCAGTCAATGAACTCAAACTGTCAAACTTAACAAAATGGGTCTGTGATGCGGTTAGATTTAACTCTTATGAAACAAATTGTTCTACTGTTGTTCAACAGCACTAACATTCGCTACATAAGGTTCGGTTTTTTGATCATGATCAAAAAGCACAATAAAGTAAATAATGTTTTTTGATCAAACAGCACAATCCCTAACATTTTATTCCGCTCTTTTTCTTCTGCGTGGTAGTGATGGTGCTTATATTTGAGTAGAAGAGCGGAATTCGAATAAAGCCGAATAAAGATTGCGCTCTCTCGAACCGAACATAAATTCGAGTTTTTTTCCATTCCCTGCTTACGATACTATCGAAACTGTTTCTTTTTCTTAAATTTCCTCTATGACTTTTTCAAAATTTTAAACTTCATGAATTCAACTTTAATTGTTGCTACGTCAATTTAAATTGCCATCAACTTTTGTATTCAACTTCACAATTTTGTCAAACAGCCATTTTTTGTCCATGTTTCATCTGCTTTGTGCACTTTTTCTTTAGCTCCATAAAAAAGTGTCCATTATTGAGCGCTGCTCGTACGTGCCAAAAACACTTCAACTGCTCGAATTGCACTTTAGAATGCTTGCCACTGGCTCGTCATGTTTGTTCTAATGATGCCCACTTTTAGCCCAAGCATTGTTGCCACTTATGGACTCAAACCACTGTCAAAGCTGATGCCCAAACCTGCCCTGCTCCCCCTCTCTGTGCAGCCTGTGCAGCCTTATCATGCCATTTCTTGTTATAGATGACCAGCTGCACAGCTACTTGAGTGGACCAACAACGCATGCATGGATGAATGGTTTCATGCATGAAGTAATGAATGATGAAATACAGCAGCAATGAAGGCAGCAACAGAGGCAGCGTTGTGCTTCCTGTCGTCCAACGTTCGACGTTGATCGCATGCAAAACGTGATTTTCTTCTAGCATGCAATGCAGTGAAGCATATAAAACTAGGATTTATAGTTGTTGTTGTTGTGGTTGTTGTTGCTATTGTTGTTGTTATTTTTATTGTTGTTGTTTTTTGTTATAAACATTATGTTTCTTTTGTATTTTGTTTTGATATTATTGTTCCACTTGTTCTGCTGTTGCAAGTCTTCACCTTTTGTTGCTGCTGTCGCTCAAGTGTTGGCAGCTTCTTTGCCTTGGCAGCAATTACTTAGAGTTCTCAGCAGCAACAGCAATGCATGCTGGGCAATCTTTTTGATGTTGATGGTGTTGCTGCTGTTATTATATTGCAAACGTTTTACTATTGTCAAAAGATCTGACAAGTTTAAGAAAATGACAACAAAAATCAACAACATAAAGCAGTCAAGTCTTTCAAACAACTTGTTAAGCATAAATAACAGCTTTGACTAGTTTTATAGCAATTGCTAGAAAAATTTGCTTAAATGTCATGATAAGAAATTTTTTATGTTTTACGCATAAAAGCCATAAAAAGCAATTTATATTTATTATTGACGAAAGCGGAAGTAAAAAGAAAACTGCGAATACTTGCATATTAAGCCTTTAGGGCTAGTTATATATTTTTATTTTTTTTTTTTTTTCTTTCTTATGAAAATTTTGCATTGATAAAAAATCACTCTTGCTAAAGGCTGAGCATATCTCGTTACTTATATTGATAAATACAGCTTGAGCATATTTTGCTCTTACATTAAGAAAAAAAAATCAATAAATGTTTTTATTGCTGACATATTGACTCCGTTTTTACTGATGGGGTACAGCTGAAGAAAATCTGCATTATTTTTGATTTTAATAAATGGCACAAAATATGCTCTGCAGCTCGTTATTTTTGCCTTCTTTGTATTGGCTATGAATAAATAGCATACCTCTTACTTGGCTTTGGCCGCAAGAGATTATTTATTAAAATATCGCCCATAAGTATGCAGCAAAAATTGCTTGCACTTCAGTTTTTGAACTGCAGTAGTGAACTGTGCATTTGCCGTTTCTTTATTTTTACATATTTCTTTATGAAATATTTCATCTGGTTTATTTGTTCTTGTTGTTTTTTTTTTTTTTTGTTTTGTTTATTTACATTCTGTATATTTTAAACTCAACAAACTTACTGCAAATTGCAGTGAATTTATGAGCAGTCTGCTTTTCAACTGTAGCTTGTGAAATTTACTGCCAAAAGCTCAATTCAGAAATTTTGCAGAGCTTACGTTTTTTTTTTTTTTTTTCCTTTTTTTGGTAAGCTTACTTTCGGCAATAAATTGTATTGTTGTTTGTTGAAGTTTCACAGCAAAAATTGTTGGTCAGCAACCTATATTTTCTTTGTTTTTTGTTTTGTCTAATTAAATAAAAAAGAAATCACGTATTGGCCATTTCAGCCCTTGAAAGTACTTTGACCGAGCTTCTTATGATCAATTGTGTGTGTATTTAATCAACAAAATTTACCGATAACTGGACCTACATGTTTTATGCCGACTCCGAACGCCTTAAGTTCATGTTCTCTAAAAGCTTTACATGACTTTTTTCACTCTCTGAGTTTTGTCATTATCTGTAGCGAGGTGACGAGCGTTCAGAAAAATTAATTTCTATTGAAAAAACTTTCTGTGTCAGATGGTGATTTGAGCCCGGGTCTATTAAGATTCGTTTCTTGCATGACAAACACTTAACACACGACTAAGGCCGCCACGATATTAAATATATGAAAATATAATAAAACTTACTCATATTTTAGTCAAAAGTTTACTAATTAAGGTTTTTTCAAAAACTTTTTGTACAATTTTATAAAAACAAAAAATTATCAACTAACCACGGCAGTCAATTTGTCAAATATATAAAAACATAATAATACTTAAATATGTTTTCGTTAAAAGTTTACAAAATAAAATTTTGTAAAAGCTTTTTGGAAAAAATATATAAAAAATATATTTAAGTTTTAAAAAATCCTTAAAAATTATTAAAAATTCTATCAAAGGTGGAAATAAAGCTTTTTTTTCTTCATACTATTGCTGGTATAGTACTTTTAAGCCTGCCGAAAAGCTTTTCTTCAATCATTGTTTAAATAATATGCAAATATTATATAAAAATTTTCAACAAAAACAACAAATATTTCGTAGAAAACCATAATTGATTTTGGTGCAGCTTTCTGAAAAACTTTGCTCAAAATTTATATTAAGACATGTCTTTTAAAAACGGCATTGAAATTATTAAAAAAAAAAATTCGGAAGGCAATGGATTTTGTTGATGTAATCAAAGTGTGCTATAAAGCAAAAGAGCTTTCAAAAGATTTTCTTGTATCAAAATCACACTTAAAGCTGTCCAACACTGCATTGAACTCAATAATTCAATGCAACTCAACAAGTTTTGCTTTTCAGCTATAGAGTTAAACTTCGCTCAAAGCTTTTGCCAAAATGTTTTCCAAACTTTCAGACTTTTAAGAAGACATTTTGAAAAGCTTTTTATACAAACATCTTAAATACTGCAAAAATGCATTTCAAAATGAGTTTAAAAAATTTTTAAAAGTTTACTTTTTTAACAAAAAAAAAAATTAAGCTTCGTTCAAAGCTTTTTCCAAAAGTTTTTCAAGAGTGCTCAACTTTTTTGAAGATATTTTAACAGCTTTTCAAAATGATTAAAAACATCATTTTAGAATGACGAAAAAAAAATTATTTCATATTATTATGGAAATGAAAACATAAAGCTTACTTAAAAACATTATTTGAAAACTCAAAATATACATTAAAATAATAAGTACTAAATAAAAAAATCTTACTTTTTAACGCTTTTTTAATTTTTTTTAACAATTTAAAAGCTTTTCAAATTGAAAAGCCGAATTAAGCCATTTATGTTCAAAACTCAGTGGCGTAGGTATGGGGGTAGTCCACGGGTCCAGACCCCCCTCCCCCCAGAGTCTTCAGCCAAATATAATTGTTGTTGTCAATTGATTCTATTAAGTTTAAATTTGTTTTGCGATTATCGAAAGAATTTTATGATTAGACAAAATTTAAGATTTATGAAACCTTGCCAAAAAAAATTTCAGATTTTTTTATAAAAAAAAAAATCCTAGCAAAAGCCAAGCAGCGAATTTTAAAATCAGAGGAATGCTTTTTTTAATATTTTTATGGCCTAAATATGGGAATAATACCTCAAAAAAAAATTTTCCACGATAATTCTAAGCTAGCCACCGAAGGGGTTAAGGTTTTCATTTGAAAAACTTTAGAAAAGCTTAATTTTAGCCTGTACGCGTATTTCTAATTTAAAAGCTTTTTAATAAATATCTTTTACAAAAATTATGCTAGTTAATAAAAGCTTTTTTATTAAATTTTACAATTAATAAAAAATATTTATAAAGCTTTTATAGCTTTATTTTAATAATCTTTATTTGTAATTAATGTGAAACTATTTTAAAAAGCTTGAAAAAAAAGTTTAAATGAGGTTTTCACCTAAAAAACTTTACGAAAGCATTATGTAGGACTTCACAAATATTTCTAATTTAAAAGTTTTTTTGATAAAAAAATATTTTAAAACCTCTTGTTGAAGTAAGTAAAAGCTTTATAATGAAATTTTATAAAAAAAAACATTTAAAAAACTTATGCTTTTGTGTTTTCATCGATTACAAAAAATTTTGCTTAGTTAAAACTTTTCATGAATTATTAAATATAATTGAGTTTTTTTAAAAACTTTAACATTTTATATGCAATTGAATATCAAAATGAGTTTTCAAAAGCTTAAGTCTTAATCTTAAACTAAAACTTAGTCTTAAATTTTCAAAAAAACCATTTCTAAATTAAAAGCTTTTCGTTGAAAAACCTTCTATCGTTAATATTAAAATAGAATAACTTTTAACATTGTAATTCTCTAAAGTTAAATACGTTTTTTATGACATGTTATTAAAAAACGATTTTAATAAACTTTCGTTCTGTCAATAGTCAAAGCTCTGCATAAGATTTTGGTATAAAGTATTGAAGAATCTACATAATATATAAAATAAAAACAGCAATTCTGCAAGAAATGGTTATTGTCTCAAAAGTAGTCAGTTCTACAAAAGCTTTAATTAGCAGTAGATTAGAAACCTTGCAACGCTAATTGTATTTTAGACCAGTTTATATGTCTCAAAAGTAAATATCGCAAAATACATAGAAATCGGAATAAAGCTCTTTTATAACTAACTTTTCAATAATTCTAACGAAATGAAAAAAAAATAAACAGACATTTTAATTTTTTTTTTTTTATACCAGCTTAGACCAATTTTTGTGTTTGTTAGTTTCTATTTAAAATGTATTATGAAGCCGTTTGCTGGTAGCTTAAAAAGTTTTTTGTTATTATAGTCAGTTTATGTCTCTCAAAACTGGCATAAAAACCAGAAAAGGCTATTTTATGTTTGAATTTTTACAAATTTTTAATAAAATAACTAAAACTATAAGTTTTTATTCAAATTTGTGTATTTTTGGCACTTTATACCAGTTTCGACCAATTTTTGTTTTTGCTAATTTTCATTCAGATTGCATTATAAAGGTAATTGGCATAATTTTAAAAGAAATTGTAGCTATTTTTATGCTTTAGACCAGTTTATGCTCTTCTAACATTAAAGTTTAATTCCGTTTTTTAAATTTTGTTATGTGTTCATTAAAAAAGAAGTAAGAACAAGTTGAAGTTTAATATAGTTTTTACGACATTATACCAGTTTTGACCAGTTTTTGTTGTAACTTATTTCAAATCTTGAATTATTGTCTCAAAAACAGTGCATTTCTACAAAAGCTTTCATTAGCAGTAAATGTGAGAACTTTCAACACAAATTGTATTTTAGACCAGTTTATATATGTATCTCAAAAGTCAATCTCGCAGCAGACATAAAAATCGGAACATAGCTCTTTTGTTACCTAACTTTTCCATAATTCTAATAAAATTAAGTAATAATGGGCAAAATTTTTTAATATTTCCTTTTTATACCAGTTTAGACCAATTTTTGAGTTTACTAATTTTATTTTATAATGTTTACTAAAGCTGTTTGCTAACAGCTTAACAATTTGTTTGCTATTTTAGTCAGTTTATGTCTCTCACAACTGGCATAAAAGCCAGAAAAGACTATTTTATGTTTGAATTTTTACAAATTTTGATAAACTGACTAAAACTATGAATTTGTATTCAAATTTGTGTATTTTTAGCACTTTATACCAGTTTCGACCAATTTTTGTTTTTGCTAATTTTCATTCACATTACATTATAAAGGTAATTGGCATAATAATAAAAGAAATTGTAGCTATTTTTATGCTTTAGACCAGTTTATACTTTTCTAATATTAAAAGTTAATTAAGTTTTTTACTTTTAACAGTTGTTTATAAAAGAAGCAAGCGTTTGTATAAGGCTTATATAGTTTTTACCACATTATTTTAAAGTTTTAACCACAATTTTTTGTTGTAACTTGTTTCTATTCCTGAGTTATTGTCTCAAAAACAGTGCATTTCTACAAAAGCTTTTATTAGTATTAAATGGAAGAACTTTCAACACAAATTGTATTTTAGACCAGTTTATATATCTCAAAAGTCAATCTCGCAGCAGACATAAAAATCGGAAGATAGCTCTTTTGTTACCTAACTTTTCCAAAATTCTAATAAAATTAAGTAATAATAGGCAACATTTTTTTATATTTCCTTTTTATACCAGTTTAGACCAATTTGTTTTATACCAGTTTAGACCAGAGCTGTTTGCTAACAGCTTAATAAGTTTTTTGCTATTTTAGTCAGTTTATGTCTCTCAAAACTGGCATAAAAACCAGAAAAGGCTATTTTATGTTTGAATTTTTACAAATTTTTAATAAAATAACTAAAACTATAAGTTTTTATTCAAATTTGTGTATTTTTTGCAATTTATACCAGTTTCGACCAATTTTTGTTTTTGCTAATTTTCATTCAGATTGCATTATAAAGGTAATTGGCATAATTTTAAAAGAAATTGTAGCTATTTTTATGCTTTAGACCAGTTTATACTTTTCTAATATTAAAAGTTAATTAAGTTTTTTACTTTTAACAGTTGTTTATAAAAGAAGCAAGTCTTTGTATAAGGCTTATATAGTTTTTACCACATTATTTTAAAGTTTTAACCACAATTTTTTGTTGTAACTTATTTCAAATCTTGAATAATTGTCTCAAAAACAGTGCATTTCTACAAAAGCTTTCATTGGCAGTAAATGTGAGAACTTTCAACACTAATTGCATTTTAGACCAGTTTATATACAATCTCAAAAGTCAATCTCGCAGCAGACATAAAAATCGGAACATAGCTCTTTTGTTACCTAACTTTTTCATAATTCTAATAAAATTAAGTAATAATAGGCAAAATTTTTTTATATTTCCTTTTTATACCAGTTTAGACCAATTTTTGAGTTTACTAATTTTATTTTATAATGTTTACTAAAGCTGTTTGCTAACATCTTAACAATTTGTTTGCTATTTTAGTCAGTTTATGTCTCTCAAAACTGGCATAAAAGCCAGAAAAGACTATTTTATGTTTGAATTTTTACAAATTTTGATAAACTGACTAAAACTATGAGTTTTTATTCAAATTTGTGTATTTTTTGCAATTTATACCAGTTTCGACCAATTTTGGTTTTTGCTAATTTTCGTTCAGATTACATTATAAAGGTAATTGGCATAATTTTAAAAGACATTTTAGCTATTTTTATGCTTTAGACCAGTTTATACTCTTCTAATAATAAAGATTAATTAAGTTTTTTACTTTTAACAGTTGTTTATACAAGAAGCAAGCGTTTTTATAAGGCTTATATAGTTCTTACCACATTATTTTATAGTTTTAACCACAATTTTTTGTTGTAACTTGTTTCTATTCCTGAGTTCTTGTCTCAAAAACATTGCATTTCTACAAAAGCTTTTTATAAGAAGTTAATGAGTAAACTTTCAGCACAAATTGAAATTTCTTTTTATTATAAAAATGTTTGCATAAAAGCAAATTATTTTTGTATTTATATTACCATCATATCAGTTCATAGTTTTTGCCAACTTCTAAGCCACTTTTGTGCTTTCTCTTGCTATTTCAAAACGTAAACTTTTGCTTGCTCAGCAATTGCCTGTCAAGTGCAGTTCTTAATTGTTAATTAAATGCACAGTCAGTCTTTTGCTTTGCCAACAACCACAACAAAATATTGCAGAAAGCTTTGAGCTGTCAGTTTGATAAATTGACAGTAAATAACAAGAAAATTAAACTTTCGCTCATGTGTGAAAGAGAGAGAAAACAGAATGAAGGAGAAAGCGTCGTATTTGAGTTCAATGCACTTCAAAAGCAAATTTTCTTTTGTTAATAAATGCATTTTGTGCATTTTCTGTGCATTCGCTATAAGTTTTGTCTAACAAGTACTTCATGCAGCTATAGTTCTATTCACTAGCTTGCTAACTAACTAGCAGCAATTTGTCAAAATGTCAAAAAATTGACCGCCAGAATAGTTTTTATTTATGCAAGCTTTTTGTCTTTTGTTGTTGAACACACAAAACATGGCAATCTTGTTGATTGTCATTCAGCTGCGTCTGTTTTGGGCATCCAAATAAAGATCAAATAAAATATTTTCATATCGCTGCAACTCAGCGCAATATTAATTGAGTGCGCAAAAAATTGCGTAAACAAGCATGGCCAGCCAACGCTTTTTCAAACTGGCCACACGCTGCCTAACCGGATGTGCAATTGTTGCCATTTGGGTGCGTTTTATTGCGGTCGAATTAGTTGCACACTCGTAAAATTTATTGCTTAATTTCTGTACGATTGAGCGGTGCACATTTTGCAGGGCAACGAAAAGCTGCACAAAGTTACATGCTGTTGACAGCTGTCAGTTTTGACAGACATTAACAACTTTAATTTAATTTCATGTTACAATTGCAATGAATTCAATTGGATCATTCATTCATAGGCAAAAAAATATAGTTTAAAAAAAGCTTTTAACTCTCTGCTTATTTCTAAAGCTTTTGAGTATTAAAAACTTAATAATTTTTTTGAGCTCCTCAAGTCCTTTAATTGTTTTATTTAAATAAAAAACTTGTATGATTTATAAAAATTTTGTCTTGTTACATTTTACTCCATCCGCCTTAGAACGCATATCTTTTTCACTGCAGCTTAAATTGTTAAGCTTACATGCTGCAACACTGTAAGCTTTGCCGACATTGCTAGCAATTTTATTGCATTTTCATTCATGCATTCAACTGTTGTAAACATAAAGATATTTATTATTTATGCATTTGACTACGTTTATGCCAAGTAAATAATCATGAAAAATGTCGGCGCCAACGTGCAGAAATACACAATCCTACACACACACACATTCCTATATAATCGCCTTTGAAAAAGTTACACCGTTTTACTACCGCCTTCGAATGATGTCTACAAAGTACTTGAAAAAGTTTGCTTTATACTCACTTATTTTTTGCTTGCTAACAAATTTGAGTATTACTTCCTTTAAGAAACTTAGCTCTACACAACCTGCTCCACCACCCACCTACCAACTTCCTTCGGCATGCACCAGTAGCTATGTTTTGGTTGCATAATTCTTGTAAAGTAACGTATATTCCATAGCTAAGTTGCGAAGGTACTTCAAAAGTGTTTTCTTTGAAATATGCGTGCCATGTAGAGGTCAATGGCATTTGAGCTAAAAGCTTAAAAAAGGCAAATTAGTATTGCATGTTATATTGGGGGGGTTTGCAAAGAAAAGAATGCCAAAAGCTTTTCTTAATGCATTTAGCTGTTGGTTTTTTGTGCAGAACGGTATTGTTGAAATTTCTAAGAAATGCAAAAAAAAATCATTGTATTTTTTTGCTAAAGAATGTTAAGAATGACTGATATGAGAAGCATAAGAAACGGAACACGAATTGGAAATATTTTATGATTTATTCAGTGCAATTTATGCCAGTTAAATAACATGATTTATTTTTTTGGAGAGTTAACACTTGCAGTTGAAAGAGTTGCGCAAGAAAAATAAAATTTTACAAAATAAAAAGAATTGAAATAGTATAAAATAAAACATATTTAGTCTGACTCAATTCTAACATAAAATAGCATTAAAATGTTCGTCAGCTTCGAAAAAAATACGTTTTTCTTTACCTTTTTAATAATGAAGATGAAAAAAGTACGATTTTATACAACTTTTTAATGTAATTTATGTTATAGGCCACTTTATACCAGTTTCGACCAATTTTTGTTTTTGCTAATTTCTGTTCAGAATGCATTACAAAGCCGTTTGCAATCATTAAACAAAAGATTTTGTTCTAATTTGTACTTTAGACCAGTTTATATGCATCTTAAAAGCGTCGTAAAAATCAGAAAATATAAAATTTTTAAATAATATCGATGACATAAGTAAAACTTAGCAGAAGTTTTTAATATTTGTGTTTGTAAGGCACTTTATACCAGTTTCAACCAATTTGAGTTTTTATTAATATCTTTTCAGAATGCTTTCAAAACTGATTATGATGATTTGAAAAGAGTTTTAGTTGTTTTTATTTATTTTAGACCATTTTTGAACTCTCAAAAGCTTTATAAAAGATCATAAAAAATATTATTTAAATTTAATTGTCAGCTAAAATTGTAAAATGAAGAAAAACTAGGAGCCTTTATTAACATTTGAGCTTTTAAATACTTTATACCAGTTCCGACCAATTTGTGGTTTTGCTAATTTAAATTAAGACTTCATGAAAAAGCTAAGTGTGGTGAAATTTAGAAGTTTTAATTTTTGTGTTTTCTTATACCAGTATTTCAAGTTTAAATTTCAAGTAATATCTTAAAATGAAGAAATAACTCGAAGCGTTTGTTCATATATGTGATTTTTAATACTTTATACCAGTTTCGACCAATTTTTTTTTTAATGATAACTTCTATTTATAATGCTTTATAAAGCTGCTGGTTAACATTTTAAAATAGTTTTAGCTATTTTTATGTATTTTAGACCAGTTTAGAACTCTTCAAAGATTTATATAAATTCATAGATTCTATCTTTAAAGTTTAACTGTCAATTAGTTCTGCTAAAATAAGACATAATCAGATGTCTTTATTAATATTTGTGCTTTTCAAGCAGTTATCAGTTTCGATCAGTTTTGCTTTCGCTTATTTCAATTCAGAATTCATTTTAAAGCTGCTTGTGAACTTTTTAAAAACGTTTTAGATGTTTTTATTTATTTCAGACCAATTAAGAATTCCCAAAAGTTACAAAATAAATCATAAAATAGTTATATTTTGTTTTAGTTTCAGGTAATGTTGTTTTTAAAGAAATAACTGTTGTTCTTTATTAAAATTTGTGGTTTTATATAGTTTATACCAGTTTCGACCAATATTTGTTATTGCTAGTTTTTATTCAGAATGCATTTTAAAGCTGATTGTGAAACTTTTCAAACAGTTTTAGCTATTTTTATTTATTTTAGACAAGTTTATAAGTCTCAAAAGCTTTATATAAGCTCATAAAATAAAACTTTTAAGTTAAACTTTCAAGTAATGTTGTAAAAAGAAGAAATAACTAGAAGTTATTGTAAATTTTTATGATGAATACCACTTTATACCAGTTTCGACCAAATTTTATTTTTGCGAATTTCTTCTCAGAATGCATTATAAAAATGTTTGTTAACATTTGAAAACAGTTTTAGTTATTTTTATTTATTTTAGACCAGTTAAGAACTCTCAAAAGCTATAAACAACATTATTAAATAAATATTTTATATTCTACTTTAAAGTAATGTAAAAAGAAGTCACTAGAAGCCCTTGCTAGTATTTCTGCTTTTCAACAAACACTTTTTACTAGTTTCGACCAATTTTTTTTTACTAATTTCTAGTCAAAATGTATTAGCAAACTGATTGTGATGATCATTTTAAAAAACATATAAGTAACTTTTTTCATATTAGACCAAATCATTCTTCTCAAGAGCGACATAAAATTTATTTCTTTTGTATTAAACTTTCAAAAAATGTTACCAAAAAAAACTAGAATTAAATGTTTTGTTATTTACCAGGTTCAACTAAATTTTTTTTGTTTGCTACTTTATATTTATAATATTTTTAAAAGCTGTTTGCTATCATTTCAAAAAGATTTTTGTTATTTGTTTGTATTTTAGACCAATTAATATGTCTGAAAAAGACAAAGAAGTAAAAAAATGGCTCTTCCATAACTATTTTTTCGAGAATTCTTATGAAATTAAGTATTTATTAATAGCATTTCTATAAATATGTTTTTATACCATTTTTTACATATTTAGACAAATTTTTGTGACTGCTAATTTCTATTTATAATGCATAATAAAGCTGTTTGCTGTCATTTTAAAAGGTTTTTTGAAATTTTTTGTACTTTCGAACAGTTAATATCTGTCAAAAGTGACATAAAGTTCAGAAAATAGATCATTTATAACAAATTTTTTCAAACATTTTTACAAATAGAGTAGGAATAAAAAGAATTTTTCATATTTCTTTTGTATACCAGTTTAGACCAATTTTTGAATTTGCTCAACTCTATTTATAATGTTATATAAAGCTGTTTGCTATAATTTTTAAAAAAGTTGTGTTATTTATTTGGATTTTAGACCAGTTTATATGTCTCCAAAATGACATACAAATGAGAAAATAGATCTTTTGCAACTTACTTTTCAAAAATTCTTACAAAATTAAGTATAAGTTCGTAGAACTTTTTCACATATTATTTTATACCAGTTTATACCAATGTTTGTATTTGCTCATTTCAATTTATAATATTTTGTTAAGCTTTTTGCTGATATTTTAAATAGTTTTTGTAATTGTTTGTACTTTAGACCAGTTTATATCCCTCAAAAGTTCAGAAAATGGCTCTTTTATGGCTTAATTTTCATATATTATGACAAATAATTGTGGACAAGTGATTCCATGACAAATATGGAATAGGTATATTTATTAATACTTTTTTTATACCACTTTATACCAGCTTTGACCAATTTTTATGCATTTAATTCTGTTTATTAGAATTTATAAAGCTGTTTGCTATGATTATAGAAAAATGTTTGTTATTTATTTGCATATAAGACCAGTTTGTATTTCACAAAAGTGAAATAAAAATCTGAAAATAGCTCTTTTATAACTAACTTACCATTAATGCTAATTAAATTAAGTAATAATTTGTGTAATTTTTTTATATTTCTCTTTTTTACCACTTTATACCAGTTTTAATGTTTGTTCCTTTATATTTATATAATAGAAAGACATTTTAAAGGTTGCTCCTTTCTATTTTTAAGCTTTTTGCTTTAAACTGAAAAAATTTTTGTAACTTTTTGTATTTTAGACCAGTTTATTTGTCTCAAAAGTCTCATTTAAATCATAAAATGGTTAATATATAACAAAATTTTTAATAAGTCTATTTAAATTAAGAAATCATTAGTAGAATTTTTTATATTTCTGCTTTATACCACTTTATACCAGTTTGAAAAAATTTTCAATTTAATTATTTCTATTTTTAATATATTATACAGCTGTTTGCTATGATTTTTAAAAGACTTATTTTTGTTATTTTTGTTATTTTTGTACTTTAGACCAGTTTATATCTTTCATAAGTGACATCAAAATCGTACAGTAGCTCTTTTATAACTAGTTTTTCAAGGATTTTGATAAAATTAACTAGTAACTAGTAGACTTTTTTCTACTTTTATATCTTTTTTAAGCGTTTTTATACCAGCTTAGACCAAATTTTGTGTTTCCTCAATTCTTTTTAAAATGTATTATAAAGCGTTTTGCTAACATTTCAAAAAGTATTGTATTATTTCTTGTATTTAAGACCAATGGCATATATCTCTTTCATAACTAAATTTTCAATAAATCCAATAAAATTATATTATTCTCTTTCTCATAGCTCTCTTTACTAGTGTAGACCAATTTTTAGGTTTGTTAATTTGTTTTTTATGTATTTTAAAGATGTTTGCTAACATTTTTAAAAGATTTCCGTTATTTTTTAATTTTAGACCAGTTAATACCTCTGAAAAACGACATAAAATCAGAAAAATACATTTCATGTATGAATTTAAAATTTAAAATTATTTTGTATTAAAATAATTTATTTATTTTAATTTTAAATTTTATTAATTATTAATAATTAATTAATTTTTAACTATTTTTTATTTAAATTGTTTATGTATAAAAATTGAAAATTTATAAATTTAAATTTTATTATTATTTATGTATATTAATTCTTAATATATAATTAATTCTTAAATTTTAAAATTAAAAAATTTAAAATTTTAAATTTTATTACATTTTACTTTTATACCAGTTCAGATTTGACCAATATTTTTAGGTTTTTATGTGTCGTCTTCCTATTATTGACGATTTTTTAAAATTTATTTAAATAGTACGAAAAAAATTTTAAATATTTATACCAGATAAGATCCGTTTTTTTAATGATCGTTAAAATTGTTTTGATTTTGACTTGTACAAAATTAGTTTTTAATTTTTTTAAATTTATACCAGTTTAGAAAAATATTTCTCACATCAAATGCTGCCAAAAGTCATACAACTATGAGAATGGTATAAAAATTACTTCAAAAGCTGCAAAAAAACGAAAAAACAATTTTTTGTAAAATATTTTTTTTTTAATTTTTCAGTTTTATACCAGCTCATAGCACATTCCACTCAATTTTCTGTTTAAAAAAATGTATGTTTTCATGCAATTCTTAAAAATTTTTAAATTGTTATGTATGTAAGTGTCATGATAATTTGACTTTGTAACAGATTGAACGACTTTTTGATGAAAATATAAGATTGTTTTTATCTGACTTCTACACAATTTTAATGACGCGCGATCAGAACAATTAATTTGAATTAATTTGAGTTCCGTCAGTTGCGAGAATTGAACTCGGGCTGTCCTGATTCGTTTACTTGCACACCACACACTCTGGCACGCACGACTATGGCCGCCACTGCTTTGGGTCAATATTTTTTAATTGAAACGTCTGTAAATCGAGACCTTATAAGAACAAGCTTTGCTCATGAGCATTTTTACAGTCATTCAACTTTATCATTGCTTCGTTTTTAATGCCGCTCTTGACTACAAATTCAATCAACTGTAATAATGAGCCTTATTTGAGTGCTCTTGAAACTGCTTTTCAAAAACTTACAAAACTTAGCTGTTAAATAAAAATCTAAAGCTACAGCTTTTATGTATAGTTGTAGCTATAATTTTTTTGTTTTTTTTTTTTTTGTTTGCAATGTTTTTGTCTATAAAGCAATTTAAGGCCGACAACAAAAGATTGTTGCTTTTATCGTTTTGAAGTAAAGAGCGCAATGAACTCAGTCCAGTCCCTCATTTAACGCCCGCTTGGCGGCACTCAGCTGACAAAGAGTACTTTTTGTACTGCTATTTTTTTTAACATTTTTCACAAGTCGCAGTGCAGCGAAGCGACTAATAATATTGTTACAATTATTGTTATCATTCACAACGCATGCTTCGCTTACATTTTGGGCATTGATAAAAATATGTAGAAAAGGGAAACAGTTGAAAAGCAACAGCAGCAGAGTATAGTAGCGGAGACGGCAAAAGAGGGCATAGATAGCAGTAACAGCAAGAAAACTTCTTGCAGCAGTGCATAGAGAATACAAAAAACAACAAAAACTTCCATGTTTTTATCGTCGTTGCGTAGCGTAAAAAAATAACTACTCGCTCATTTAAATGTGATTTTATTGTTCTCGTAGTTGTTGTTGTTTTGATGTTTATGTTATTGTTGATGTTCTTATTATGGCTGATGTTGTTGTTGTTGTTGTTGTTGTTTTGTGCATGTTGTTGATGTGCATAGTTTGTCTGCTGATTACATTAAGGCAGTCATGAGAGCGCAAAATAATGTCAAAGAACTGTCAAGTAAGTGCAAGCAAAGGTTCAGCATTCAAGATGTCAGCGAAAGCTGTGCTTTTTGGCAAGAAAAACATCTAACTGACAACTTAGAATTGTCATAAAAAGTAGTAAAGAAAAAAGTATTAAAGGAAAAAAGCTTTAAAAAACGTTTTAGCGAAACGAAGTGTTTGAAATGTCTGCATAATATTCTGAAGCTAATAAAAAATTTAAGTTATGTCTTTTCAAAATTTGTCTTAATGCTCGATTTAGTTGGAAAAATACGAGTTTTGAAATGTCATGAATCATTTCTCACAACTGATATTCAATTATATGTATTAAAGCTGCAAAATCTGGTCGAAATTTGAAAGTAAATCTTATAAAAAAATCATTTCTCAAGACTTCAAAAACTGCTCAAATTAGCCTGCGAGCATTTTTTCGCTTTGAATTTGAATTTAAATGCAAGTTTTAGCAATTTAAAACATTGTTTTTAAATGTCAATCATAAAATTTAACAAAGGTTTGAGTCTTCTATATGTGTTATGCTCAAATGTTTCAAGACACATAAGTCTTGAGGGTTAGAGTCTTGGGTATGAGTCATACTCGAATTTTGTAGACATTTCAGTCTCTAAGGTTTGGGTCTCAGATCTACTCAGAGCTACATGTTAGGCGATGCCATGAGTTTAAAGTTTTTTAAAAGTTTCTGTAAAACGAAAAACTCACGAGATAAAATCGATGAATTAATAAGGCCTGAGGTACGGAATGTATTTGTTATGAAGTTTATTATTAAATCTTTTCAGTATAATTTATTATAATGTAAAAAGGTTTAAGTCTTGACTAATAAAAATAGAGTCGTTGCTCTCAACGAATTATGGTTTTTTCCTTTTCTTTTTTGGAAGAATTTATTTTTATGATGAAGGTTTAAGTCTTGACTTACAAAAATTGATTCATAACTCTCAACGGATTTGTTTTTTTCTTAAATTTTAATTGATTTTAATTGAATGGATCTTTATGATAAAGGCTTAAGTCTTAACTAATAAAAAAAGAGTCGTTACTGTCAGCAGATTTTCGAGTTTTTTCTTTTTTTATAGCTTAATTTTCGTTGAATCGATTTTTATGATGACGGTTTAAGTCTTGACTTATAAAAATTGAATCGTCACTCAAAACGGACTTTTTTTTTAATTTGATTGATTTTAATTGAATGGATTTTTGATAAAGGTTTAAGTCTTGACTAATGAAAATAGAGTCATTACTCTTAACGGATTTTTTTTCTTGAAATAATGATTGATTTTACTTGACTAAATTTTCAAGAGGAAGATTTAAAACTTAACTTATAAAAATAAAGTCATGACTGTCAACAGATTTTCGTTATTTTGCTATTTTTTATTTTTTAATTTTCGTTGAATTGATTTTTATGATGAAGGTTAGAGTCTTGACTTATAAAAATTAAGTCATTATTCTTAACGGATTTATTCTTAACGGATCTAACGGATTGGCTTTAATTGAATTGATTTTTATGATGAGGGTTAAGTCTTGACTTATAAAAATTGCATCATTACTCCCACCAGATTTTTTTTCTTTTTTTTTTCAAAAAATTTTGATTGATTTTAATTGAATGACCTTTATGATGAAGGTTTATGTCTTGACTAATGGAAGTGTCATTACTTTAAACAGATTTTTCGTTTTTTTTTTTATTTCTTGATTTTAATTGGAATGATTTTTATGATGAAGGTTTAAGTCTTGACTCATAAAAATTGAGTAATTTTTATCAAAGGTTTTTTTTGTTCTTTTTTATTGATTGAATTTGATTGAATATGTTTTTATGATGAAGGTTTCAGCCTTGACTTATAAAAATTTATTCATTACTCTCAACGGATTTGATTTTTTTTTTCAAAAAATTTTGATTGATTTTAATTCAATGGATTTTTATGTTGAAGGTTTAAGTCTTTACTAATAAAAGAGTCATTAATCTCAACAAATTTTCGTTTTTTTTTATGAACTTTTATTGCTTGATTTTAGTTGAATTGATTTTTATGATGAAGGCTTAAGTCTTAATTTATAAAAATTGCGTCATTGTTCCCAACAGATTTTTTTTTTCAAAAAATTTTGCTTGATTTTAATTGAATAATCTTTATGATGAAGGTTTATCTTCTGACTTATAAAAACGAATTCATCACTCTTAACGGATTTGTTTTATTTTTCAAAAAATTTTGATTGATTTTTATGATGACGGTTTAAGTCTTGACTTGTGAAAATTGAGTATAACTCTTAACGGATTTTCTTTTTTTAATTTTGATTGATTTTAATTGAATAGATTTTTATGATAAAGGTTTAAATCTTGACTAATAAAAGAGTCATTACTCTCAACAGATTTTCATTGTTTTTTTTTTTCTTTATTTTTATTACTTGATTTTAATTGAATAGATTTTCATGATGAAGGTTTAAGTCTTGACTTATAAAAATTGAGTCATTGCCCAACGGATTTTTTTCTTTTTTTTTTCAAAAAATTTTGATTGATTTTAATTGAATGGATTTTTATGATTAAAATTTAAGTAAAAAAATTAAAGCGAATTAAAGCGCTTTTTTTTAATTTTCATTGATTTTAATTTAATGAATTTTATGATAAAGGTTTAAGTCTTGACTAATAAAATTAGAGTCATAACTCTCAACAGATTTTCGTGTTTTTTTTTGCTCTTTTTTTATTGCTTAATTTTCGTTGAATTGCTCTTTACGATGAAGGTTTAAGTCTTGACTTATAAAAATTGCATCATTGTTCCCAACAGATTTTTTTCTTTTTTAAAAAAAAAATTATTTATTTTAATTGAATGACCTTTATGATTAAGGTTTATGTATTGACTTATAAAAGTTGATTCATTACTCTCAGCGGATTTGTTTTTTTTCAAAAACTTTTGATTGATTTTTATTGAATTGATTTTTATGACGAAGGTTTAAGTCTTGATTTATAAAACTTGAATCATTCCTTTCAACAGAAAGTCTTTTTGTCTTTTTTTATTTTCATATTTTTAACATTTTTTCACATCAATAAGATTAAATCTTTTCTTTTCATTTGTATTCGCATTTCTGCACACCATCATAAACATAAAAAAATAAATTCAAGCTGTGCAGTTTTGTTTACACACACACACACCCTACGACTTTGGCGACATAAACCAAAATTCCTCAATTAACTAAATTACTAAAACAATTACACCAGTGCGAGACAATGATAGAGTGAGAGTGAGAGAGAATGAGGAAGTCTTTTTTTTACAGACAATATAGTGGACACTCCTACACAAAATCACTGACGTCATAAAAATATTCAACTCATTTTATTTCCGTTGTCAACGAGCGGATGTAAAGAATTTACTCGGTCATGCTGAAGATAAGTAAGACAATTTTGCACAGTGGGCACAGATAGTACAAAAACACAAAAAAAAACTTAAATGGGAGCAACACGCACACACACACAAAACAAAAAAGAAGTAATAAAATGTGTAACTAGCATAAAAAAGGACATGAAATGGCTTAAATTGAGAAATGTTTTGAATAAGTTGTTATTGTGCAAGTTAAGCTTAAATAAAAAGTTGCAAAACAATATAAAACATAGAAAGCCAAGAAAAAAAACAATGACAAAATATAGCACAAAACAAAAAAAAAAAAAAACAATTGTTGTGTGAGAAACAAAAAGCAAAAACGATGTAGAAAGAGGCAAAGTAAGAGACTGTTGTAGCAAAAGATAGCACTCAGAGTTAACATCAGCTACGTAGATAAAAAAGCAGTAAAATTTTTTGATTGATGATGGTTACGCTGCAAATGGTAGCAAAACAATGTTTGTGTTGTTGTTGTTGTTGTTGTTGTTGTTGTTACTGCTGTAAATTGCACAACGTTGCGACATGTTATCTTTAAACATTGAAATGGGTTAAGTTGCTCTTAAACGCACGAAGCGCACTCTAGCCGCAGAAGCGCAGAACTCAACAATTTTCAAATTTTTGGAAGTAGCCGAAAACAATGTAGTTTTGCAAGCGACTGCATAGAAACTTAAATTGAAAAATAAAAAAAATTATTACTGAGAAATAAAATGAATACAAAATTTTTGTTGTAAATACAACTGCTGATGGAGCTGAATTCTTTTAATTATTTTACATTAAAAATTTGCCCACTTTTGTAGTTAGTTAGCGTTTTTATTGTCTAGGTAATAGTCTGAATTAATTTATTTTTTATTTAAATATTGCATACTTTCAGGTGTTTTTCAAAATACTTAAACATATCGAAATAATTAGAAAGAGGGCTTTTCAAAATGTTTTTAAATAAATAGTGTAATCGCGATAATAATATAATATTCAAGTATTAAATTATTTATTTATTTAAGTATTTACTTATTTAATTACTTATTTAGTTACTTTTTTACTAAATTGATGCATATTCTAAGGAGCTAGTAAAATTTTTTTTAATGCTAATTTTTTTAATTATTCAGTTGAATGGTTTGAGATTTTATTAAAAGCACATATTTTGTTTTTAAGGTTTAAACCCAGGATTTCAAGTGTTACAGCTAGTTTAAAGCTTTACAGCAAGGACTTTAGATGGTTCAGTTCTTCAGTCAAGCTTGGTTTGATTCAAAAAACAAATTGACCGAGAAGTGGACCTACATGTTTTATGCCGACTCCGAACGGCTAAAGTTCATGTTCTCAAGAAGCTTTACATGGCATTATTTACTCTCTGAGGTTTGCCATCGTCTGCAGAGGGGTGGTGATCGATCAGAAAAATTTTTTATTGAAAAAAATTTTTCGCCGCGGTTTGGTTTGATTCAAGATGTGAAAATAAACAAATTATGTGAAACATGCCTATCATGTTCATTTGTGCTAAAAACCTTGAGACAAGCACACTAACACTTGTAATAACGAGGTCTTAAACTGTCTCTATGTACTTAAAAAAAAAAAACAAAATTCAAGCTTTCAGATGCTTTTTATGCTACTTTTCTTAAAAAAGATTATATTTTGAACTAAATTGGCGTAAATAAGCATAAATTAGCACAAATTCAATACTTTTAGTGCAGAAATTTAAAATTTTAGAATGCAAAAAAGTATGTGATAGCTACATTTATTATAAATAATCCAAATTTCAAATCTTTGCGTTTAAAAAGCAATTTAAATTTAAACATATTCAAATTTTACATATTTTTAATTAATACCAAACAAGTTTTAGGATATTTATAATTAATAACAGATAACTTTTAGTAAGTTTTAGCAAATAAAAACCACTAAAACTGCACCTTAAAGTATGCAAATTTTGAAAAAACTGCATTTAATTTTAAATGAATGCCTAGAAACTGAAATTTTTAACAAATTTATGCAATCTTACTTTATATAAAAATCAACATATTCAAATTAACACCAAAAAGTATGCAACATTTAAGTTAAAATTTATTCAGAGCTGCATTTAAAGGAAATTAACTCAATTTTACATATTTTAAAATAACTGCCAACAATTTTCAACAAAAAAATTAAAACAGAACCTAAAAGTATGCAATTTTTAAAATTTATATAAAATAGTCTATAATTTTTAAAAAAAATTGCAAGCAATTTTAAATTTCTGCCCTTAAAGTTATGCTAAAAAAATTAAAACAGTACCTAAAAGTATGCAGTTTGTGTAAAAAAACAGAAAACTACTAGTAAATTTTAGCAAAAAAAACACTAAAACAGCACCTAAAAGAATGCAAATTTTCAAACAATTTTATTAAATTTTAAATTAATACAGTAAGCAAATTTTTAAAAAATTGTATTAAATTTCAAATTAATGTCCAGAAACTTTTAATTTTAACAAATTTATGTCATCTTATTTAATATTAAAATCAACATATTCAAATTAGCACCAAAAAATATGCACCATTTTTATTAATATTAATTCAGAGCAGCATTTTAAGGATATTAACTCAATTTAACATATTTTAAAATAACTGTCAACAGTTTTCAGCAAAACTAATTAAAACAGTTCCTAAAAGTATGCAAGTTAAAATTAAAAAATAAACAAAAAGTATAAAGTTAAAATTATTTAAAATAGTCTGAAATATTTTAAAATATTGCATACAATTTTTAATTTCTGCCCTTAAAGTACTAAATGCATGCTAAAACAATTAAAACAGTACTGAAAAGTATGCAATTTTTTTAAAAATGATGTTAAATATTCTGTAATTTAAAAAAATCTAATCTAAAAAAATTAAAACAGTACCTTTAAAGTATGCAGTTTTTTAAAAAATTATATAAATCTGTAATTTTTTCAAACATTGCATACTTTAAAGTACTGTTTTAATTTTTTTAGCATAAATTTAAGTACTTTAAGGGCAGAAATAAGAATTAAAATTTTATGCAATTTTTAAAAAAAATTTTTAGCATACACTTTAGTACTTTAAGGGCAGAAATAAAAATTAAAATTTTATGCAATTTTTAAAAAACAATAAAAGCTATTTTTACATAGTTTTAAAAATAAATGCATACTTTTGCGTGCTGTTTTAATATTTTTAGATAAGATTTTTTTAAATTACAGTCTACTTAACGTAATTTTTTTTAAAAAAATCCATACTTTTAGGAACTGTTTTAATTTGTTTAGCATAACTTTAGTACTTTAAGGGCAGAAATTTAAAATTTTATGCAAATTTTTTGAAAAAATTACTGACTATTTTAAGATAATTTTTAAAAAAATTGCATACTTTTAGGTAGTGTTTTAATTTTTTCAATAAAAATTGTTTTAATTTTTTTTACTGAAAATTGTTGGCAGTTTTTTTAAAAAAAAAAGTAAAACAGAGTCCATTTTCCTTAGAATGCAGCTCTGCATTCATTTCAATAAAAATGGTGCATACTTTTTGGTACTTATTTGAATATGTCGATTTTTATATAAAGTATGATTTCATAAATGAGTTAAAATTGATAGTTTCTGGACATTTTTTTTTAATTTAATGCAATGGCTTAAAAATTTGCATACTTTTAGGTGCAGTTTTAGTGTTTTTTTTTTTTTTTGCTAAAATTACTAAAAGTTGTCTGTTATTAAAGGAAAATATCCTAAAACTTGTTTTTAATGAATTCAAAAATGTAAAATTATTAAAATTGTTTTTTAAACGCAGTTATGCAAAATTTGTATTAATTAAAATAAAAGTATCACATACTTTTTAGGGCTATTTATGGGTTTTTTTTTATATTTAGATTATATTCATTACTAAATTTTATCTAAATTAATGCAAACTAAATATTAAGAGCTCACAAATGAAAAATGTATAAAAATGTTGTCAAAAGTTGCATACTTTTAGGTGGATTTTCATATATTTTTTCTCAAAATTGTTTTAGTTTCATTTCAATTATGCAAAATTGGATTCATTTTGGTTAAAACAAGTGCTTCTAATGCTTGAACTAATAAAATAATAATATTATTTCATTTTATAAAAATGTTGCATAACTTTTGATGCCAAAAAAATAATTATAATAATAAATTTATTAAAAATGTTGCATACTTTTTGAGAGGCGCACATATTGGTTTTCTTTATCATTAATATTTAGAGTTTTTCTAAAAACAAAATGCATTAATATATATATTAAATCTGTGATGGTTAAGAATAATACCTAAACTCGTTTTTCAGGTTTTTGAGGAGAGCATTTTTAGGATTAAAATTGCTACATCAAATCGGAACCCTGACTTTTGCTTTTTAGATTTGAGGTCCTCAAACACTGAGGAATGCTAACTCGACTCTAGCGGCTATTCTCTTGTCAACACAGATATTGTTAAAGGGCTCAAATTAAAAAGTTATATCAATTTTTCTCAATAGTGGCATACTTTTAGGTGCTGTTTAAATTTAAGTTTTGCTGAAAAATGTTAACAACTATTTAAAATTATGTTAAATTGTATTAATTTTCTTTAAAATGCATACATATAAATTCTAAACTAATTTTTTAAAAATATTGCATACTTTTTGGTGTTAAATAAACCCGTTTTAACCGTGCTGACCGTGGCATTCAAGTTAAGTGTGTGTCTTTGCATGCCTGGAGCCCGTGATCGATTCCCACTCGCGGCAAAGTTTTTTTTCTATAAACAATTTTCTGATAGGACACCACCTCTCTGCAGACAGTGGCAAATCTCAGAGAGTAAATAATGCCATTTAAAGCTTGTTGAGAACATAAATTTTATCCGTTTGGAGTCGGCATAAAACATCTAGGTCCAGTCCTCGGTCAATTGTATACAAACATTTAATAACACACACAACACAATTCATCATAAAAAGCTCGGTCAAAGTTCTTTCAAGGGCTGAAATGGCCAATTTATTTTTTTTTTTAGTTAGTTTCTTTTAATTGCTTGCTCCATAAGTTTCGGGAAAAAAGACAAATTGATTTAAATATGTCATTAAATAAAAAATTTAAAACACTGAGATTCTGCTACTTACTGAAAACCAATAACTTGGAGTTTACTTTTGACATTAACTTTCTATAAATTAAACTTATTTTAATGTTGTTGGTGCAGCGTCTAGCTTGGCATTTCCTTTTAATCACATTCAATTAAAAGCACTCTGTGGTTTCCTGTGACTTTTCCTTTTGGTTCTTACGTACTTACTTATATTTTCTTGAGAATAGCTTGTTCCATAAGTTTTGGGAAAATGCAAAAATTGGTTTAATTGACCATTTAATTTATTATGTTGAAATATTGCATACTTCAGGGTGTTTTTTTTTTTGATAAAAATTTTATGAATTTTTATAAATTTGTTAAAATTCTATAAAAATTGATTAAAATTCTCATACTCAAATTATTCAAAAGTTTTATATATTTAATACAAAATAATTTCAATTGAAATGTTGCATGCTTTTAGATGCCGTTGAAATCATTTTCTATTTATATATATTTAAAGATAGCATATTTGTAAATAAACATTAAAAGCAACCCAAATGTCTACAAAAGTCACATATTGATTATAAGAATTTATTTTTTGATAAAAGTTTGCATACTTTAAGGTGAAACTTTTAAATATATTGCAAATAAAGGCACTTTTAGTAAATTTTTTTAATATAGTAAGATAACAGCTTAAAATACAAAACAAGTTTCAACAAAACTGACATTTTTATTACAATGATTTATTGTTAATATAAATTTGCATACCTGTAGGTGTCTTTGCAACAATTTTTTTTCTGAAAAACTATTTGAAGTTTTTATTTATTATAAGTCTTCTATAAAATTTAATCTTAATAAAATTTTGCATACTTTTGGGTGTCTTTGAAAACATATTTTTATTTAATAAATATAAAATTTTTTATTTTTTATTTGTGTCTTATAGAAAATTATTGTTGGCAAGATTTTGCATACTTTTGAGTGTCATTGAAACCATTTTTTTACTAAATACATTAAACATTTTTAATTATTCATTTATTTAGTAAAAAAATTATTTTTAACAAAAATTGGCATGCTTTTGGGTGCCATTAAAATTATTTTAACAAACTCTTGCATACTTTTGAGTGTCATTGAACCCATATTTCTTTTAAATACACTTAAAATGCTTAGTTTTTAATTTTAATTAATATAATTAAAACGAATTTCATAGTTTTGCATACTTTAAGTACAGGTTTTTAAGTATATTTCAAATGAATATATTTTAAAAAAATTTTATAAAATTGTGAGGTAAAAGTTTAAAATATAAAGCAAATTTCTACAAAACTGACATATTTATTGTAATAAATTATTGCTAATAACATTTTGCATATTTTTGGGTGTCATCGAAACCATATGTTTCTTAAATGCATTTGAAATTTTTATTTATTCATTTAGTTATTGAAAAAATAAATAAATTTTTATGGAATTTCGCATATTTTGTGTCTTTTTAGGTGTCTTTGAAACCATATCTATATTAAATACATTTAATATTTTTTATTTTTCATTTATATCTCATCATAAATAATTCTTAATATAAGGTTGCATACTTTTGGGAGTAATTGACACTATATATTTCTAAAATAAATTTAAAATTGTTATTAATTCATTTAGGTATTATAATCAATCATTTTTCATAAAATTTTGCATACTTTTGGGTCTCATCGAAATTATATTTTGTTTTTAATATTTTTAAAATTTTTATTATTTAATTTTTGTCAGTATATAAAACTTTTGCATACTTTTAGGGCTAGTTTTTTTTTAATATATTTTAAATTAAGATATATTTACCATATTTGTTGAATTTTTAAGACAATACTTTGAAATACAAAATAAATTTCTACGAAACTCATGAGAACTTATTGACAGTAAAATTGTGGATACCTTTGGGTGGCATTGACACCATTTTTTGTTTTTTTAAATAGATTAAAAATTTTTATTTATTCATTTATATATTAAAATAAATTTTTTTACATTTTTGAAATGATACATAAAAATTGCATTTTTAAACCATAGGTTCAAACCATAGGTTCAAACCATAGGTTTGAATAGGTAATATATTCAAAATTTTTTATTATTAATATTAATAATAACTATTAAGATAAATAATAAATTAAATTAATTATAATAATTTATATTAAAAAAATTTTGCATACTTTTGGGTGTCACTAAAAGCATATTTTTCTTAAATACATTTAAAACTTTTATTTATTTATAATCATTTTCCAAGTTAAGCATACTTTAAGGTGCTTGAATATGGATTAACTGGATTTTTTTTTTTGCATTCTTTAAGTTAGGATGCTGCTTTTTGGATCAAAATCTATTTTTTTTATGTTTTATTTAATAAAAATTATGACATTTTTAAATGACAACAGATGCTTTAATTACGGTGTAGTAAAAGTAATATTTTTATGTATGTAAAAAAATAAGTACGTAGTGGCGAAGCGTCAAATTTTGTTTATTACACACTTACTTTTTTAAAAATGTTTGCCTACTTATAGGCACTAAAGAATTTTACTCACTTTTTAAGTATTGTAAGCTTTGTAAATTTGCCATAACTGTCTTAATTCTCTAAAAGCTATAAAATGTACTCGTACATAAAATTTGTTTTTTGTGTTCTTCGAAACTTGTTCAATTTGCCTTCAATGCAAAATTAGTATATTATCTTATGAAAATTCTAGCTCATGTCTAGCCAACCAATAGCCACAGCTCAATTTATGCTCTATCTGGCAGGCAAAAGCAAACTTTTATGATTAAAACTTCCTTGAAAAATAACTTGAAAGAGACTGCCATAAAAATTCTGCTGTTGAATAGCTGCAATTTTTTTGTATTTTCTAACTTTTCTATTAATTTAATTGCTTGCAGCGTTGTCTTCAAAATCACTGCATACCTTAAGGCATTTAATTTTATGCGCCAATTAAGACGTGCACTTAAAAAAAAAAATTTCATCACATTTCCTTTAAACTCGGCTCTTTTATGTAGGCAACTCTTGCTGCTTGCTCTAAGCTCACATTCAGACAAATTGACTCTTGGCGCTCCGAGTATTTTCCGTTGTTTTATTTTTGGCATCATTGTTGTAAGTTTTTTTTCACTTATATTTTTTTTGAGAAAACTTTTGCCAGTGTTGCACATGCGTGCCGGATTTTTTTTTTTTTTAGTTTTTTGTTTGTTTTTGTTGTTCTCTGCAAAATTGCACAAATTTTCACTAAATCTCACAAAACTAGCAGAGCAACTTGTACAACGGAAATTTGCTGGCGGGTGCAGCGTGTAGAAAGTAACACAAAAAGAAACGGAAGTGAATGTCAGCTAGGATTTTGCTGTTGAATTAATTAAAACTTTAATTCAATTTTGTTTTATGTTTTGACTGCTTTTCTTCTAATTTTTTTTTTTTGTTTTGTTTTTTATTGCTTTTATGTGCAAGTTTGTTGACAGCGCTGGGGCTTAAATAGTTTTTATGTTGGTCTAGTAGCTGTTGTTGTAGCTTAGATTTAATGGCCCAACTTTGTTTGCATACAATTTAGGGCTGCCTCTGTTGCTGCTTAATGAAAATTTGACATTTATTTCAAAACCAACTTGAAAGTTTTCAAAGCTTCCTTCCGTTTCAAGTTCATTGACTGCTATTAAGCTGCTGTATGTATTTGTGTGAGTGTGGATAAAAACCTGTTTGGAAAAAACACGTTGCCATTGCTTAGTCAAGCGCAGAAAAATAAAATTCGATTGAAAAAACTTACACATAAAAATCAATTTCAAAAGTTTTGTGCAGACTATAAAAAATACTAAAGAATATAAAAAAAAAACAAAAACGAAAAAGCCAAAACTGAGTTTGTGCACAAAACTTTGTGAAAAACTTGCCAAATGCACACAAAGTTTTATGTGAACACGTACGAAACTTTGATTTCAAAAATTCAGAAATAACATAACTTTAGACAAAAGTGGCAAAAGATAAGATTTCTGCTAAAACTCTAAATGTAGAATTTTGAAATGCTTAAAATTGTTTGCATGCGCCGGAAAAGATGCAGAAATTTTTATTTTTGTTGTTAGTGTAACTGTAGAACATTTTCAGAACTCAAAATTAAGGCAGACAAAATGTGAAAGAAAGACAAGAATGAATTATTTATACACTGAGAAAAAAAACATACTTTAAAATAAAACAAAAATTTTTACAACATAAATTTAACGCCTTTGCGTTTCTACAAAACAAAATTTAAAACAATTGTGTTTAAATTTCAACTATCAATTCAATTTTTCAACTATCAACTTTCAATTTTTTTTTCATTCATTATTTCCTTGAAACTTTCTTTGACATTTTTTGAATTTTGAATTTTCATTGGTTTGAAAAATATCGAACATAAAATAAAATAAAAACTAATTCAGTTTTTCAATATTGAAATATTGAAAATGCAAACTTCATTGAAAGGAGTTGAGATTCGGTATTCGGAGAGTCCCAAGGGTCGCTGATTACGAATCTGTCATCAAAAACTCGGAAAAAATTAAAAAATGGCATCGAAAAAATTATGCTTTAAAACATTTGTTTTAAATTTAAAAATTTTTGTTTTAAATTTGTTTTCTTATTTCTTAAAAACAAAAACCCTTGTTTTAAATTTAACTTTAAGAACAGTTGTGTTTAATTTAAATGAATTTGTTTCAAGCTCTATTTCAAAAACAAATTCGTTTAAAATGAACACAATTTCATTTAATTTTAACACATATTTCCCTCAGTGTACAAATTTGAATATTAAAACAAAATTTTTAAATTTTTTTTCAAAATAAATTTTTTTAAATTTTTTAAAATTGATTTTAATTATTAGTGACCATGCTAAGTGTTTATTATAAAGACAAATTATTGAGCTTACTGGTCCAGTAATTATAATTAATTGGTCCAGTAATTATAACTTTTTTAAAATTTAATTAAAATTTAAAGCAATTTTGAGTGCAAAACTATGCAACAGTTTTTGAAATTTTCAAAAATTAAACGCATTTTATTTTATAAAATCATACATATAAGCAAATATTTACAAAAATATTTTAAAAAACAGGCTCAGAAATTTTTCAGCTAAAAATTTTGCATTAATTTTTAAACAAAAAAACTGGCTCAGAAATTTTTCAGCTCAAAACTTTGTATTAATTTTTAAAAACTTGCAAAATGAATCAAATAAAATGCACTCTTAATTTATTTACTTTTATTTAGTTATTAATTTAAAAAATATTTTTCTCAATTCTACCTAACAAATTTTGTAATTTTTATAGCAACTTATAAAAATCTTTGAAAAATCATTGTTTCCAAAAATATGTAGCAATCTTGGAGTTAATAATAATACATTTGATTAAAAAAAATAAAATATGTTTATGAATGTAAAAATCAACACTCAATTTAAACCCCGAAAGTATGCAACAATATTTGCAAACCGAACCAAACGCATGCTTCATAAAGTATAAAAACTAAAAACTCAGTAAAAATTCTTTGAAATATGCTTGAAAATAAAGCAACTTTGTACTGTACTGGTATTACATGAAACATTTCCAACAAGCAGTAGCATGATTAAAAACTGTTTAACCCAAAAGTATGCAACATATTTTTATATATTAAAAAACTTTCCACAATAATTAGTACTTTACAGCATTACAACATAAATTTCATGAGACATAAAGTATAATACAAACAAGCTCATCCCTAAGGTATGCAACAACTTTTTTAATATTAATTGTTTGGCAAATTATTTGAGTTTAATTTTGCAATATATTAACTAACATCAATTGTAGCTTCATTTGAAAAAAATTATTACATTAAAAATACAAAATAAAAGAAAATTTATACCCGAAAACTATGCAACATGTTGTGAACTCTTAAAAATAAATCTCAGCATTGATGTACTTGACTCGCTGCAACCATAGCAAAACAAAGTGTTTTAACTAATATTGCATCCTTAAAATTTAAAACATTTCTAAGTTGCTTATGGCTCGTTCCACAGAGACGTGGGTGTCGTTTTTACCCTTTTATCGTGTTAAATATATTTGTACATTATACATAAGAATATATAGAATATATTTATACTTATACTATAAAAGTAAAAAAGTGTGAACACATTAAATGATTGATGTGGAAATATTAATATTGAAATTGAAATAAGCGCATCAAAATACATAAGAACTAACATGTCAGATCTCTGGTACAGAAAATCTTTTCTTTTTTTTTTGAGTGCTTAAAATATGTTTTCCCATTTTTACAAATTTTCATTTTTATGTTTGATAGCCAGAAAAAAGAGGCGCTTTCAAGGATTTTGAATATTTTACCGTTACTTTTTTGTTTATATTAAAATTATGCCTTATAAAAAGAGACCACAAATTCTGAACTTTACTCAAAATATGGATTAAAAAAAATTTTTGTTTAAAAAAAAAAACTTAAATTTAAATTTTTTTTTTTAATTTTTTTTTTTTTTTCATAGTCTATGGTGTATTTATTTTGTCTTGACACTAAATTAATTAACTTTTGTGTCACCAAAAATTTTGTTATTTAAATTAAAAACACAATTTTAAAAAAAAATAAAATTTTGTGATGTTAATTTTCTAGTTTTTATAAAATTCGAAAGTTTTAAGTTTATATAATATTTAAAAATAATTTCTTTAAAGGAAATAGCTTTATATCAACAATCAAATTAAATTGAATAGCCTCAAACTTATTTTAAACTTTAATTATAAAAAGGCAAAAAAAAATTGGTCGATTTAATTCTAATCGCATGGGTATAATTAGACCACAGGCGGTATTAGTTCATTCAATCATGTAATATATCGACTGCAGGCAATTTATCATTTTTTTAGCTTCAAACATTTATTTAAATATTCAACCCAAAAATATGCAATAATTTTTCATTAAAAAAATGACAAAATTACTTAAAAACATTTTGTAGTTTTTGTCAAAAATTCGAAAAAAAATCTCTATTTTATCTCTTAAACCTAGTACTCTGTTCGCCTGCGTGAAAATACTTTGACAACAATAATTTTTTTGTTGCATGAAAATTTTGACAAATATTTTATTACGTAGAAATTATACAATTTGAGAAAATCAATTGATTTACTTCTCAAAATAGAGAAAAATAAATATATTAAAACACAAAATTTACGACAACTGTTACTTTTCACTTCAAAATAAATGGACAGACAAAATAAATAGGCAGAACAGAGTTCTACTACAATGTACTACAGAGTACTACAGAGTATGTGAACATTATCTCATGTATTTTACAGCTATCGTTTTTAGTATGAAAATTCGAATGAAATTTCACATGAAACTGAACAGATGAGAGTAACTTTGGGTATTATGATATGGTCGGGTAATGTGATATACCTGCATCTTTTCTTAAATACACAATTTTCGACAAGAATAAACATGTAAACATAACGTCATCAGAAAAAGACACGTGCTGCAGCTTAATGCGCGCTCTCATTCGCTGTATTCACTCTCATTGTTGTGATATTGTTTTATCGGTGTAGTCTATATTTTTTTTTGAGTGTGCTTTGCGAGTGAATTTCAATAAATAGAGCAAAATTTTAAGCTG
Source organism: Tetanocera ferruginea (assembly GCA_958299015.1). Taxonomy (NCBI): domain Eukaryota; kingdom Metazoa; phylum Arthropoda; class Insecta; order Diptera; family Sciomyzidae; genus Tetanocera; species Tetanocera ferruginea. Next base: position 123,778,457 of record OY282643.1, on the reverse strand, counting down.
AAATAGATAAATTTGTTAGAGTTTGAATTAAGTTTGCAACAAATGACGTGAGATTTTGATTTTCTACAGCGTATTTTTACAAAAATAACCTTATAATTTTGAAACCCAAATTCGGCTATTGTGATATAGTCAAAGTTGGGTAATATGATATACCATCTATTCATACCATATTGTTTCATTGGATTCATTATATACTTATTTTTGGTGTTATTTTTTGGTTAAGTTTTACAAGCGTATTTGTATTCAGTTGATTTTGTTTTTATTTTGGTTTTCTTTTATGTAAATTCTACTGAAATAATAAAATTGTATCAACAACAACATCAATAACACTTAAACTACATATTTTTTTTTTTTGACATAGTTTTTTTTTTTAATTGTAGTTGAAAAAACAATACATACTGTTGTTTAACACTATTTGGGTTATGTGATATTGCTATATCACATTATTCGAACGTGGTATATCACTTTACTCACCAATTTTATTGAAAGAAGTTACATGACTCTTTTTCATTGTGTTGAAAAAGCTACAAATTAGATTACACTATAGAGCTCCAAAGTTGTAAAACACTATAAAATGCATCAAAAAATATCCTGTGTAATGCGGTATAAGCTAAGTTAGAAAAGTTAATAGTAATTATAAATTTAAAAATACCTATATCACATTACCCGAACTTACTCTACTATGCTTAAAAAATTAAAAGTAAATTAGAAATACTTCTTAGTTTTTGTCTGAAATTTTAAAAAATATACTATTTATCTCTAACAAGTTATTACAATAAATAGCTCTTCGTTATAAAGTCAATTATTTGCTTGTGATTGTAAGTAAGTCTTTAAGAAAATTATTTTAAAAAATATTGAGCCTGATTCTTGTTATCACCTCACCTATGTGAGATTTGTCGCATTCCGTGTCATATCACTTGAAATGTGGTATCATAGAAGTCACGTGATGTGAGATGAAGGAGTTAAAATTATTATCATATAAAACTCATTTTAGAATAGGAAAAAAAATACACAGAATAAAATGATTAAGCTATAAAAGAAGTTCTTTTGTCATACCAGATTCTGATAGATTATAGACTTTAGATAATGATGAAAGCATGTCGATGAAGAGGATACAAAAATGTGAATACAAATTTTAATTTTAGGAAATTTTGAAGGAGTGTAACAATATCCTCGAATTTGCTTCTGGTGCTTATGTTTGAGCTTAAAGAAGGGAATAATACGCAGTTTCCTTTAATATACAGGAATTTTGGTAATTAAAATTATTTTTGCCTTCAACTCACTTGAAAAATCGAGTCGCCTAAGATGTCATTTCAATATGATACAGAGCATTCAAACTAAATGTTTTAAGCATTCTAAAATATTCACATTAAATGGCTTAAAAACTTTCTTCCTAAAAATATGCAAACATTTTTTATTAATTTTGAAATTTAGGCTTGAAATTAAAATTATAATTTCTTTAACCAAGTAATTACAAGCATTTCTCTCGTATCAGACTATAATATTCAATCCAAAAAAATTAGCCAGAAGTTAAATTTCTAATATTTGAAAAACTGAGCAATATTCTTTCAAGCTTCTTTTAAGCAAGCAAAATGGTCAATACAGTGGCTTAAAAGCTTTGAGAAACATTAAAAAAAAACTATAATGTTATCTCATAAGTATGCAATCGTTTTAGAATTTTCGTTAAATTAAGCATAATTCAGTTGCAACATGTTGACTTTTACTCTTCAGAAATAAAATCTGCAACAATTTTAATAACATCAGAATCAACAGAATCAAGCTGCTAACTAAGCAGACAGTCTGCGCTGTTGTTGCCAGCAAGACGCAGCAATATTAAAAGCATCTTAACTTTGTGCCTAGAATTATGCAATAATTTGTTAACTGTAATTTTCTTGATTTTCTTGATGTACGTTTATATTTCAAGCAATTTTTTTTTTTTGTTTTTTTTATCGAAAAACATTTCTAGCAACAACTTGACTATCGTTGAGTGCGCTTAAAAGCCTAAAACTATGCCCTGTGCCATTGGTAGCAATTAATAAAAATAACACGAAAACATTTACACTAGTTGCAATAAAACTCGACACACAACTTCTACAACAAACTGCTACTCTGCTACATTTTTTATGTGCAGTTTTTAAAAACTTTTTTGTACGAAAAAAATTTTCATCATCATATAAAATGTTCACTTAATAAAACGTTGCTGGTTTTTGGTTTTTCTTGCATTTTTTATAGCTGCAATTTGCTATGGCTCTTGGCAAAGAGGTGGCAACACTTTTTGTGTTGTTTTTTTTTTTTTGTTTTTTTGCTTTGTTGTATAGCATAAGTTTTAGTCGCCCACACAAACCAAATATACCATACAAACACACACACACACACACGCCCTTTTCACTTGTTTTGTAAATGTTGTTGTCGGCTTTTCATTACGAACATATGGGAATTGCTGTTGCTCATCGAAGCAGCAGCAGCAACAAAATGAAATGAAAATGAAAAAATGTTGCAAACTCAATTAATTGCAGCAAAAAAGTTTACAGACACTTTTTACAGGTGCATTTTAGTAAAACGCTGTGGAAGTGCAAAAAGAATTTCATATAAATTTTTAAAATACATAACTTTTATTTAACAAAAAAAGGAAGCAAAATATTTGAGAAAATATTAAAAAAAAATTTTAAATTTAAGTAAATTTATTGAAATTAATTTTTGTTTTCTTTTCTATATTTTCAGAGTTTGGGCATACTTGCATCAATACCGGCCGGCCTTTTAATACTATCGCTATTCGGCTTGTTGCTGTATTTGTTGACGCGTTGCTGTGATCGTAAGCCACGCAAGCCAAGTGCGCAACGCTGCCAAAGCTGCTCACTGGTTATTATAACGCTGATGACATGTGCAGCTATTGGATTAGGTAAGTGTAATATATATGTGATCATTAGCGATAATCGCCTAACTCCGAACTCAATGTTTCGAGAAGTTATAAATCATAAATATTTAGTATAAGTACTATGAAGACTCTACTTACGAATTATTCTCTACAACTCTAACACTTGAAGCTCCAAAAGTTAAAATAAAATGCGTGAAATTGTTTTTCATAACAAAACCAAAAGCTTGAATTTTCTTTTAATAAGCAACATGCCCAAAAATATGCAATATTTTTCTATATATTAATCACCTTGCAATTAAAACAAGCATCCTTTTTAAATAGCATCCCAAAACTATGCAATAGTTTGTTTTCTGCTTTCAGTAGATCTTACAAAAGCATGCAAGTTTTGTTTCTTCAAAACTCTAAAATAACTTTTATTGTTTTTATAGTAAAAACATAAAGTATTCTTGCCAATTAGCACAAATGTCTGAAGCTATTGTTTTTGTTGTTTAAGCCGCCAGCTTGCTGCTGCTCTGCTGACCTGCAGCAATTGCGGTCAATTGTTTGCCTTTAATTTAATTATTAGCTGAACATGCAACTCAACTTTTAATTGTGGAATGCAGCAGCAGCAGCCAAAGCCTCATTTATTTCAGTTGAGTTGCTTTTCTTTTTGTACTGTTGCCTAAAGTGCCTTAAGCTGTATTTTCTGCTCATTGTCTTTGTTTTGTTGAATGCTGCTGTTGCTTGTTGACCTTTTTAAGCAAATTAAATACGTTGCATTCGTACATTTTCATGACAAGGCACAAAAGTACACTCTCTTTACAGCTGAATAACTTCATATTATTTACTTTTTTGTATCTCTTCTGCTGATTGTTGAGAAACATTTCGCAAAGCAAAGAACAGCAATAAATATTTCGTTTATATGCTGCACATTTTGCGAAAACACTTCAATAAACTTTGCCAATAAAATTTCATGTTGCGTTAGTGATAAATTTAAGGTTTAAAAAAATGTCCCAAAAATTTCCCAAAAAAGGAAATTTTTTATTTTAACCGAAAATGTGTATATTTTTGTTAAAATCTTGTACAGCATCAACAAGGAAGATATTAAGAAAAATTTTACTATAATTAATAACAGAAAAATGATTTAGAGACAATTTCTTCAAATTTTTTTAAACAAATATTTCGTTTATAAGCAGAAAATTTGGCTAAAACACGTTAATTTACTCTTCCAATACAATTTCATGTTGCAAAAGTGACAAATTTAAGTTTAGAAAAAATTTCCCAAAAATTTCCCAAAAAGGGAAATTTTTAATTTTCATCGAAAATATGTATATGTTCACTAAATTCTTGTACCGCATCCATTCAAAAAATATTATGACAAATTTTAAGATAATTCATATAAAGACAAAGTCTTAGAAACAATTTCTTGATATTTTTTAAACAAATATTTCGTTAATATGCAGAAAATTTGGCTTAAACACGTTAATTTACTCTACCAATACAATTTCATGTTGCAAAACTGACAAATTTAAGTTTATAAAAAATTTACCAAAAATTTCCCAAAAAGGGAAATTTTTCATTTTCATCGAAAATATGTATATTTTTGTTAAATTCTTGTACCGCATCCATTCAAAAAATATTAAGACAAATTTTAAGATAATTCATATCAAGAAAAAGTCTTACAAACAATTTCTTGATATTTTTTAAACAAATATTTCGTTAATATGCCGAAAATTTGGCTTAAACACATTAATTTACTCTACCAATACAATTTCATGTTGCAAAACTGACAAATTTAAGTTTATAAAAAATTTACCAAAAATTTCCCAAAAAGGGAAATTTTTCATTTTCATTAAAAATGAGTAAATTTTTTTCAAATTCTTGTACAGCATCAATTAGAAAGATATTAAGAAAAATATTAACATAATTCATATAAGAAAAAGGATTTTAAAGAGAATTTCTTCTTGTTTTTTAAACAAATTTTTCGTTTATGTGCAGAAAATTTGGCTAAAACACGTCATTTAGCTTTAACAATACAATTTCATGTTGCAAAAACGACAAATTTAAGTTTAGAAAAAATTTCCCAAAAAGGGAAATTTTTCTTTTTCATTGGAAATGTGTATAGTTTTGTTAAATTCTTGTATATCATGAATTAAAAACATGACAAAAATTATTTTGAGATATTTAATATAAGTAAAAGCATTTTTGACACCTTTTAAACATGAAAACAATAAAAATTGAAAGTTGACACAGTTTATTGAATTTTGAATGGAAAAATTCTCAAAACGAAGTTTTGAAAAATTTTCCCAAAAAGGGAAATTTATTTTCTAAATAAAGAATTTCAACCATATAAAGTTCTAGCATATGTATTGAAACACAAGTATGTTCACACTTTTTATTAGCTGCTTAAAGCAAATTTTTTTTGATAGATCAAAGAACAGCAAACAATATATGGTTAATATGCAGAACATTTAGCTAAAACACGTCAATTAACTTTAACAATAGAATTTCATGTTGCAAAAGTGACAAATTTAAGTTTAAAAAATTTCCCAAAAATTTCCCAAAAAGGGAAATTTTTCATTTTCTTTGAAAATGTGTATAATTTTGTTAAATTCTTGTACAGCATCATTTAGAAAAATATCAAGAAAAATTTTGAGATAATTCATACAAGAAAAACGATTTTAGAAACAATTTCTTCATATTTTTTAAACAAATTGTTCGTTTATATGCAGAAAATTTGGCTGAAACACGTCAATTAACTTTCACAATAAAATTTTATGTTACAAAAGTGACAAATCAAAGTTTAGAAAAAATTTCCCAAAAATTTCCCAAAAGGGAAATTTTTAATTTTCACTGAAAAAATGTATATGTTTATTACATTCTTGTACCGCATCCATTCAAAAAAATATTAAGACAAATTTGAAGAAAATTCATATAAGAAAGTCTTTTAGAAACAATTTCTTTACATTTTTAAAACAAATATTTCGTTAATATGCAGAAAATTGGGCTAAAATACGTTAATTTACCCTACCAACACAATATCATGTTGAAAAAGTGACAAATTTATGTTTGGTAAAATTTCAAAAAAATTTCCCAAAAAGGGAAATTTTTCATTTTCATTGGAAATGTGTATATTTTTGTTAAGTTCTTGTATATCATGAATTAAAAATATGACAAAAATTATTTTCAGATATTTAATATAAGAAAAAGCATTTTAGACACCTTTTGAAAACAATAAAAATTGAAAGTTGACACAGTTTATTGAATTTTCGATGGAAAAATTCTCAAAACAAAGTTCTGTTCAATTTTTTTGCAAAAAAAAAGAAATTAAATTTCATAAAAAAATGGTTTTAACCATATAAATTTCTAGCATATGTATTGAAATAAAAGTAAGTTCAAGCTTTTTATTGGCAGCTTAAAGCAGATTTTTTAAAAAAACAAAGTACAGCAACAAATATTTCGTTAATATGCCGAAAATTTGACTAAAACATGGCAATTAACATTGCCAATATAATTTCTTATAAAGAAAATGACAAATTTAAGGTTTTAAAAAAATTCCCAAAAATTTCCCAAAAAAGGAAATTTTTAATTTTCATTAAAACTAGTATCTTTTTAATTCTTTCTTTTGCACCATCAATTAAAAAGATGCTAAAAATTATTTTGAGGCAAGCCATGTACGAAAAAGTATGTTAGATACAAAATGTTCGGTCTTTAACGTAACACTTTCATACCTTCTTGACTTGTTTCCGTGGTCAAGTATATCAATGAACGAAATATAGTCGATATAGAGCGAATCCTCAGAAATTCAGCAGTTTGACAACGAAATACTGGTTAAACATTCAGAAACACGTTTTTCACTGATCACTGATGCTATAATTTTTAATGAAGTTAAAGTCATATTTGAAAATTTTTAAAATTTTTCAAAAAGGGAAATTTTTGTTTTTCTTCTTAACGTTGTCAATTTAGAATAAAAATTTAAAAAATACTTGTTTCAGTTTTTTATGCCATTTTTTCAACTTTTTCAACACAAATTTCATAGAAATTCTGCAATTTATCAGCGAAACTACGCTGAAAACTATTGTGAGAACATTCATTTTTACTGATGCGATCATTTGTAATGAAAATAAAGTCATATTTGAAGTTTTTACAAAATTTCCCAAAAAAGGGAAATTTTTATTTTTCTTCAAAAACTTGCAAATTTAGACCAAACATCATTATGTAACATCACAACTCACAATTTCACAGCCTTCATGCACTTTTCTCTCAAAATAAACTCAAGATATAACTTTGAAAGCTGAAATCTGCAAAATACTTCTAAACAACTTAAAATTATTTTGTAATTTATAAAAAACAATTAAAAGTCAACAAAAAACTGTCACGTAGACAAATATAATAACTTATTTTCTTATTTTTAATGTCGAAAAAGTCATAATTAATATGCTTGAAAAATTTCCCAAAAAAGGGAAATTTTTCTTTTCCTCATAACATTGTCGATAAACAACAAATTTTGATATTTTTCACAATTAAAAAACATGACCTTCACATTTCTTATATTTTAAAACATGATCGAAATACCAAATCAGAATTATAATCAATATTCAACCATCACATACAAATTGTTTACAAAAAAGCATTAAATAAAAGAAAAACTGACGTAAATACGAAAACTTTCATTAACTATATAAATTTTTCTTGAAACAAAGTCCTATATAAAGTTTTTGAAAATTTCACAAAAAAAAAGGAAATTTTTCTTTGCTCTGTAATTTTGTCAATTTACACCAAATTCTTACTTATTTCACGATTAAAAGGCTCACATACTCTATTCTCCCATTTTCAAGTTTTAAATTTTCAAGCTGAAGTAAATAATTTCTAAATTATCAGCTACAAATTTTAAATTAAACTAATTAAATGCATAAAAAAATTAAATTCATCAAAAAATATCAATTAGCACTTACTTACCTCTCATTGTATGATTTTTAATACCGAGAACACCATATTTAAAATTTCCCAAAATAGGGAAATTTTTATTTTCTTTATATTTTTGTCCATAAACATTTAAAAGGCTTCATGAATTGTTTTCCGTATTTTTCACCATGTTTTCCCAAAAAAGGAAAAATTTAATTTTCTTCATCATTTTGTCAATTTACATCAAATTCTTGCATATCTTATGAACGAAAAGGATTTCTTAACTGTTCTTAGAATTTTGTAAATTTTTTAATCATCAAATACAAATCTTTTATCATAAAAAGATATTAATTCATTAATAAAACAATTAAAATTCAAACAAAAACTTTCACAAGCACACAAATTATCATTTATTATATGATTTTTAATATGTAAAAAGTCGTATTTAAGGCTAAAAAAAAATTCCCAAAAAAGGGAAATTTTTCTTTTCTTTGTAAACTTTGTCAATTTGCACCACATTCTTATAAAACTAACAATCAAAAGGCTTTATGAACTATGCTCTTATTTTAAGTGCATGATTTACATGAATTTTATGAGAAAAACAGAGTTACGAAACATTTTATTGGGAGAAAAAACCTGCATAAAAATTTTAAAACAAATTTTGTCAAATTTGAAATGCCAAATTAACTCATTCCGCTTAAGATTATAAAAAAACATCTACGAAATTTTTGTACAAATAACAACACATTAATTTAAAGTTAAAATAAATTTAAGTCAGAATCAAATCAAATTGAATGTTTACAAAAATTACCTAAAAGGGGAAATTTTCATTTTATCAAAACTGCTATATATTTTTGTGAATATTTCTTTTTTTAAGTTAACTTAAGCAAATTGATTTCAATTTAGGATGGTTTTAAAAATTTCCCAAAAATTTCCCAAAAAAGGGAAATTTTTTTTCTGTCGCAAACTTTACATTTTTTAATAAAAGAAGAGACTGTAGTTAATGAATTTAATATTTTAAAGCTAACTAGGCAGAAAAAGTGGACCGCAATATGCAAAATTTTACTTCCTTTTAACATAACTTGAAATTTTTCTATTCTTTATTGAATTTCTACAAAAAACTCACCGAAATTTGACAATTCTAACATATTGTGGCCATTTTTGCCATATGAAAAATAAACCAAATTAACAGGATTTAATGTAATTAACAAAGGCTGTGGTGACAACGATGGTTAGAAAAATTTCCCAAAAAAGGGAAATTTTTTCTCTTCGCAAATTTTACATTTTCTTAAAAGAAGAACACACTTAAGTGAATTAATTAAATATTTTAAAGCAAAATATGCCGAAAAAGTGACCCGCAATATGCAAAATTTTACTCTCTGTAACAATAACTTAAAATTATAACATATTGTGGCCATTTTTTTCATATGACAACACAGCAATTTGTAGGATTTAATGTAATTAATGAAGTTATTGGTCGAAACAGTAGTTAGAATAATTTCCCAAAAATATCCAAAAAAAGGGAAATTTTTTTTCTTCGAAAATTTTACATTTTCTTAATAAAATAACACACTGAAGTTAACGAATTTAATATTTTAAAGAAAATATGCTGATAAAGTGACCCGTAATGTGCCAAATTTTACCCTCTTTAACAACAATAACTTGAAATTATAACAAATTGTGGCAATTTTTGCCATAAAAAATGCAACAATTTGCAGAATTTTATGTAATAATTGAAGGCTTTGGTCAAAATGGTAGCAAGAAAAATTTCGCAAAAATTTCCCAATAAAGGGAAATTTTTTTTCTTCGAAAATTTTACATTTTCTTAATAAAATAACACACTGAAGTTAACGAATTTAATATTTTAAAAAAATATGCTGATAAAGTGACCCGTAATGTGCCAAATTTTACCCTCTTTAACAACAATAACTTGAAATTATAACAAATTGTGGCAATTTTTGCCATAAAAAATGCAACAATTTGCAGAATTTTATGTAATAATTGAAGGCTTTGGTCAAAATGGTAGCAAGAAAAATTTCGCAAAAATTTCCCAAAAAAGGGAAATTTTTTTCTTCGAAAATTTTACATTTTCTTAATAAAATAACACACTGAAGTTAACGAATTTAATATTTTAAAAAAATATGCTGATAAAGTGACCCGTAATGTGCCAAATTTTACCCTCTTTAACAACAATAACTTGAAATTATAACAAATTGTGGCAATTTTTGCCATAAAAAATGCAACAATTTGCAGAATTTTATGTAATAATTGAAGGCTTTGGTCAAAATGGTAGCAAGAAAAATTTCGCAAAAATTTCCCAAAAAAGGGAAATTTTTTTTCTTCGAAAATTTTACATTTTCTTAATAAAATAACACACTGAAGTTAACGAATTTAATATTTAAAAAAAAATATGCTGATAAAGTGACCCGTAATGTGCCAAATTTTACCCTCTTTAACAACAATAACTTGAAATTATAACAAATTGTGGCAATTTTTGCCATAAAAAATGCAGCAATTTGCAGAATTTTATGTTATTAATGAAGGCTTTGTTCAAAACGATAGTTAGAAATATTTCCCAAAAATTTCCCAAAAAAGGGAAATTTTTTTTCTTCGCAAATTTTACATTTTCTTAATAAAAAAACACACTAAGTCAATGAATCTAATATTTTAAAATGAAAATATGCAGAAAAAGTGGCCCGCAATATTTAAACTTGTACTTCTTTAAAAAAACTTTTCATTTTTCTAAACTTTAGATTACATGTAGCCATTTTGTATGATTTTAAATACCTAACAATGCATTAAATCATTTCAAAATTATTTCTCAAATAATTTTATTTCATTTTTACTAATTTTTTTGTTTTATTTATTTCTCTTGGCAGGTTTATACGGAAACGATGATTTTCATAATGGCCTGCTGCAGGCTTTTAGTTCCGGCAAACAAGTTGAAGGACTTGTGCTCAATTTAAAAAGACAGGTAAGTGTAACAACAACAACAACACGCAAAAAACAAATTTAATGATTTATATGCTGACAGCATTAGGCGTGACAAAAAACAAAAAATAGCAGCAAAGTGAGTGCAAAATGTTGGCATACTTTTAAGCGCAGTTTCTCTAATGTTAGACTATTAAATCAGTCTTTTTATTGGCAACTGTTGTTGCCAGCAGATAATTTATATAATTTATGAGATTCAAAAGTTTTGAAAATATATTTTTTAAAACATATTTGGAAACTTCAGGCTGCTTTTTTGTCACTCATCACCACTGCTGCATTGTTTGCGCAGCTTACTTTCGAGCTGTTACTTCTTATTTATGCAACGCTATTCAAAAGGGTTTTTCAGCTTTTCAGCTTCCCCCCCCCTCCACCTGCTTTTAAAGGCAGTTATCCTGTTTTCTTAACTTTACTACTTCCTACTAATACATTTTTACTTCCTTTACTGCTTGAATGGGTAAAGAAAAAAAAGTACGTAATGCAGTTCATGCACATCCTCAGCTCTGCATTGACATACATTTCCGCTGTACTCGGTTGCATTCACACACCTCAAGATGATGACGTTCTTGCTTGTGGACCTGCCTATTTTGACTCCATTTTCTTTTTAACAACTCTTTTACTCTCTTTTTTTAATATCGCACTAAAACATACATAATCTTTGTTGCTTTCTTAGCAATACTTTGCTGGCATACACACACACACACAGGCACATACAAACATAACTGCATATGTGTGCATGTCAGCTATTTGGCTGCAAGCTGCTTTGCTTTTCAATTTATTTTTTATTTTCATAAAAGATGATGCTGTTTTCTGCTTTCTTTTGCCGTTCAACTCTTTTGCAGAATGCATTGAGGAAATAAAAATGTTCACTACTTTGCTATTTTTAAAATGTTTTCATTTATGGCAGCAGCTAAAACAGCCAAACAAACAGCATAGATGCAAGTTTGTTATTGTGTGTGTGTGTGTGTTTGTGTGCTTGTGTCTATATATATATTGTGTTGTGTATGCGTGAAAGGGAATTTTTGAAATCAATCCTGTAGGAAAGTGTTATCGTAAAAAAATGACATAAAAACAAGTTTATGAACTTTTAAACTGAAATAAGTCAACATTTAGCACATGTTATGATGATGATAAGTGATTATTTCCCTAGCGGGCTGTGAAAGTGAGATGTTCATAATATATTTATTTTTTTTTTTACTTTTTCATCTTGAGAAATACCAGCGCATATAAAACACATCATTATCATGTGCAGTTGAAATTTCACAATATTTATAGCTTTTGATATTGTATTACACAAATAAAAGCAACGATTTTTATGTCTTATTCGAGTAAAATATTGAATTCTAAAAAAAGAGATGAAAACCAGCAAAAATTATGGTTTTATGCTGACGATAAATTGCTATATTGACGATTTAATTTACACTCAAACTCTATAAAGCTGAAATTCTGCTTTATAGATTTTCTCCTACGAAAATATTTAATTTCCAAAATTTCCCACAAAAGGGAAATTTTTTTATGTTGTGAAATTATTATGTTTTTATGTAATATCTGCAATTTGATTTAATTTGTATATTTTTATTGCATAATTTTGAATATTATGCTTCAAAATATCTCAAATAAATCATAATAACTTCAACTTTAAAGAAATCAACGACTTTTTTTATACTGTCAAAAAAATTTATTTAAATTTCACTCACTTGATTCCTTAAGGTTCCAAAAATATTTATAAAAGTACCAATTGACTTTTTTAAGAATTCTAGCTATATATAAGTGACTTTAAAAAAATTTCCCTTTTTTGGGAAATTTTTGTTTTTGACACAATTTTACATTTTTTTTATTAAAACATCTTAACCAAGTCATTAAAACATAAAACTCAAAGAATTTCCTTTCTGTCACATTTCTAAGTAGAAAACATTAAATATTCTCTCAGAATCTCTCTCATATAAGTTGTTTAGAGCCTTCAAAATATTTTTTTGTGAAATTGTTAATTTTTTGAGTAAATCCATGTATATATATTTGATTTTTTGAAAATTTCCCCTTTTGGGAAATTTTTGTTTTTGACACAATTTCAAATTTTGCGCTTTGATATGAATGTTATATATTTATTACAGTTTTATTTCATAATTTTTAAGAAATACGGTTGTATATAAATGATTTTTAAAAAATTTCCCTTTTCTGGAAATTTTGTTGCCCACTTAATTTAAAATTTCGTGCTTTCAAATTTATTTAGTACGTTTATTAGAAGTTTTTAACAAATCCGGTCGTACATAAATGATTTTTAGAAATTTTCGGTTTCGGGAAATTTTTGTTTATTGCATGATTTAAATTCTGTGTTGAAAATTGTGTTAAATAATACATTTATTTCATTTATCTGACTTTTTAATGAAATCTGGTTGCATAAAAATGATTTTTTTTTAAACTTCCCTTTTTGGGAAGTTTTTGTTTCCCACATATTTTGAAATTTTTGGCTTTCAAATGTATTTAATTTTATTCTGACAGTTTTATTTGACTTTTTAAATAAATCCGATTATGTATAAATGATTTTTAAAAAATTCCCTTTTTCCGGAAATTTTTGTATCCCTCCTAATTTGAAATATTTTGCTTTAAAATATATTTTATTTATTTCTAACAATTTAAATTTACTTTTTTAATAAATCCAGTGGTGCATAAATGATTTGTTAAAACTTCCCCTTTTTGGGAAATTTTGGTTTCCCATCTAACTTCCAATTTTGTGCTTTGAAATGTATTTAAAATGTTTATTACAGTTTTATTTAACTTTTCAAAGAAATCTAGTAATAAATAAATGATTTTTTTAAAATTTCCTTTCATGGGAAATTTTTGTTTTTTACATAATTTGAAAGTTTGTGCACAAAAATGTATTTGATTATTTTATTTGAATTTTTTAAAGACATCCGGTAGTATATAAATTATTTTTTTCATAAATTTTCCTTTTTGGGAAATTTTTATTACAGTTTTATTTGACTTTTCAAAGAATCCGGTAGCAAATAAATAATTTTGTAAAAATTTCCCTTTATGGGAAATTTTTGTTTTTTATATAATTTGAAAGTTTGTGCTCAAAAATGCATTTGAAACATTTATAACAGTTTTATTTGAATTTTTTAAGACAGCCGGTTGTATATAAATTATTTTTTTCATAAATTTTCCTCCTTGTGAAATTTTTATTTCCCACATAATTTGAAATTTTGTGCTTCAAATTAAATTAAATATATATATATATATATATTAGAGTTTTTTTTACTTTTAAAGAAATTCAGCAATAAAGAAATGATTTTTTAAAAATTTCCCTTTTTGGGAAAGAGTATCAACTAACTTTCAATTAAAAATTTTAAAAACTTTATTCAAAATTTTGTTTTTAAAAATAGTTTAAACAAGGTCTAAAAAAATAAAAATTCAACTTTTTTTTAGATTTTTGTGTTCGCTATGCCGCAACTTGTTTACCTTCGTAAAAAAAACATGAATGTCCCTTTATTAACTCTAGTTAAGCTGCCACTAACAGCTTCACAAGCCCCATAAATATTTATTTCATAGTTATTAAAACAAAGAAGGATTTTACTTACATTTTCAGCTGAATAAAACTTAATTTTTCAAAATTTCCCTCTTTGGGAAATTTTAGATTTTCAAAAGAATTTGAAATTAAGTACCTCGACATATCCAAAACAAGTCATAAGAACAGAAAAAACAATAAACATTCATTTTTAAAAATTTCCCTTTTTTTGGAAATTTTATTTTTTGACAAAATTTTTGCTTAGAATAACTAAAAGAAGTCATTAGAACAGAAAAAAGCAGTGAAAATTAATTTTCTTAAATTTCCCCTTTTTGGGAAATTTTATTTTTTGACATAATGTTCAATGTTGTGCTTAAAAATATCTTAAACAAATGATTGAAACAAAAAAAACAATAAAAAATATTTTTTAAAAATTTCCCTTTTTTGGAAAATTTTTTTTTTACATAATTTCAAATGTACTTTATCAACTCAAGCAAGAGTCATTAAAATTAAAAAAATCAATAAAAATTGTTTTTAAAAATTGCCTGTTTGGGAAATTTAATTTTTGGACAGAAATTAAAAAATCATTTTCAAAAGTTTCCCTTTTTTTGGGAAATTTTATGTGAAATTTTGTGCTTAAAAATATCTAAAACAAGTGTCATTAAATTGAAATATTAATAAAAATTACTCTTTAAAAATTTGCCTCTTATGGAAAATTTTCTTTTTTGATAAAATTTGAAATTTGGTGCTTTTTAACATCTAAAAGAAATCATTAAATAATAAATGAACATAAAACAGCCGTAAAAATTTATTTTTAAAATTTCCTTTTTTGTATAATATTATTTTTTGACAAAATTTTAATATTTTGTTCTTAAACGTATCTCAAACAAGTCATAAATTAAGACAAAAAAGCAATAAAAATTCATTCTCAAAAATTTCCCTTTTTTGGGAAATTATATTTTTTTTGATAAAATTTGAAATTTTGTGTTTTTTAATATCTAAAACAAGTCATTGAAACAGAAAAAAACAGTATAATAAAGTTTTTAAAAATTTCCCTTTCAGGGAAATTATATTTTTTGACAAAATGTGTGCTTTAAAATAACTAAAACAAGTCATGAAAACATAAAAACGCAATCAAAATAATTTTTTAAAAATTTCCCTTTTTGGGAAATTTTATTTTTTGGCTAAATTTGAAATATTTTGCTTTAACATATGCAAAGCAAGTCATTATAACAAAAATAGCAATAAAAATTACTTATTAAAAATTTCCCCTTTTTGGGAAATTGATAGAATATTAAGCTAACCTTTATTATAAAACACTGTTTCTTCTTTTTAAAGTACTTACAATATGCTTAATCATGAAATATATTTTAAATTTTGAAATTTCAGGCTAATTTTGAAAATTTCCCAAAAAAGGAAATTTTTATTTTCATCTTAAAAGCAATAAAAATGATAAATTTTCGATATTACAAAGTAAGTGTTAAAAAATATGTATTTTCTAGTGAGATTTAGAAATTTACCTAAAAAGGGAAATTTTTATTTTTGCCTTTTTAGCAGAAAAAAATAACAAATTAATAATTGAATATAAATTAATATAATAACATTGCTCATAAATAACATTTTCTTCATTGTCAGTAATAAAATATTTCATTTCAAAATTCTGTTTCAAATATTTGTGAATGATGCCCAGCAAACTTGCTTAGTTCTACTTATTTAACTTTAAAGAACGATGACATCAAAACGAAATTGAAAATATTCCTAGACCTCCAGTGTCTATCCACAAATTTTGTGTCTATCCACAAATTTTTATAAACTCTGCTTTTTGAAGCAGATTTTCTCATGAATTTTAGAGCAGTTAGCTTAGTAGTCAATGAAACGATTTCTGTGCGCTTGAACAGAAGCACTCAAAAGCATAAAAAAGTAACCCGCTAAAAATAGGTTTCTCATGCATATTTGTAGAGATTTTTTCTGTAAGCTCCACAGAGCCAGAAGCATGCTACCGCTGCAGTTTGTCACCTCAGGGAGCATTGAACTTATATTCGGGGATTTTTCTGCAAAGTGTTGACTAATTTGCATGTTGCACATGGCAAGCTATGCATGTCATAAGCACACAAAGAGGCGCAGAAAGTTTTTGAAAAATTTCGAGTAAAGCTTTTAAAAAATAAAAAGGTAAGACAATTTACTGTGCCGCATCAATTAAATCAATGCAATTTATTTTATATCTTAATCACAACTTAAGTGCCGTCGTTCCATTTCCGCTTTACTAATGAAGTTGTTGTTATATAAGTTGTTGTAAAAGTTATATTTTCTTGAAACCATTTTTTTATTTGTTGTCTTTATTTATTTTGTGTTTGCTCAGTTGTATTTACACGATAAATCTGCGTCGTTTTGTGCTCACTTTGTGACCACGCCCTTGTTATCCTTAGCGCTACTTCAGCTTTGATTCTTGTTTTTTTTTTATTTCTGCACTGATGACAGAACTTAAATGCAATTAAAAAGTTTACTTCGCATCGTAATCGTTTTTATCTGTCTACGAATGTTTTTTCACGTATCATTATCGGTAACAGCCAGTAAGACATTAGCTTCTAATTGCCAACAATAGCAACAACAACAAGAGAGCTATAAATGAGCAGAAGAGCAGCAGCAGCAGCAGGAGCAGGAGCACTGAAACAGCTTTACTGCCAATGCTTGAATGGGCAATAATCAATAAAGCGGAGCAGCAGCAGCAGTTCTAATCCAGATGCTGTTAAGCGATTATCAATTTTTATATCCTTTTTTGTAATATTTTTTTTTTGTATACTTTAATCATAGAAACTTTTTCCAAGGATATTTTTTTTTTTCTTTATTTCTGCCCAAATGTCTGTAATGCTAGTTATATATGTAAGTAGGAAGGTTTGCCTGTGTAGGTGGGAGTGTTTTTTTTTATGAATGAAATGTGCAAGTGGATGAAGGAAATGATAAGAAGTTTATTCTATTTATTTAATTGAAATCTATTTATTTGAAAGGACGTTTACGACTCTTTTGTGTGACAGAAAACTAGTTGCATTAAAGCGAAAGAAAAGGAAAAAGAAAGTGGATTTGATTATTTTACTGACTGCTTTCAGCTACTTATTTTATGGCATGTGCGCTTAAATAATGTAAAAACTGATGAATTTCCAGAGAAAAGACATTCTGACGAAATCATTTGCAGTGTGTTTCAAGTGTTTAAAAAAACATATTTTTTTTATTAATATAAAGATGATCTTTGCGATAATTTGCTGTGACTGAAAACTTATTGCAATTCAACAAAAGCGAAGAAAAAACTTGATTGTTTATGTTTTCTTTACTTGTTTAAGATATTTCGAAATCATACAAATTTAAATTTAAGAAAAACAAAAAATTTCCCCAACAAGGGAAATTTTTAAACTAGAATTTTTATTGCTTTTTTTCTGTTTCAATGACTTGTTTTAGTTATTTAAAAGCACATTTCAAATTTTGTCGAAAAACTAAATTTCCCAAAAAAGGGAAATTTTTAAATTGTATTTTTATTGCTTTTTTCTGTTTCAATGACTTGTTTTAGTTATTTTAAAGCACAATATTTCAAATTTTGTCAAAAAATTAAATTTCCCAAAAAAAGGAAATTTTTTAATTTTATTTTTATTGATTTGTTCTCTTTAAATGACTAGTTTAATGTGTAATTTAAGCATAACATTTCAAATTTTATCAAAAAATAAAATTTCCCCAAAAAGGGAAATTTTTAAAAATTAATTTTTACTACTTTTTTCTGTTTTAATGATTTGTTTTAGACACGGTTAAGCATAAAATTACAAATTTTATCAAAAAATAAAATTTCTCAAAAAAGGGAAATTTTTTAACAGTAATATTTTACTGCTTTTTATGTTTTAACGACTTGTTTTGGGTGTTTCTAAGCACAACAATACAAAGTTTGTCAAAAAATAAAATTTCCCAAAAAAGGGAAATTTTTAAACAGTCATGTTTAACGAACTTTTCTGTATGAATTGTTAGTTTTTATGCATTTCAGCACAAAATTTCAAATTTTGTCAAAAAATAAAATTTCCCAAAAATGGGAAATTTTGAAAAAGCCATTTTTATTGATTTTTTCTGTTTTCATGAGTTGTTTTAGATTTTTTAAAGCAAAACATTTCAAATTTTGTCAAAAAATTAAAATTTCCCCAATAAGGGAAATTTTTATCCTGCAAATTTTTATTTCTTTTTTCTGCTAAATTACTTGGTTTAGATATTTTAAATTATTCCTTTTCAAATTTTGTCTAACAATAAAATTTCCCAAAAAGGGAAATTTTTAAAAATTAATTTTTATTGTTTTTTTAAGTTGTAATGACTTGTTTAAGATATGCTTAAGCACAACATTTAGAATTTGTCAAAAAATAAAATTTCCCAGAAAAGGGAAATTTTTAAACAGTTATTTGTATTGATTTCTTCTGTTCCAATGACTTGTTGTAGATATTTATCAGCACAAAATTGTACATTTTGACAAAAAATTAAATTTCCCAAATAAGGGGACTTGTTTTAGATATTTTAAAGCAAAACAAAAAGTAATTTATATTGGTTTTTTAAGGTTTAAATGACTTTTTTAAGGTGTATTTAAGTTGATTAAATTTCGCATAAAAAGGAAATTTTTAAAAGAAAATGTTATTAGTTGTTTATGATTTAGTGACCTGTTTTCGATATTTTAAAGCAAAACATTTCAAATTTTGTCAAAAAAATAAAATTTCCCAGAAAAGGGAAATTTTTAAACAGTAATTTGTATTGCTTTCTTCTGTTCCAATGACTTGTTGTAGATATTTATCAGCACAAAATTGTACATTTTGACAAAAAATAAAATTTCCCAAATAAGGGGACTTGTTTAAGATATTTTAAAGCAAAACAAAAAGTAATTTATATTGGTTTTTTAAGGTTTAAATTACTTTTTTAACCCATTTAAGTCAGCTGGTCGATTTTTCGACCACTAACGTTAAAATTAATTTATGGAAAAAATATTAAAAAATATTGCCTCTTCATGCAAAATGGAAAATTTGGAAATTTTTATTTTTTTTCTGAATTTCCATTTAACCAAATTATGTCTTTGCAGAAAGAATTTGAAAATATTTTTGATATTTTTTTCAGAAATTAGTCTTAAAGTCAGTGGTCGGGAAATCTACCAGCGGACTAAAATGGGTTAAGGTGTATTTAAGTTAATTAAATTTCGCATAAAAAGGAAATTTTTAAAAGAAAATGTTATTAGTTGTTTACGATTTAGTGACCTGTTTTCGATATTTTAAAGCAAAACATTTCAAATTTTGTCAAAAAAATAAAATTTCCCAAAAAAGGGAAATTTTTAAACAATATCTACCTTTTATAACTTTTTTCTGTTCTAATGAATTGTTTTAGATATTTTTAAGCAAAACATTCAAATTTTGTCAAAAACTAAAATTTCCCAAAAGGAACAATTTTAAATAATAATTTTCATTGGTTGTTTCTGTTCTAATGACTTGTTGAAGATATGTGAAAGCACAAAATTTCAAATTTTGTCAAAAAAAAAATTTACAAAAAAAGAGGGAAATCTTTATTGCTTTTTTATGTTTTCGTGACTTGTTTTTTATATTTTAAAGCAAAACATTGCAAATTTTATCAAAAAATAAAATTTCCCAAAAAATTGAAATTTTAAATAAGCTATTTTTATTACTTTTTCTGCTTTAATGACTTGTTTAAGATATTTTATAGCAAAACATTGCAAATTTTGTCAAAAAATGAAATTTCCCAATAAAGGGAAATTTATAAAAGTAATTTGTATTGTACTTTTTTCTGTTTAAGTGACTTGTTTTAGATATTTTAAAGTAAAATATTTCAAATTTTGTCAAAAACTAAAATTTCCCACATAAGGAAAATTTTTATATAGTAACTTTTATTGCTTCTTTATGTCTTAATATGATGTTATAGATAAGTTAAAACACAAAATTTAAAATTTTGTCAAAAAATAAAATTTCCCAGAAAAGGGAAATTTTGTTAAAACAAATTTTTATTCATATTAAAATGTTAGAAAAATACTTTTTTGTTTTACTTAATATGAAATAGAGATTTGTGGGGCTTGTGACAACTTTAGCGGCAGCTTAACTGGTGTTTATAAAGAACATTTTGTTTAATATTTTTTTTTTCAATATTTTTAAGAACAAAACTTAACACAAATTTTTCATTGCAGAAACTTGAAATGAAGCCTTGAATTTTTGTTTTTTATATTTCTTACTAAGGAATAAGCTCGCCCTATAGTTAAGTGACTGGTGACTTGGAATGTATAAGGTAACACTTGATGCCTTCCTATGAGATCTACACGTTTAGTTCGCCAGTTGAATGCAAAGAAAGTAGATTGAAGTAGAACAAGTTTGTACTGGCTACCTAGGACTAATGAAATCTGGGAATGATTTCTACTTGTGCTGTGAAGTTCCCTTTAAAAATTACCTTTGTGGGGAAAATTTTGAATATATCGAATACATATTTATATAAATATATAAATAACATATAATTAGAAATATTTAAAATTAAATATTTTGTATTATTTATAATTTAATTATAATTTTAAATTCAAAACCCAGCTGAAGCTTGAAAGAATTCAGTCCAACATGAATAAAGAATATTTGCAGTGTCTTGAATAGCTGCAAAATTCTTTTGTCACTGTTCGTTTAACTCATATGTAATAGAAAATATTAAATTTGTGCTTTAAATAATGTGCCTTTTTGGAAAACTTTAGAATATTTAGGATTTTTTGGTACAAAAATTATGAAAACAAAAATGTTAACTCGAGCTGGCTTATTTAGGATGCAGCAAAGAATAAAGAAAATATTTTTTTAAGACATATTTTCAGTTTTATCCTTAAAGCTCTTGACTCAAAAGTTAAGAAAAAGCTTTTGATTTGCATATTTTAAATTCTATAAAAATCGCAAGCAAACTGCATATCACATGCAACCGCTTCACACAAGCTAAGGCCTTGAAAAATTTCACACATGTTGTGCTAAATTTTTGTTGACCAGAATTTTGCCAAAAAAATTGCAAATATTTGTAAAAAAAAAGAGTCGAAATTTTTTAGTTTTTCTCTTGACACCACTACATTGCATTATTCCTTGATGTGTATTACAACTGTTTTTTTTTTCTATATGAGAATAAGTCTAAAAGTATGCAAGCAAAATGTAAAGCATAAGTACATAAGGCATAAATTCTTAGCGTTTCTCGTTCACAGTTGTAAGTTGCTTGGCGTGCTTTGGTTTATTTTGTCTGTTTTTTTTTGAATAACAAGCATTATATTTGATTTTTTTTTTTTATTTTTCTTTCAGTATTTTGGTATAAATTTGATTTCATTTTCATTTTCTTCCACAAATAGAAAAATATTGCCAGTTGTTGTAAAAAATTAACAAAATTAACAAAATTAACATTTACGAAAAGGTATTAAAAAACAAAAATTAAGAAAAATTTTACAAAATTAGAACAAATATTAGAAATGAAAACGTATTTAAATACATAAAAAACTGAACAGTAAAAATAGTAGCAAATCTTCCGCAGTTTTCATAGAATTTGCCTGAATGTGCGAGTTGCACAACATGTTCATTTGCTTAGAAACTTCAACTGCCACAACTGAAGCTTATAAAACTTCACCTACACACTTAAAGAGTATCAGTTACAGATTTCCGGCTGCATTTTTTTGTGTTTATTTTTTTTATTCTCTATCTTTTTTTGCTTTTATTTGCTTTCATCTATTCAGGATTAAAATCTTTAGGCTAAAACTGCAGCTATACCAAAGCTCTTTTGGAGTATGTTTTTACTTTTATATCCTTGTCAGCCTGATAAATACTTCCTGTCACAAAATGAAAAGCTGCACACATACAACAAAACACATGCACACAAGTAATGCTATTAATTAACATTTAGCACAGAGCTATACAGATGCTTGTGCAGACAGGTTAAGGCTTGCTTTGAGCAGCTTTACCCCCAAGCTATGAAAAAGCTTTTTTAATTCAAAAGAAAAATTCTAAAATTTTAAAATATAACAAAATAAATGTTTTTCATACAAATGCACAATATCGCATAATGACACCCTTTTAACCCATTCCCGCCATAACGTTGCGCAACTGGCTAATTTTTGTTTTAAATTTTTTTAAAGTAAAACAGCACGATTTTGCCAAATTTTTTGTAAAGATCTTAACTGATTTAATTAAAGATCTCCCCACAATAGCTGTTTTAACCATGCCTCTGCTTTTTGGGCACAAATACCAAAAACTGCTGAGGGTAGCAGCTTTCTTGTAGCATATTTGTATCATATTAAGGGTTAACAAGAGTTGTCATTGTAGCATTTTTCAACATAGACATATACATGCAGCTACACATACTTGTATATATTTATGCATTAGCATTTGTGTGCCTGTGTTTGTATTTTTGTTCCGTCTGCATATGTCGCTGTGTGTCTGTGTGTTGATAAATAAGCATCTTAATTTTGCTTGATTTTTTGGTCATTAACTTTTGAACCTCAGACGTAAAGAGTTGCTTTTGTTTGGCAACACTTTTTGTTGCTTTCGATAAAATAACTGCACACCCTCTTTCAGGTTTTGTGCTAACTAAATATGAGCTGGTACACTCTCACACACACACACACATGTTCAAGTACAACCGTTTTTAAATTTGTTTATGTAGTTGATTTATGTGTTGCTCACTGCTATTATATTTGTTGTTTTAATTGTACCAACATAAATTATGTATGTATAAAAAAAAGAGCTTAACAAATGAACTTCATGTAAATGTGGCAACATTGGTACTTTTCAAATTTTGTTTTGTGGCTTTGTTGGGGTTAAACATTTTTGCTAAATATGCTGCTCATTTATTCGACATTAATTCAGCAAATTAAAAGTTTAACTTTGGCTTGTATTCAAATTTTATTTTTGTGTTTTTTTTTCATACTTTTTGTGTTTTTGATTTTGTGGCATGTTAATGAATTTTTAAAAAGTTAATTATTTTGATTGCTTTTAAGCACTTAAATGTAGGCTGTAGCTGTAGTATTTCAGAAAATTATTTAATTGCATATTTTAGACGCAGCAAAGGTTTTAAAGTACAAAAAAAAAATTTTAACCCAAAACATTTCAGCCAAAATATAAATGTTAATAAGAAAGTGAAGCTCAAAAATTAACATTTTGCCAACAATGTAAGCAAACTTAATGCTTAAGTCATATATTATATTTTTATCAAAATAAAATAATCTGAAAACTGAAACAAGCAATCACAAAAATTTATGCAAATAAAAGTCCAACTCTTTTTATGAGGCTCTTCTTCTAATGATTTCTCCTGAAAAATTTGTCATGTATTACTTATGTGTTAAGAGCTTTAAAATAAGGTAAGGCATACATTGGCATAAGTTCTGGAAAATATGTTTTTGAAAATTTTTTTAGAGGCAATTCTGTACAAATTCTTTCAATAAAAAAATTCTGTACAAAATTTACTGCAAGAGTAAAATATTCAAAACTTAAACATTCTTCAAGTAAAATGTTTAAAATTTATAAGAAAGTAAACTTTATTTTATAATATTTTTGCTTTGTCACTTATAATAACTAGAAAAATTTGTTTCCATTAAAATATCAAAAATTTCCCATTGAGGGAAATTTATTTTTTGTGATTTTTTTTGCTTTTTACTTATTATAATTAAATGATTTTATCTTTTAAACAAAATTTTTGGCATTTTTATATATTTACATAACATTTTCAAAATTTCCCTTTAGGGAAATTTTAAAATTTTTACTTATTCGATTAAAACTGTTATTTATTGCCCTAAAGGCAAATTTTAAAATGTTCACTTAATCGATAAAAGCTGTTGTTTTACAACACAATTGCATACAAATTTTGAAAATTTCACAGCTTTTTAAAGTTTTGCCTTAAAATATCAAAAATTTCCCATTGAGGGAAATTTATTTTTTGTGATTTTTTTTGCTTTTTACTTATTATAATTAAATGATTTTATCTTTTAAATAAAATTTTTGGCATTTTTATATATTTACATAACATTTTCAAAATTTCCCTTAAGGGAAATTTTAAAATTTTTACTTATTCGATTAATACTGTTGTTTTAAAACCAAATTGCATACAAATTTAAACTTTTTAAAAAATTTCCCTTGAGGGAAATTTTCAGTTTCGCACAAAATCAATAAAAAATATCATATTGGTTAAAAAAAAAATGAAAAATAATGCTTAGAAAAAATTTCCCTTTCAAGGGAAATTTTATTTTTCATTTTGTTTCTGCTCTATATGCTCAAAATAACCAAATATTTAATTTTTTACTAAGATTTAACAATTTTCCCATCTTACGAAAATCTTCTAATAAACTTTTTTAGTGATTTTACTCAAAATCAGTTAATTATTTTATTTTTTCCATAAAATTATTGCAATTTTCATAGGATTTTCAGAATATCCAAAGGGAAATTTTTTCAAATTTTCACTTTTTCGATTAAAAATATTGTTTAAAATCAACATTGCATGAAAATGAAAGCTTTTTAGAAAATTTCCCTTTCAATTACCTCCATGGAAATTTTAAATTTCTTACTAAATCAATAAAAAATATATTTTTAAGCATAGAAGGCACGAAAGCAAAGCCTAGAAAAAATTTCCCTTTAAAGGGAAATTTTATTTTTCCTTATGTTTCCGCATTTTATGCTCATAAAAGACAAATATTATGTTTTCACCTAAGATTTTGTAAATTTCCCTTCTAGGGAAATATATTCTTTGAGAATCTTTTCGCTATCTTAACTAAAAATCAGCAAATTCTTGGATTCTTTCAATAATATTTATGAGAGCAAAGCCTAGAAAAAATTTCCCTTTAAAGGTAAATTTTATTTTTCCTTATGTTTCCGCTTTTTATGCTAATAAAAGACAAATATTATGTTTTCATCTAAGATTTTACAAATTTCCCTTCTAGGGAAATATATTCTTTGAGAATCTTTTTGCTATCTTTAATCAAAATCAGCAAATTATTGGATTCTTACAATAATATTTATGCAATTTTCATATACTTTCTAGCATTTCTAAATTTTCCCTGAAAGGAAATTTTTAAGTGTTCACTTATTTGATCAAAATTATTGTTTAAAAACAATATAGCATGAAAACTTGAGTTTTTAAAAAATTTCTCTTGAGGGAAATTTTCAGTTGCTTACTAAATCTATAAAAAATAAAGTTTTGAGCATGGCTGGCTTGAAAAACAATGCTTGGAAAAAATTTCCCTCAAAAGGGAAATTTTATATTGCTACTCTCTCTGTGATCAAATATTTTGTTTTCCACTTCAAGAAAATATCTGTCTAGAGTGTTTTTGTTATCTAAACTCAAAATCAGCAAATTATGGGATTTTTTCAATACAATTATTGAAATATTCATATTTTTCATAGCATTTTGAAAATTTCCCTTTAGGGAAATTTTTAAATTTTGACTATTTCGAGCAAATCTGTTGTTTTAAAACAATCTTGCATGAAAATTTGAGGTTTTAAAAAAGTTCCCTTTAAATTGCCTCAAGGGAAATTTTCGATTTCCTATTAAATTAAAAAACAAAAATTTTTGAGTCAAAAAGACACAAAGACAAGGCTAAAACTTTTAAAGTTTCACTTAATCGATCAAACTGTTGTTCTGAAACAATGTTTCTTGAAAATTTAAGCTTTTTAATAAATTTTCTTTAGATTGCCTTAGGGGAAATTTTTATTTTCGTACTAAATCAATAAAAAAATCATTTTGAGCAAAAAGGCATGAAAAAAAAGTTTAAATAAAATTTCCCTTTTGGGGGAAATTTCCCCTTTTGAGGGAAATTTTATATTTTCTTAACGAAATTTTTTTAAGTCCTTAAGGAAAATATTCAAAGTTTCCCTTATTTGAACAAGACAGTTGCTTAGAAACAATTTGGCATGATAACTTAAGCTTTTTAAAAAATTTCCCTTCAAATTACTTCAGGGGAAATTTTCTGTTTCTTAGTAAAGCCATACAAAATTAAATTTTAAGCATAACAGGCATGAAATACAATGCTTTGAAAAAATTTCCCTCAAAAGGGAAATCTTATTTTTTTCATATTTATGCTTTATTTACCCACAATATCCAAATTTTTCTTTTTTGTCTAAAATTTGAAAAAATTTTCTTGTTACAGAAATTTATTTTTGGAGAAGCTTTGAATACTATTTCATGGCATTTGTAAAATTTCGCCTTAAAGTAAATTTTAAATACTGATTGCTTCAATTAAATGTGTTCTGCAACAACAATCTGGTTTGACTTATCTTTTAAAACAATTTCCCTCAAATTTCCTTTAAGGGACATTTGAAATTTTTCACTTATGCAATAAAAAAAATTATTTTGAGTCCTGTCCTTAAATAAGGAAATTTTAAAAAAAAAAATTTCAAATTCAGTTTTTTTCGTGACTTATATTATTTTATTTCAGTTTTGGTCATTTTCTGTGAAGTCAAACTTGTTTTCATATGAAAATTAGTTTTTTTAAAAAATGTCCCTCAAGAGGAAAATTTTGAAAAAATTGCAAAACCAACTTTTTCGTGACTTATCTAATTTCATTTTAGTTATGATAATTTTCTGTGTAGTCCACCTTGTTAAAATACGAAAATTAGCTATTTAGAAAATTTCCCTCAAAATTCCCTTTCGGGAAATTTTAAATTGTTCACTAATTTACTAAACAAAATTTATTCTGGGCAAACAAGAAGTAAAAAAATTCTTAGAAAAAATTTCCCTCAAGAGGAAAATTTTGAAAAAATTGCAAAACCAGCTTTTTCGTGACTTATCTGATTTTATGTTAGTTTTGATCATTGTGTGTGCTTATTCAAACTTCTTTTCATATGAAAATTAGCTTGTTAAAAGATTTCCCTCAAAATTCCCTTTAAGGAAATTTTAAATTTTTCACTATTTTACAGAAAAAATATTTTGAGCAAATAAGAAGCGAAATCAATGCTTAGAATGAATTTCTAATTATTCTCATTAAAATTCTCTGTAGGCAAATTTTCAAAAAACTTCAAAAACCATTTTTTTGAGACTTATCTTAATTTTTGTTAGTTTTGGTCCCTGTCTGTGAAGTCAAACTTGTTTTGATACAAAAAAAGCTTTTTAAAAAATTTCCCTCAAAATTTCCTTTTGGTAAATTTTACATTTTTCACAAATTTACTAAAAATACGTTATTTTGAGCAAAAAAGCAGAGGAAAGTGTGTTTCAAAAAATTTCAAAAACCACTTTTTCGTACCTTATCTCATTTAATTTAAGTTTTTCATTTAATTTAAGTTTTGGTCATTGTCTTCTTTTGAAAATTTGCTTTTAAAAAAAATCCCCTCAAAATTTCCTTCAGAGAAATTTTATGTTTTTTACTAATTTAATAAAAAAATTTTATTTAAGCAAAATAGGAGAGAAAAAACCTCCGAAAACATTTCCTTCAACAGCAAAATTTTCAAAAAATTTAGTACCACTTGAGGCATTTTTGGTAGCTTCAGTAAACAGTAGAAAGAAAGTTTTTATTTAAAAAACTGCAAAAAAAAATATATTTTTTTAATAAAAAATATTGAAAACTACAAATAATTGTTGTTTTTATAAACAATTGTTGTTGTTTTTAAATTTTTCAACCAATCGACTTGTAAAATTTACAATTCGTGGGAATACCTTGTTAACAACTGTAAATTCAAGGTGAATGCAAGTGTGTGACAGATTTACTGAACCGTGAAATAAGCTGACATACAACAACAATAATAACAATGACAACAGTAACCTGATAAAAGGCAAAAATTTATTTGTAACAACAAAAGGTAAAAAATAAAAATTTCACCCTCACAGAAACTATTCGTGTGTGCCATAAACTATCATTATTTCGTGCCAACTGTAGAAACCGAAATTGAGCAACGAAATAGCAACCCGTTGACAACAACAAGCACTGCAATCAATAAACATAAATATCCCTATTTTATAGCATCAAAAGGATAGAGCAGTTATATATCTTATTCTATTAAACGAGCAATATTTGTATATATATTTGCAATTGCGTTCTCGAAAACGGCACTAACGATTTCGATGAAATTTACAATATAGATGAAAATGGGGCTGAAAAATCGATCCAGCTAGGTCTCATCTCTGGGAAAACCTGTTTTTCCGAGTTTTCACGCATTTAATAAATAAGTTAATTTTTCTGCCGAATATGTTATGTTAAGTTTGCTTATGTTGATATAGAGGTGATAGCTCAGTGAATAGAGCTTCTGTATAATAATATCAAGGTTGTGAGTTCGAATCCCGCCGTGCTCAATAAGATTTTTTGTTTGTATTTTTTAAGCTTCACCAAACAGTGATTTGGTGAATTTGTTATATTTTTCATTTACTATTTTTTATAGAAACGTTTTTTTTTAATTGGTACAGTTTTGATGTACCCATTTTTGATATAAAAAGAAATCTTACAAATAGAGTAATTTACACTAAATCTTAAACAAATTTTAAAAAGGAAAATAATTTTGTAAGAGTTTCCTATGCTAGAGTTTCATACGTTTTGAAAAAAAAAAAATCTAATTTGTTCACATCTCAAATAGTGCACTTTTTTTTGTAATTTTAAGAAACAAATTAAGTTTCCACCAAAATAAAATATAATGGCCAAATGTTATGCTTTTCGTAATTTCAATTTTTTCTGATATCCATTTCACTTAATCGTTCATAACTTCTATACCGTTTGAGATATTGTTATAAAATCTGGAGCAAAAATGTTTTTCTTATTAGGTCAAATAATTATTTTGTATATAATAAAGGAATCTTGGACCATAAAACTGTAAAAAGCTTGAACAAAATTTTTAGTTCTTTCTTTTTTATTTGCAGTAAGTTAACAAAATTTTAAATGCCTTATAAAAATTCGAAATAAATTAAGATCAAATTTACTCTAAGAACTTTTTAATCGGTCTTCAAACAAAAAAAAAGTATTAAAATTTTTCAATCGGCCGTCTGGGGAGGATGAAGTGACAAATTCACATTTTGTAAATATCTTATGGTGTGAACAGACCACATAGTCCAACAACTTTACGGTTAAAAATCTTAGAGTAATTTTTAAACAATACATTGAACTAATACATATGTTAATCCTTTTTTTTGAATTGATACGATTAAAAATACTAGACATATTTTTAGTCAAAGCTGTACGTAAATTTAATTAATTGGGAATACAATTTGAATTATGGTAACTTAGGTTAAAAATTGAATACAAAATAACTAAAAGACTAATAAAAGCTGTATTTTGCTTACATTTTGTTCATGCTATCGCAAGCAACAGGATGTGACAAAAAAATAAAAATGTTGCACTATGCAATTGTTACATTAAATAATTAATAAAATAAGATTATAATAATAAAAAATTAATAAAAAATATACTTATCAACCAGGCTGAGAATCGAACCAGGCTTCTCTGATTCTTAATGTTATCACCACAACAGCTTATCCGACTGAGAAATCACTTTGCTGATTTCTGCTCAACCCAATAACAACCGGTTACTGTTTTAGATGCAAAGATCATATTAAGTGAATAGAAAACGACATCTATTGGGTACTAGCATACAACGAAAAATAATGCCAATAGTTTTTTTCATAAGTGTTAAATCTAATCGGAACACCCTCTTAACTTAGAACACCCTCTTAACGTGGAGCAGAGCACCAATGCTGCGAATCAGTTCGTTCAAAACAAAACCAACACAAGCAAAAACAAAAACAAAGAAAGCAGCAGACACAACATGCAAGCAGCTAATGATTGATTTTCTTATATAAAAATCTAGATTATTCTTCTAAGCTTTTGCACTTCTGTGACTTTAATATAAAAGTAACAAAATCCAAAATTAGATATTCGTTTAGCGCAGGATATATCTGATACTTTAGTAGAAATATTATGTTTGAACGATGAATATTATAGGCTGTAGGTATGACCTTAAAAAAATTTGTTAAAACGACTGTATACAAACCGCGCTGCAAGACGTAATTCTGCGTAAAAAAAAAACCGAAAATGCATTTTTTGAGATATGAAGAGTTTACTTTTTTTTTAAAAAAAGTAGGCAAGTCTAGCAAAAAAATTCCAAAAGTATTTTATTTTTTATTAATAATCGCTTTTCAATTGCTTTCTAACGATACTTCATTTACAAAAATAGGGGTAACAAATGACAGAGGTATGATTTATTGAAAATGACTCCATTTTCAAGATTTTCACTATGACCAAAAATTGCTTTCTCCATAACTTTAGGAAAAATTGCGACATAAAAAAATAACTTCTATAGAAAAGGAGCATGAGTAAGTGGAAAAGGAGCATGCGGTTAATTTTGGGAAAAAAAAATTTACTTAGGCTTGGAATGGCCGGCATAAGTTCAGCATTAGTAAATTATCAAAATAATTAAACCAAATATAAAAAAAATATAAAACCAAAACAAATTGCGTTTAGTTGAAAAACGAAGTTATCATAAAATAAAAATGCATTTAAAGTTAATTGAAAAATATGATCTTATATGTTGTTTCTAAGATAAAGTTGGCATTTCCGATACATTAAATACCGTAAAACATATGAATATACGGCAGGAATCTGAGCGGAGCTCGGTCGCCCAGGTACTATATGTGAAAAGAAGAATGCACAAAATAGAAAGAACCAAGCGTAAAATGCTTAAAAAAAAATATCAACTAAATCATGTCATAACAACACCCCGAGTATTCAAATATGCATTATAAATATTTTATTTATTCAACAAATTTGGCAGCACTAAACAAAATACGTTGCAAATGATTATGTCTGCTACATGCCACAAACTTTGCGCAGTTATTTGCACAAAATATACATATTTATTTGTAACAAAATTAATACAATTTGTAGCCAAACCAAACTTGGCTGAAATAATACTGCTTTGTATGCGTTGCTGTTGAGTTCGTTAAAATTGTATGTATTTTTTTTTTTTACACAAACTGAATGCTTAATGAAACACATTGATAACGGTGTCCTGTATGGCTGTAATAACAACAACAACAGCGATGCTAACAACGGCAAACAGCAACAACAAAATAAGCACAAAATGTGCGACATGTAAGCCAGTCTCAGACACACACATTAACATTGTATAAAAATATATGTCTGTGTATGTTTATATATATATGGGACACTATATTTACATTTACATTTTGTAACACTGTGTAATTTCTGACAAATTTTTGCACGTCTGTCAGTCATACTATTTGTGAATGCGAGTGTGTTGTGTCTGACTGTGTGTGTGTGTCTGTGTGTGTGCTATTTTCGTTTGCTATTTTTAACTTTAATCTGCTGCATAACCCAAATTTTTTGTTTGAGTTCATTTTCTCTTACTTGGCAGCACTCAGCATCTGTTTATATAATATAACAACAACAACAACAACCACAACAACAACAACAACCACTATAATAACTACAACAAGAGCGACAGCAACACTAAGAAATAAAAAATGCTGTTGTAGTATTTAACCTGAAACAAGCACACTTCATCGGCTTGCGTTTGCAGTAACTTAGCAAAGTAGGCGGCAAGAGGCGTGGCACACAAGGCAGTCTTTCAATACATAAACAACGTGCTGCTGCATCATGAACTGACCCAAAAAAGCAAGGGATTGAGTTGAAGATTATTGACGAGCAATAAACTTAATGCTGTGCTGAAGTGACGGAGTAAAATGCTGAGTGGGTGGTTGGTATAGAGAGTTGTAGGGTCGTCGGCTGTGTTGTTTGATAAACCTGAGTAAAGCAATAAAATCAATATCTTGCATGTTGCCAACAGCAGGTTATTTTTTTTAATAATTCATCACGTAATTGCAAATATTGCATTTACAAGCTGTAAATTGCGGTTGAAACTTTGGGGAAATATTTAAGGGAAATTTTCAAAGAACATAATGTAAGTTGCTGGGCTAGGCAAACAGTGTGTAACGGTTTAGATAGTTTAGTGTATAGAGTCAATTAATCAGACTTAAACGTCTGCAGCAATGGTGTAACATGGTCCATTGGGAAAGATTTAAGTTTTGCTGGTGAACGTGGTAGTGCTGAAATTTCCAAGTTTATGTAGGTAACAAATTTTAGCTAAAAAACGTAATCACATGTAAGATATAAGAATGTAAGACTAAGTGACGGAATGTAAGAAAAATTACATAAGAACATTGTAAGAATATGGGTGAAAAATTATTTGAATTATAAGTCAAAGGATTGCTTTTGAGTTTCACTAAATATGAATTTAATAAATTTTACTTTAATGCCTTAAGAGCTTAAAAGTCACGGTTGTAAAATCGTTTGTTATTAATTTTAAACTTATTTCAGGAACAAATTATTATTTTTGTATCTTAGACTATATTGAATATCCAATAATATATATTCAATATTTTTCTTAAGTATTTATGTTGATTTTCAAAAATTTCCCTTTTTGGGAAATTTTTAATAGCTTACTTAGATGATCAAGAATGTCATTTTAAGCATAACGTGCATCAAAATAGGCGTTGAAAAAAATTTCCCTCAAATTTCCCAAAAAGGGAAATTTTATTTTTTGCACTTTTTCAATAAAAAATTACATTTTGAGCATAACAAGCAAGTATGCCAGCCCTAAGACTATTTTTGCACATAGGGAAATTTCAATAAACTATTAAAAACATGAAAAATTTATTCTTGACGCAACATTTTTGCATGCTACAACAAGAATTTTGCTAAAAAACAAGAAAATGGCCATACTAAAACTTTTCTATTCAATATTCAAATATATTCAATATTTTTTTAAGTATTCATATTAATTTTAAAAATTTTCCTTTTTGGGAAATTCTCAAAAGATTACTTCGTCGATCAAATATGTCATTTTAAGCATAGGGTTCATCAAAATAAGTGTTCCCTAAAATTTCTCAAAAAGGGAAATTTTCTTTCTACTCCTTTTCAATAAAACATAACTTTTTGAGCATAAAAAAATTAAAACCAGCTTTAAGAAAACTTTGTCTCAAATATAAACTTTAATATTCACTATTTTACAAGTATTTATTTTGATAACAAAAATGTCCCTTTTTGGGAAATTTTCAATAGCTGACTTAGACAATTAAAAATATAATTTTAAGCATAGCGTGCATCAAAATAAGTGTTAAATAAAATTTCCCTAAAATTTCCCAAAAAGGGAAATTTTTATTTTTCCCCCTTTTCAAGAAAAGCTTTCATTTTGACCATGAAAATTAATAATAACAGCTTTATAAACATCACCAAAGGAAAGGAAATTTTTAAAAATCTTATATATATAGTATGTTTTAAGCAAAGCAAAAATTAAAATAACTTTGATAAAAAAATTCTTTAAAATTTTCCAAAAAGAGAAATTTTTATTTTTCCCCTTTTTCAAGAAAAAATTAAATTTTGACTATGAAACTAAATACTTAACTGTTAATTAATTATTTAGAGCTTTATAGAAATTAACATAAGAAGGGCAATTTTCAAAAAATCTTATAGAAAATGAAAAATTTGCACGTGTCATAAATTTTTTCAATTTACAATTTTATTTTAAGGAACAAAAAGAACGAAAAAAAGCTTAAGAAATAGTTTCCCAAAGAGGGAAATTTTAATTTTACCACTTTTTCAAGAAAAAATTACATTTTGAGCATGAAAATTAATAAAAACAGCTAATAAAAAAACCTATAAAGTATCAAAAAGCTGCACATGTTTCATCAGTCTGCAATTTTAATTTGGGCATAGCAGGAACTAAAATAAGCTTAATAAAAAATTTCCCTAAAATTTCCCAAAAAGGGAAATTTTGATTTTTTCCATTTTTTCAAGAAAAAATTTTTTTTGAGCATGAAAATTAATAAGCTCGATAACAGTTATAACTTGAAGGGAAATTTTCAAAAAATTTTATAGAGTCCGAAAAAATTTCACGTTATAAATTTCTTACAAATTCATTTAAGTCATAGCAAAATAAAAATAGGCTTAAAAAAAATTTCCCTAAAATTTCCCAAACAGGGAAATTTTAATTTTTCCCCTTTTTCAAGAAAAAATGTTATTTTAAGCTAGAAAATAAATAATAACAGCTTTTTTAAATTGATCACACAAAGGGAAATTTTAAAAAATCTCATAGAGTATTAAAAATGTGCATGTTTCATAAATTTTTTCAGTCTACAATTTTTTTTAGGACAAAGCAAAACTGAAATAAGCATTAGAAAAAATTTCCCTAAAATTTCCCAAAAAGGGAAATTTTTATTTTCCCACTTTTTCAAGAAAAAATTCAATTTTGGGCATTAAAATTAGCAAAACAGCTTAATAAAATATTTTGCTCAGAGAAAATTTTCAAAGACTGAAATAATTGCTCATAACTCTAAACAAATAAACTTCTTGACATAACTTTTAAAATATTTGCTTCAAGCTTGCTTTTATACAACGACTTGGATTTAATTTCTTTTAAGTAACCTTTGTCAATTAAGCCCTGAGAAGGAAATTTTCAATGACTCATTAAAACATTAATCAAATCAAAAAAACATTTATTAATTAAGACGTATAAATGTTCACTTTATGTACTAGATGTTCGAGTATCTAGCAAACTGCTTTTAAGAAATGCTTTTGAACGTCCATCATAATAGTTGTTAAAACTAAAATAATTAATTAAAACAAGCTTTAGGCTTGTTGAGCTTTATTTTAATTGGTTATGTCTCTGCTGCTTACTCAATTACTTCGAACATCCTGCTGCCACAACTGTTTTCTTTGGCCCAAAAAGGCCCTCATCTGCTATACAACCCCTTCACAGTTCATTGAGCCTGTGACAAGTTTTTGTTTTACCTTCAAAAACAATACTTATTTCTCACAAATTAATATTGTATAAAAAGCAGAGCGCACTAAACGTATAACACAATGTTATCCTTAATGTGCTTGCTGTGGTAATGTTGCTTGACGTCTTGACAGCAGTTTTTAAAATCGTAAAATTAAAGGTAACACTTTGTTTGACTTAGTTTAAATTTACTGTGTGAAATTTGAAAAATTTTTTAGTAAATTGACTTGGACAGCAAATGACAGAAGACAGTTTAATGGAGCACAAAAAAATAAGCGGGTTGGTCTAAGTGGAGCAACTGTGGAATATTTAATAAAACGATAATGTTTACTTTTATGTACTTGAAGAGAGAACAAATTATAACTGAATTTAGTTACGAAAAAAGAAAAACCACATTTAAAGGTTGGACAAAAAAAATACCTTTAGAAAACTCTCTAAAATACTCAAATGGTAAGGTTTAAGATTTTGCACTTTTCTCAAAGGGACATTTTTTCGATAAAGATTTTGTGCGTTTAAATGCAGGCACAGAGCTGAAAAAATAATTTCCTTAGTAAGGATATATTTCCCAAACATGCTTAAATGCATGAATTGGTAATTCTTTTTTAAATTTTTGATTTTAGAAGGGAATAAATTTTTTGTGTATGAAAACATTATTTTGAACTCTACACAAGAATCACTTTAGGTAATAACCAAGGTAAATTTTTGAAATGTTGAAAAATTTCCCTTTTGGGATGTTTTTTAAGGTTATTAACTTAGAATCCTACTTCATTGCAAAAATACATCAACATTTTTGAATAAACAAAATTTCCCAAAAAGGGAAATTTTCAAAATTCATACAAATTAATGAACACTGAAAATTTTTAAGCAAAAAAAAAATTGTTTTATCAATTTTCGGAGCTTTACAAAATGTCCCTTTTGGTATAAATTTTAAATTTTTTCAACGCTATTTACTTAGAAACCTACTTCATT
This sequence comes from Tetanocera ferruginea, assembly GCA_958299015.1. Classification (NCBI taxonomy): domain Eukaryota; kingdom Metazoa; phylum Arthropoda; class Insecta; order Diptera; family Sciomyzidae; genus Tetanocera; species Tetanocera ferruginea. The sequence continues at coordinate 123,742,465 of OY282643.1, read as the reverse complement.
AAAAAAATAAATCTAAATTTTTGAATAGAAAGTTTCCCAAAACAGGAATTTTTCAAAATTCGTGCAAGTTCATCAACGTGACTAATTTTATTTCAAAACAAGTTTATTTGATAAATTTTTCGAACTTTGAAAAATTTCCCTTTTGGGATATCTTTTAAACTTGGTTTTTTTAACGTAATTTATTAAGAAACATACTTTATTACAAGAATTAATCAAAATTTGTTAATAAACTAAATTTCCAAACAGGGAAATTTTCAAATTTTATGCAAATTCATAAAACTTGACTTATTTTATTTCAAAACAAGTTTATTTGACAACTTCTTCGAACTTTGAAAATTTTCCCTTTTGAGATATTTGTTTTTTAAGCATTATTCATGATTTTTCAAAGTACTTTTCTTAAAACAACTGTTTTATTGCAAAAACAGATAAAAATTTTAGAAAAAAATAAAATTTCCCAAATTCATCAAACTTGACAAATTTTATTTCAAAACAAGTTTATTTCATAATTTTTGGAACTTTGAAAAATTTCTCTTTTGGTATATTTGTTTTTCATGCCTAAATAGTATTTTTTCAAAGAACTTTACTTAAAAAAAAACTATTTTATTTTAAAAACATATCAAAATTTTTGAATAAACCCAATTTTCCAAAAAGGGAAATTTTGAAAGTTCATGCAAATTCATAAAACTTGAAAAAATTTATTTCAAAACAGGTTTATTTGATGAATTTTGGGTACTTGGAAAAATTTCCCTTTTGGGATATTTGTTTTTTTATGCAGTATTCATGATTTATCAAAGTACTTTTCTTAAAACAACTGTTATTGCAAAAACATAAAAATTTTAGAAAAAAATAAAATTTCCCAAAAAGGGAAATTTTCACATTTCATGCAAATTCATCAAACTTGACAAATTTTATTTCAAAACAAGTTTATTTGATAAATTGTTGGTATTTTGAAAAATTTCCCTTTTGGGATATTTGGTTTTTTATGTATAATTCGTGTTTTTTCAAAGAACTTTACTTAAAATAACTATTTTATTGCAAAAACAAATCTTAATTTTTGGAAAAACTAAATTTCCCAAAAAGGGAAATTTTGAAATTTCGTGCAAATTCATCAAACTAAGCAAATTTTATTTCAAAACAAGTTTGTTTGATGCCTTGTTGGTACTTTGAAAAATTTCCCTTTTGGGATATTTTTTTTCTAATACATAATTCATGATGTTTTAAAGTAATTTACGTAAATTAACTATTTTGTTACAAAATCAAATGCAAATTTTTGAATAAACTAAATTTCCCTTAAAGGGAAATTTTCAAAATTTGTGCAAATTCGTAAATTCTGACGAATTTTTTTGTAAAACAAGTTTATTTCTTAAATATTTTCAGCTTTAAAAAATTTCCTTTTTTGGGAAATTTTTTTTTTAATCACAACTCAAATTTTCTCTTTCAACTTTATACAAAAAACTACTTTATGGCAAAAACAAAACAAAATTTTTTAATTGATTTCAGAACTTAGCTATTCAGCAAGTTTTACTTTTAACTTCAAAGGCAAAAGTATAGCTAGCTTCTTTACTTACATTAATCACTTAAAACAACTTTACTTCACAAAACGTATACATTTCAATTGTCACCCAATCCATATCCCTGTGGCTTACAACAAAAGATGCCCTCAAACATGCAGTATTACAAAATTATTAAAAGCAGTTCAATAAATCCGTTGCCCGACTCTCGACTCCGCTTTTTAATTACGATAATGCCAGTAAACCGCAGAGTTGTGTAGCGCTACAACCGCGCGCTCGTCTTTGATTTATGTTTTTGTGTTTCCATTTTTTTTTTTGCGAATACTTTTCTAGTCTGCTGTCAATTCGAACGTCAAACAGACTGACTGACAAATTTCCAACTGCATTGCAGCGCTGCAACCACATTTGCTGCTACTTTGTGCAACGCTGTGGCAATACAAGCATTTTTAATGGGTGAATTACGAATATTTTATGTGCTTATTTTTGTGTTTTTCCTTTGGTTGTGTTATTTTTGTTTTTTTATCAACTTGCTTAAGAGTTCTGACTGACTCTGTAGAGCTTTGAGCAGAGTTCATTGAGCTTTTATCGGCTGTGAACATGAGTTTTCATATTTTTGCCTTAATTCAGTGGGCAGGATAAATAATGATTGAATGCAGTTTAATATTGATTGAAATTTATTTCAGCAGTAGAATTTATTTCAATTTAATTCAGCAAGAACTCAGTTTAACTACAAAGCAGCACAAAAAATAATTAATGATCAGCAAAAATTTGCCACTTGAGAAAATTAATTTCAATTTGCTGCATAGGCAGCTTCAGTGCACAGAACTATTAACATTGAAGTGTGAACTCTTCAGTAGACATGCAACTTTAAAGACATGAATTCGCTTATTATTCAGCAGCTGAATAAATTCCCTTTGGCTGGATAGTTTTGTAATATTTATAAAGTTTTTTGGCAGTGAAAGATTTGAATGCAAATAAATTGTCTTAAATTATAAAGCAAGCTCAAAGCAAGCATCAACCGCTGCAATTTGCACCAAACTAGCACTACGTTACCACTCTATATATATATATATATATAAATGAAAAATACATACAAAACAATTGCAAAATGTTTAGCACTATACAGCACAACACAGCAACAGAGATAGATAGTTGAATGCATAGATGAATGTGCCAAAAATCCTTCAAGCTATGCAAATGATCGCATTATGCAAACGAAAACTTTTCTGTTTTGAGGGCACAATGCTTTTGGCTGAAGTGCTGCTCAATGGGGGTGTAGAAAGAATGCCAACAGTGCAAAGTTTAAAATTCAGCAGTATTTGCGTAATCAGTCAACATGCTGAACTTGCTCAACACTTTCATCAGCATCATGAATATTAAGCGCAGAAAAACACTTCATTTTGGCAAATTCTGAGTTGAACACTATTTTACTGCTGCTTAAAACTTAGCGCAGCAAATATGAGAAGACAAACCAATTTTTGCTGGCATCACTCAAAGTCAATTAAATTCAATCGTTGGCAAAACGACAAGACATATAAAAATGTGGCTGAAAATTAGACAAAAAACAAAATAAGGAGACAAAACTATTGCATATTGCATATATTTGGGCTGAGAAATTAAAACAAACAAAATGTTGCTTTAACATTTGTTGTTGCAAGAAAATGAGAAATTTCAGCTTCACTTTTGTACAACTTTTACTGTATGTATATCGCTTGCTCAGCAGTTAGAATAGCAGCAGAAAAAAGCGAGTCGAGTGAAATATTTAGCTAGACTGAATAGCGAAAGGGTTGGGCAAAAAAGTTGTAAAATTTATAACCTGCTTCGCAGCTTGTGCTCATGGTTTAAAAACTTTAGAAATGATAAAGTTGTTACAGCTAAGCAGCACGTTACAAAAAAAAATATATATATCAACCCAGTTGGCAAACACCTTTTCAACCTCCAGCTGCCGTCTGCATGCCTGCAGAGCTTCGGCAGCACTTCATGAGCAAACAAAATTATAAAGAAAAACTAGTTGAAAAGCAAAGAAATCTAGCAAATTCTATGAAAATGAATGAGATGAAATGATGGCAACAGCACTTCGAATATACCGGTAGGACTGATTTTTTTTTTTGTTTTTGCTTATTTTGTTTTTTGAAAAATCAAACTTTTAACTGTAGTTGTTGGCAGCATAGAAATTTTTCTCATTTTTGTTTGTTTGCATAAAATGCAAACTTTTTATGTCCAACAAAAAAAGAATACATAAATCGGATGCCTTCCTTAAAGCATATGCGGAGAAAGAACACGGTTTGCCTTTAACTCTCTCACTTAGTTCAAGTGAATTTATAAAATAACTATTTATTTAAAAAACAAGCGTCGATAAAAACTGGTGTTTGTTAAATAGTGAATTTACTTAAGATTTTAGCTTCTTCACATTTTTATTTTTTTTTTTTATTTCTGAATAATTTTGCTTGTAAGTAAATGATATAAAACTGTATGTGCAATGTTATTTTATTGGGAAATTTTATGTTATTCATTGTTTTTTCAAAAATTTCATACTTTTGCATCAATTGCCAGCTAAATAAAAACCGAAAAAAGTCATAAAAAAAATATCCCAGGAAGGGAAATTTTCATAATATATCTTTTCTCGCAAAAAATTGTCATTTAAGCAAATGTGCCCAGTTAAACCAAAGCAAAAACAAACTTACAAAAAATTTACCAAAAAGGGAAATTTTCATAATTTGTATTTTCTCACAAAAAAGTTATCTAAAATTGCATCAGATGAGTTTGCATGCAAATAAGCAGTAAAACAAAGCCCAAAACAACCTAAGCAAAAATTTCCCAAAAAGGAAATTTTCATAATTTGCTTAATTTGTGCTTACTAACAACCTGACAAGTTTTCGTACAAATTCAAAGAAGCCATAGTCAGTCAGAAGAAGCCATAGTATAAATTTCCCAAAAAGGGAAATTTTCAAAATTTGTATTTTTTAACAAAACTGTAGCAGTTGAACTTCAAAGAATTGCTTCGGAAAATTTTGTGTACAAATTCATCAGCAACAAAAAGCCAAAAAAACAGCTAATGGAAAATATCCGGAAATTTTCTGAAATTTTGGATTTTGACATGAAATGACACATTAATAATTATTTTTTAAATCTGATTTTTTTTCGTAAATAAGTCGTAAAATCAAGTCAGAAAACAACCTAACAAAAAATTTCCCAAAAAGGGAAATTTTCATAATTTGTGTTTTCTAGCACTCTGATCAGTTTTTGCACAATTTGGAAGTAAATTAAAGTTAAATGAAGCCACACAAAAAATTTCCCAAAAAGGGAAATTTTCCAAAATTGATGTTTTTTTGCCAAAAAATTAACTCTTCTATCTGCAAAGAATTTCATTGGAGAATTATGTGCAAAAATGCACCGCTTTACATTAACATAAAGTCAAAAAACAGCCATAGAAAATTTTGCCGAAAAGGGAAATTTTCAGAATTTGTATTTTATGACACGAAATGAACCATTAAATAATTACTTTTTTAAAATCTGATCATTTTTCGTCCATAAGCAGTAAAATCAAGTCAGAAAACAGCCCTACAAAAAATTTCCCAAAAAGGGAAATTTTCAAAATTTGTGTTTCTAACAGCCTGATAAGTTTTTGCACAAATTGAAAGTAAATTGAAGTGAAATGAAGCCTCAACAAAAATTTCACAGAAAGGGAAATTTTTTATAATGAGTGTTTTTTACCAAAAATTAAGCATTTGAACTGCAATGAATTGCATTAGAGAAGTTTGTGTAAAAATTCATCTACCTACTCTTTACCCGCACACTAAATTGTTATTCCCTCTTTATACTTCATCCAATTTTTGCTATGGTATTGTAAATCACAACATTTTTTAAGCAAATTGAATACAATTTTCAAAACCTTTTAAATAAAAAACTGTCACAAGAACTTTTAACACAAATTTCCCTTCTAAGAAATTTTTTCATATAAATTATACAACTAATTTTTCAAAACGTTATGTTTTTCATCACTAACAAATACAAAAAGCCAAAAACTAACAAAAACAAACTTCACAAAAAATTTTCCAAAAAAGGAAATTTTCATAATTTATGTTTTATGTCACGAAATGTAGCATAAAAGTATTACTTTCTTAAATCTGAATTTTTTTTCGTCCATATGCAATGAAATCAAGTAAGAAAACAACTTTACAGAAAATTTCCCAAAAAGGGAAATTTTCATAGTTCGTGTTTTCTGGCACCCTAGTAAGTTTTTGCAGAAATTGGGAGTAAATATAAGTCAAATGAAGCCATAGAAAAAATTTCCCAAAATGGGAAATTTTCCTAATTTGTGTTTTATGTCACGAAAAGGAACATTTAATAATTATTTTTTTAAATTTAATACTTTTTCATTCACAAGCAGTAAAATCAAGTTAGAAAAATACTTGAACAACGATTTGCCAAAAAGGGATATTTTCATAAATTGTGTTTTCTTAAACAAAGTGAACCATTTTATTTATAAGAATTAAAAACACTTCAGTTTATAATTTTAAACAATAAATAGTTAACAATTTTAAATAAATTTGCATTAAAACACTTTTTGTCAGGACTTTTGAATAATATTTCTCTTGTTTTTATATGCATAAAATAATGACTTTTTCTCGTTTTGGCCTGAAATATGGTCAAAAAGTTAATCTGTTTAAAATTCCCCTTTACTAATTTTTTGGTTGTCTTTAATATTCAGTGAAAAAACTACTGCACAAATGCCCTGTAAAAATATCCCTAAAATTTCCCAAAAAGAAATTTTTTAAAAATGGCACATTTTTTCTGTGCAAATCATATCAAAAGATATTCTTATATGTTTTGTTATGAAAACATGTTTAAAATAGGTTTTATAAAAATTTCCCTTTTGGGATATTTCGTTAAATTGAGTACATATCAGTTTTTCTTCAAAATTCAATGCAAAAACTTCTACTAAAATGCTCTGTAAAAATTTCCCTAAAATTTCCCATTAGGAAAATTCCCAGAAATGAATTTTGCATTTTTTGTTTTGAAAAAATGTGAAAAAAAAACAGGTTCTATAAAATTTACCTTTTGGGATATTTGTCAAAATTTACTACTTTTGAGTTTTTCTTCAATAATAAGCGCAAAAACTACTATTCAGATGCTCTGTTAAAATATCACTACAATTTTCCGTAATGAAATTTTTTAAAAATGCCAAAATTTTACGAAGCAAATAATTACAGAAATGAATTTCGCCTTTTTGTTTTGAAAAAAATGATGAAACATATTTTATAAAATTTCCCTTTTGGGATATTTCGTAAAATTGACTAATTTTAAGTTTCTCTTTAATATTCAGTGCAAAAATTGCTGCACAAATGCTCTAAAAAAATTTCCCTAAAATTTCCCAAAGGGAAATTTTTTTTTAAAATGCCGTATTTTTGCTGGGCAAATCATATCAAAAGATCTTTGGCCATGTTTTATTATAAAATTAGGTTTAAAATAGGTTTTATAAGAATATCCCTTTAGGGATATTTGGTAAAATTTACTACAGTTGAGTTTTTCTTCAATAATAAGTGAAAAAACTGAGGGAATTTTTTAAAAATGCCAGGATTTTGCAGTGCAAATCATATCAAAAGTGAATTCCGTCTTTTTGTTTTGACAAAAATGTCAAAAAACAGGTTTTATAAAATTTCTCTCTTGGGATATTTCGTAAAACTGACTAATTTTAAGTTTTTATTTAATATTCAGTGCAAAAATTGCTAAGCAAATGCTCTAAGAAAATTTCCCTAAAATTTCCCATTGGGAAATTTTTTAAAAATGCCATATTTTTGCTGGGCAAATCATATCAAAAGATATTCTGATATGTTTTGTTATGAAAACATATTCAAAACAGGTTTTAAAAAATTTCCCTTTTGGGATATTTGTTAAAATTTACTTTATTTGAACTGAGGGAATTTTTTAAAAATTACGAAATTTTGCTGTGCAAATCATACAAAAGTGAATTTCGCCTTTTTGTTTTGACAAAATTGTAAAAAAACTGGTTTTATAAAATTTCCCATTTGGGATATTTCGTAAAATTGATTAATTTAAAATTTTTCTTTAATATTAATTGCAAAAACTACTACACAATTGCTCTGTAAAAATATCCCTAAAATTTCCCACATGGGAATTTTTCAAAAATGCCATATTTTTGCTGTGCAAATCATATCAAAAGATATTTTCCAATGTTTTGTTATGAAAACCTGTTCAAAACAAATTTTATTAAAATTTCCCTTTTAGGATATTTGATAAAACTAACTACATTAAAAAAATTTCCCACAAGGGAATGTTTTTTAAAATTCCAAATTTTATAAAAAGATATTTTCCATTTTTTGTAATGAAAACATATTCAAAATAGGTTTTAAAAAATTTCCCTTTTGGGATATTTGTTTAAATTTACTACATTTGAATTTTTCTTCAATACTCAGTACAAAAACTGCTAAAAAAATGCTCTGTAAAAATATCCCTACAATTTCCCAAATGTAATTTTTGTAAAAAAACATTGATGCATGTAAATTTTTTTTCATGCATGTTGTTTCAATTATATCAGAAGAGGTTTGTTTCTATTCATTTTATTGAATAAGGCTTTAAAATATGTTTTTTATAAATTTCCTTTTTGTGATTTTTGGTTAATTTTACCTCATTTGAGTTTTTTTTTTCAATATTTAATAGAAAAACTGCTGCACAAATGTTTTGTGAAAATTTCCCTATGGTAACACTAAGGGAATTTTTAAAAATACCGCCTGTACATTATTTAGCATTCTTTCTTAGCGAAAAAATGTTCAAAAAAAATTTCCCTTTCGAAATACTTTATAAAACTTACCTTAAATGTTGTTTAAATGCATGAAATTTCTTTCACATTTCTTCACATCTTCTTCTACCGTTCGTTCTCTTACCTATACTTCCCAATGTCTCACTATCTGCTCGGAAGAAACACTCACACCAACACTCCTACAAGCAAATAAATATTATGCGCACTTCTAGCGTGCTTAATAGTGCCATTAACGTTATGCAATTAAGTGTTGCCATCGTGAGTGTTTGTTTGTTGGTGTTGGTTGCAAGGCTTTCAAGAGTTGTCAACTCAAATAAAGAATAAAAACTTGACTGTGTAGGGAAAACATTTGAATTTTAATTAAAATTATTATGACAATTATTGCACATATGCTCACACCTACACATGTAGTTCCACAAACGCACTAACACAAAAATATGTCTTAGCAAAAGCATGCAAGTATTAATGTTGCAGTTTTTGTTGGGTGCAAATTTATTTAAGAAATAGATATGAATTGGTAGTTAGCTATTTTTAGTGAATTTTATGATGCAATGCATATTTTATGCATTTAAATGTATGCATAAAATTTATCTGATTTGTGAGAAAAATGCATTATTGTGGCTTGGCTTGTGTAAATTCGAATAAGCTTGAATAGAACTAACGCTTTGCCAATTTCACACAAACACACCCGCACCTCCACCTCTACACATACAGCACTCAAATGAAATGAAATGAAAACTTTGGCAAGTTTTGCCGTTATACTGCTACTATCGCTTGAGATAACACGTTATTTGCTTGTTTTTCAGTGCGCTATACGTGCGCTTAATGTTGTTGCCTGCTTTTAGGTGCTTGTATTTGGAAAGCAACACACGCAAAAAAGCTGTACGTACCTATGACAAAAGCAAAGTGATTCTAACCCAAGCCGGGGCCATTCAGACAGGCCCACTAAAATACCAATTATGCAAAACAAAAGCGTCGCACATGGAAATAAATTGCTGCAGTGGTTATATTCAGGCGAGGCGTGGCGTGGCGTGGCGTTGGCATGCCACTGTGAGCGTTGTGAATAAGAGTCGTTGTTGGTTGCTGGTGGCAAGTTTAATTTACGGCGGGAACTAATTATTTTGTGTGCGGAAAATGTCATTAAATTTGATACCTTTTTGGAGTGCCGGAATAAGAAATATACTGCGAAGTAGTCATGAGCTTTAATTTCAAAGAAGAAAACAAGTTTATAAGGTTTTTAGGTACTTATGTGAATACATGCTGTTGCTTTAAAAAAAAATCTAACCAAAGAAAACACATTCTTTGAATATGTTTCAATAAGGATTATGAAATTTTTTTCTTAATTTTAATTAAATAAATTTAAAAATGCTGAAACTTTATTGATTTCATTGTTCGCTTTTTTTATTTTGTTGCACCCAAGCAGGTAACAGCTTTTAGATTAGTGGTTTAAAATTTTGAAGAAATTTTATCTAGGCTTTAATTCTGCACACAATTCGCAGTTGTTATGTTCTATTCTTGCTTTAGTTATACTAAATTAATATATTTAAGCAGCTTATGTTAACTGCTTACTTGCAGCAAAAGCTTACAGGCAGAACTTATGCAACACTTTAGCCAACACTCGCTTTCTTATAAGTTGTTTGTGTTGCTGTTGTTTTTAGGTTGTTTAAATATTTACTGCTAAAGCAAATATTTTAAACTAACATTTAAAAATAAAAACAAAAACAAAACCAACAAAAAAACTGCACTCTTCAAGCAAAACAATTAATTTTGCTATCAAAACACTAACACATGCTTGCTAGCACATATAAACATTACGCTAAGCAAATTGCAAGTTTTCAAAGCTTGCAAGAGTGAGTTTTAAAAAGTTTTAATGAAAAAGTGTGTGTGACTGAGTGTATGTGTATGTGTATGTGACTGCATGTGTGTTTGTGTGAATGGTTAAATGGTTGGCAATTTGTTTGTTTAGCTGTGCAGCTGCAAGTGCAGAATTATGTTTGTGTTAAGTAGTTGGTGTTGTTGTTGTTGTTGTTGTTGCTGTTGTTGTTGTTGTCGCTATAGCTCATTGAAATTTAATGCAGAATTTGGCTAAGTATCATTAAAAATTTGTTCCATTTCAGTGCGTGCTTGAACTTTTTCAATTTTTTTTAAGAAGTTTCATTATTTAGCTCTTGTAGCAAAAGCATAAAATTTTAAGTTTTCATCAAATTTTCAATTAAATAAACCAACAAAAATGCCGCTCAATTGATAGCAAAGCAGAAAAAACAAACTTCAACAAAATTTGTATGCAAATAAAAACAGCTAATTTTGCTATTTAGCTTAAAATTAAATTGCTAAATGTTCTGGTTATTCTTTCTTTATAAGCTTTAGACTTTATTAGTTTGAAAAACCAACTTTTTTAAACAGAAACTGACACAAAATTCATCAAAATTGCACTGCAAATAAAAATTTTCCAAAGAGGAAAATTTTTCCATGTATTTTAATAATTTAGGACAAAATTTGAGATCAAAATAAAATATCCCACAAGGGAAATTTTTTAAAAAGTTACTCAGCAACAATATTTTGATAAAAATTGTTTTTTTTTTCATCCTAACAAAAAATTCAACAAAATTCCACTGCAATTAAAAATTTCCCAAAAAGGGAAATTTTCTAAAAGATGTTAAGACTTCAATTTCAAGCAACTATGATTATTCTGCTAAAATTTACGACAGTATTTGAGGTTAAAATAAAATTTCCGAAAAGGGAAATTTTTGTAAAAGTGTGCAAAATTAAATCTGAGGCAACACTGACCAAAATGGGAGTTTCCCAAAGTGGGAAATATTATTTTAACTACATAGCATGTTGAGAATTTGTGTAAAACAGTCAGTCTTACTTCAGATTAAATTTTGCACACTTGACAGAAATTTCCCTTTTGTCAAATCTTATTTTAGCAACATATCTATCATGTTGAAAATGTTACTGTAATGTATATTTGTTAAAAAATTCCCCTTTTGGGAAATTTTATTTTAACTGCATAGCATGTTGAAAATTTCATAAAAACAGTCAGTGTTGCATCAGATTTAATTTTTTCACACTTTTAAAAAAATTTCCCTTTTGGGAAATTTTATTTTAACCTCAAATTTTGTCGTAAATTTCAGCAGAATAATCCTAGTTGCTTGAAATTTAAGTTCTAACGTTTTTGGAAAAATTTCCCTCTTTGGGAAATTTTTAATTGCAGTGGAATTTTGTTGAATTTTATGTTAGGATAAAAAAAACAGTTTTTATCAAAATATTCTTGCTAAGTAAGTTTTAAAAAAAATCCCACGTGGGATATTTTATTTTTATTTAAAATTTTGTCGTAAATTTCAACAGAATAAGCGTAGTTGCTTAAAATATAAATTTTAAAATACAAAGAAAAATTTCCCTCTTTGGGAATTTTTTGTAAAAGTGTGCAAAATTTAATCTGGTGCAACACTGACTGCTCTAATGAAATTTTCAACATGCTATGCAGTCAAAATAAAATTTTTCAAAAGGGAAAACTATCTCCAAAGCAACAACGACTATTTTACTAACATTTTCAACCTGAAAGATATGTTGCTAAAATAAAATTTGCCAAAAAAGAAATTTTTGTCAAGTGTGCAAAATTTAATCTGAGGTAAGACTGACTGTTTTACTGAAATTCTCAACATGCTATGTAGTTAAAATAAAATTTCCCAAAAAAGGAAATTTTTCTAAAAATGTTTAAAATTAAATCTAGGCAATACTGACAAATCTATTGACATTTTCAGAATGTTATAAAGTGAAAATAAAATTTTCCTAAAAGGGAAATTTTTGAAAAATGTTCAAAATTAAATTTCAAGCAACACTTAGTAATCTGCTTAAATTTTCAACATAGAATGCTGATAAAATAAAATAATGGGAAATTTTTTGTAAATGAGTATTTCAGTAATTTTTTTAAGATTATAAGGAATGTATAACGTAAACTGCTTTGAAATTTCATTTGGCCAAGGTTTTATTTTATTTGCAAAATAATGTAGCCAGCTGATTAAATTGTATATAAATCTTGTTATTAAGTTCAAATTTTTAACACATTAGTCTTAAATTCAAATTTTCCCAATGACAAAACAAAAAAATTCATAAAACTTTGATTGCAAAAAAAAAATATCCCAAAAAGGGAAATTTTTAAAAAGTTTCCAAAATTAAATTTCACGCAACCGTTATTATTCTGCTGAATTTTACAAAACAATTGACGGTTAAAATAAAATTTCCCAAAAGTGAAATTTTCACCAAAGTTTTCAAAATGAAATCTGAGTGTTTTACTGAAATTTTTATCATAGTATATAGTTACAATTTAATTTCCCAAAAGGGAAATTTTTGAAAAATGTTCAATATTCCATCCAAATTGTTCTGAAAGCGAAAATTTCCCAAATGGGACATTTTTCATAAAACTCAAATTAAATTGTATGTAATACTGCATACTTTGCTGAAGTTTTAAGCGCAGTTTAAGGTTAAAATAAAAATTTCCCCAAAAGGCTTGTTCTGCTGAACTTTTAAGCGCAGTTTTAGGTTAAAATAAAAATTTCCCTTTTTGGGAAATTTTTATAAAAGCTCAAAAATTTATTTTAATACAATACTGTTTGTTCTGCTGAATTTTTAAGCGCAGTCTTAGGTTAAAATAAAATTTCCCAAAATGGGTAATTTTTAAAAAAGCTCTAAAATTAAATTTTGTACAACACTATTTGTTTTGCCGAAGTTTTAAACGCAGTTTTAGGTTAAAATAAAATTTCCCAAAAAAGGGAAATTTTTTTTTCAATTGGTAGTAAAGTAAATCTTCAAGAATAAATTAAACAAAATGCACTAAAACTGCTTTAAGCTTCGCTTAGAGTTCCAAAAAGGCTTTTTTTCTTAAAATAAAGCTTCAAGCCGTGAGTAAAAGCAGCAACTTCTCATTATTTCACTATAAAAGATATTACAAAAGTGCAATTTTTTAATTTTTAATTTTCAAAATTTGCATAAAATTTCAAAAATATATGCTCCACAAATCTCTAGACTGACTATGACATCCTTTATCTAGCTGTTCGAAAATATATTGCTCATTATAATTTCACTCTAAATTTGATTAAACATTATTCACAATTAACATACCTGCACTTAATTGGCTTTTTTTTATTTGTTTTTAGCTATTTCTGCTGTGTTTTATATTATTTTTGCTGCAATTTTTACATATTTTTTTTAATAAAATTTACACACACGGCCAATATTGCATCAATTTGGACGGAACTATGCCACAAATGCATGAACGCAAGCCTGCATGTTTGTGCCTGTTTATGACATTGATTGCCCTAAATTATTGCTGTGTTGTAACGTTTTGTAAACAAATCAATTTAAATTTGCTGCTCAACATTTCAAATCGAATTTATTAATAGTCAACCCAGTGAAAAGTATCTTTTTGTAATAATATACATATAAAAACATTTGCTCCGAAAAAGTATGTTTTCATCACTCTCAACCGCAGCATTTTCATTCAACTCATTAACTTAAATATTTTTTACAAGCAATTTCATACATTTTCATAAAAAAAATTCATAAATTTTAGTTTTTTTCGAAGTCTTATACAAGGATTCTCAGATTTCATAAACCAAAATGTATTCAAGCAAAATATTGACCCAAAACATTTGTAAGACTCTTACTTTTCGCTAAAAGTTCATTAAGTGAACTTTGGTTCAGTGGGATAAGGCCCAGAACTGTAGCATATTTTTAGAGTTTTATTCATTAGATAACAATTTATTAGTTAGATCTATGGAATCTATTGAAAAATAAACATTTTAATGTGAAAGCAGCAAAAAATATTGCATGCCTGCAGGCTGTTTTATTTAATTTGTTATCAATATATGTTAAATTACTGAAATTTGCTAGTCATGCAAGCAATTTGAAATATTTGCCTGCACATCTATTACAAAAAAAAAATAAAGAAAACAAGAAGCCCATGAAAAATTTTTTATAAAAACGCCTACTTTATCTCTTGCACTTGCAGCAAGCTCTCGGCTATTTTGAAAAATTTCAAACGAAACAATTACTGTGCAGTTAATTTATTTAAAAAGCTTGTCATCGTTTATTTTTCATACATTCTCATGCATTTCACCCGTGCACATTTCATCATATATCAAGGACAAGGACGAACTTGAAATTTATGACAATCTTAAGTTTGCTGCATGTTGTTATAAGTTTTATTTTTTTTTTATTTTGTTGTTTTTGTCTTCTTTGTTTTCTTTGCATACACAATTGAGCAGAGAGCAACTACATAGCATAATCTTCTTTTATAGCTTTTCCTTTTTGTTCTCATAAACTTATACAAGTACATGTACGTTATACGTGTATTTTCTCACCTTGTTACGGCTTATACAAAATATCCTTTAAACAAAAAAACAAAAATATCCTTACATGCTAGCATGCTTTTACTGCTGCTTATCGTATTTTTCCCCTTCACTTGCGTTTCCTTGGTACAGTGTTACCTTAACGGCTTTTGTATTTAACTACAATTATACGTGCGAAATTCACACAGACCCAAGCACACGCATACATAAACATGCATGCTTTATGAGTAACAAAATAATTCAGAGCTTATTGCTGCTCATGTCAAGTGAACCGAATTTTGGTTTTTTTTTGTTTTTGTCTCCTTTAACAAGTTGAAATATTGATGCAGTGTAATTCAATCTATGGGTAATTTTCAACAAAAAGGGAAATTTTTGAATTTCATGAAACTCTTACATTTCTGCAAATTTTATGAACTTTTCATATATTGCTGCAAAATTATGAACGAAATAAAAATTTAATGAAAAGGGAAAATTTTAATTTTCATGCAAATCATACATTGCTGCATATTTTATGAAATTTTCACATGATTGCTGCAAAATTATGAAAGAAAAAAATTCCCAAAAAAGGGGAAATTTTTAAGTTTCATAAAAACTATGTATATCTGTAAATTTTATGAAATTTTCATATTTTGCTGCCAAAATATGAATAAAATAAAAATTTCCCAAAAACGGGAAATTTTCAATTTCATAGAAATCATATATTTCTGCAAATTTGATGAAATGTTCACATAATTGCTGCAAAATTATGCATGAAATAAAAATTTCCCAAAAAAGGGAAATTTTTAAGTTTCATAAAAATCATGAATGTATTTGCAAATTTTATGAAATTTTCTTTAAAAAATCTTAATTTCTAATTTTATGAAATTTTCCCATTATTTCTTCACGTTATGAACGAAAATGAAAATTTTCCAAAAAGGGAAATTTTTAAATTTCATAAAAATCATATATTTCTGAAGCTATATGGAACTTTCGCATAATTGCTGCAAAATTATGAACCAAATATAAATTTCCCAAAAAAGGGATATTTTTGTTTTTCACAAAAATCATATTTCCCACAAAGGGAAACCTTTTAAATTTCATAAAACTCATATTTCTGCAAATTTTATGTAATTTTGATATTATTGCTGCTAGTTATGAACGAAAATTAAATTTCCCAAAAAAGGGACATTTTAAATTTCATTGAAATCATATTTTTCTGCATGCTTGATGACATTTTACATTATTTCTGCAAAATTATGAGCAAAATAAAAATTTCCCACAAAAGGAAATTTTTAAATTTCATAGAAATCATATATTACTGCAAATTTTATAAAATGTGCACATAATTGCAGCAAAAGTATGCAAAATTAGGAATGAAATTTCTTTAATTTCTTAAAAATCATAAGTTTCGGCAAATTTCGGGAAATTTTAACATAACTGCTGCTAGTTCTGAACGAAAATAAAATTTCCCAAAAGAGGGAAATTTTTTCATTTCATAAAAACCATAGATTTCTGTAAATTTTATGACATTTTCACGTTGCTGTTGCAAAATTATGAATGATATATTTTTATGACAAAACGAAATTTTTACATTATTATTGCAAAGTTATGGACGAAACAAAAATTTCCCAAAAAAAGGACATTTTTTAATTTCATAAAATAATACGTTTTTGCTAATTTTATAAAGTTTTTACATTATTGCTGCAAAATTTTGAACTAAATGAAAATTTCCCAAAAAAGGGAAATTTTTAAAATTTCATAAAAATCACGTATTTCTGTAATTTTATGAAATTTACAGATTATTGCTACAAAATATGCAAAATTATGAATGAAATAAAAATTTCCCAATAAGGGGAATTTTTCAATTTCATAAAACACACATTTTTTGGCAAATTTTATGAATTTTTCAAGTTATAGCTGCAAAATATGACGAAAATAAAAATTTCCCAAAAAAGGGAAATTTTTAAATTTAATACAAATCATATATTTTTGCAAATTTATGAATAATTGAAGCTTCTCAAAGTCAAAAACAAAATTTCCCCTCGAAAAATTAAGTTACATAAGATTTGAAAGCTGTTTTAAAATTACTTAACATTGGTTTTAATGAAATTGAAATTGTGCCTTGAATTGTCAAAAATTGTATCAAAAATAAAAATTTCCCAAAAGAGGGAAATTTTTAAATTTCATAAAAATCATACAAACTTGCATATATTATGAATAATATGAGTTACTTAAAGTCAAAAACAAAATTTCCCAAAAACAAGTTACTTAATATAAGGTTTTTATGTTGTTTTAAAACTACTATACATTGATTTTTATGAAATTTTATAAAATACTAAAGTTTTAACTGAAACTTTTAAAAATTTAAGCAAATATTAAAATTTCCCTTTTTTGGGAAATTTTTCATTTGCTCTAAAACTGCAAAAACTGACCTGAAATCGAAGTAAAACAGGAAAAACTTAATAAAAACTTCATATTTTCCAGCGGAAAATTTCATTTATTCAGCCAACCATTGCGTAGAATTAGTTTAATTCCACGTTTTTCAACAAAATAAAAACTTGTTCTTTTTTATGATTTATTTCAGACTGAATCCATCAAACATGATCTCGAGGGTAAAATGGTGCAGCATCGCCTTGAATCGCAAATCGAAAAAGTCCAATACAATCAAACTGCGGTCACGCTGTTACTTGAAACGTGCGCTCTGGTGCGTGAGAATACCTCCCGCGCCGTTACCAGCTTGGACAACATGGTGTTGTACTTCATGAAGACGAAGGGTAGCGAAAATGAAACCTCACTCATGGGTCTGTTGCATGTAAGTTAATGCTTAAAGTTCTTTTTAATTAAAACTAATCCGCAATTGTTCAAAACTTGTATTAAACTTAATAATTTTTTACTTCTTTTTCCCCCATTAAGCTGGGAGAACTCTACGAATCCATACGCTGGCCTGCAACACTTGGTTTCCTTACTCTGCTGCTACTTTTGTGCACCATACTAGTTATAGGCGTTGCACGTCGTTCACGCTGTGCTCTGATTTTCTTCAGCGTTTCCGGCTTGTTTTGCATCATCATCTGCTGGCTGCTGGCGGGCATTTATTTGGCCTCCTCAGTGGCAGCGGGAGATTTTTGTATGCGTCCACACGAGTACATGTGTCGCCAAGTAGGCATGGTAAGTCGGCAGTTTTGCTGTGATATTTTATTTGGGGTTTTTTTTTGCATTTTTTTGTTCATAATAAAAAAAACACCCTTTTAATTTAGCAGTCTATAAATATAAAGCACTGCCTTTACTTAAAATGAACCACTTTAGTTTTATGCCGCTTCCATTGAGCTGATTCTATTGAGATAGCCCACCCACACTTACACAAGCAAAAAATACTGCTTGTGTGTATGTGTAACACTCTCTGGTGTATCGTTCAAAGCTTGGAGTCTGTTTTTGTTTTTTGTTTTTTTTTTTTTTGTTTTTGCTGTTCCACCACATCATGTGCTAGTTACTGCCAGATTAAGGCAGCTCATAAAAATGGCAACTCGTAGTTGTGCTCGAACAAACTACTATGCATTGAGTTGAGTCTGCCTGTTTAAATATCATCTAAGCATGTTGGTTACATTTTGTTTTTGGCTCTCGACTTACAGCCATTTAATGAGCATATTTCTGGGTCTGCTGTTGATGTTGTTGCTGTTGATGTTGCTGTTGCTTATGTTTTCTACATGAGGTTTCATAAATGAGTTGGTTCTTATGAAAAATTAAGTAGTTTTTATATGTGCATGAATTTTGCTTTTTTATTTTTGTTATGTTTACATAATTTTTTTTTTTTTTTTTTTGTTTTGTTTAAGGGAAGCGTTCTTATAAATATCTTGTAAAAATAAATGGACAGATATTTGACATGGTTTGATAAAAGCAACATAAATATAAGCTGATTTTGTATAACTTCATATAGAGAATTTCATTTAGTATGTTTCTTTTGATAACTTTAAGCAACATGTTGGAAGGTACAATGGCGGAAATTTATAAAAAAATGTTATTTAACATTCATTTATTGTTATTTTCTTAGGATTGAACTTTTTCAGCAGCATGAATTAGATATTCGAACCAGTTTTTGTGTATATGCTGCAAGTTTCTTGCAAAATATGACGCAAACAAAATTTCCCCTAAAGGGAAATTTTCTTAAATGCATCAAAGTCAATTTTTATATTCATTTTGTGTCATTTGTAGTTATTTTTTATCGTTTTTAACAAAAAAACAAAATTTCCCAAAAAGGGAAATTTTCTAAAATTCTTGAAATTTTACAGCAGCTGCATTTTAAAGGTTTTTGGTGTTATTTTTAACACGTTTGAAGCATAAATATAAAATTTCCCAAAGAGGGAAATTTTTTATTGATATCCTAAAGATAACTGAAGTCTGTTTTTTTCAAAAATTACCACAAATTAAATGTTTTAATGCAAAAAATTCCGGCTTAAATGCATAAAAGTACATTTTTCTATTCATTTTGTGTCATTTGAAGTTATTTTTGCACGTTTTTGGCTAAAAAAACAAAATTTCCTAAAAAGGGAAATTTTCTAAAATTCTTCGAATTGCATAGCAATGTCTTTTTCATAGCTTTTATGCTAATTTTACCACATATTTAGCTTAAAAATAAAATTTCCCAAATAGGGAAATTTTTTATTTCTATCCTAAAGATATCCGGAACATGTTTTTTAAAGTTCCCACAAATTAAGCCTTTTAATGCTTTAAACATTTCAATTTAAGCAACAGAATAGAAGCTCGGTACAATATTTTATAAATTATGATCATTTTTTTGTGTCAGGAGTATTTTCTCAAGAGTTAACTTTTTGAGCAGCTCGGATTTGCTTTTTTAGTCGAGTTGTGTGTATATGCTGAAAAATTCTTGCAAAATCTGGCTCAAATAAAAATTTCCCCTAAAGGGAAATTTTTTAAAATGCATAACAGTGCATTTCTATAGTTCTTATGTGTCATTTAAAGTTATTTTTGCATGTTTTTTGGTAAAAAACAAAATTTCCCAGAAAGGGAAATTTTCTTAAATACTTCAAATTGCTCATAAATTGCCTTTTTATGACTTTTATGTTATTTTTGCCAAATATTTAGCATAAAAATAAAATTTCCCAAACAGGGAAATTTTTTATTTATGGCCTTAAGATAACTGGAACAAGTTTTTCAGAAATTCTCACAAATTAAACCTTTTAATGCACAAAACTTTTCAATTTAAGCATTAAAAAAAGCTCAGCAAAATATTTAATAAATTATGGTAATTTTATTTGTTCTGTTTGCTTATTTACTTGTATTTTCTCAAGAGTGAACTTTTTCACAAGTCGTATTTGTTATTTTAGCCGATTTTTTAAATTTTCTGCAAGGTTCTTGCAAAACCCGGCTCAAACAAAATATATATATGAATAGTCATTTTGTGCCATTTTAAGCTATCTCTTTATGTTTTTAGCTAAAAAAACAAAATTTCCCAAAAAGGGAAATTTTCTAAAATTCTTCAAATTGCATAGCAATGTCCATTTTATGAATTCTTATGTTATTTTACCGCTTATTTAGCATAAAAATAAAATTTCCCAAAGAGGGAAATTTTTTATTTCTAGCCTAAAGACATGCGGAATTTGTTTTTTTTTCAGAAATTCCCACAAATTAAGCCTTTTAGTGTACTTAACTTTTTAATTTTAGCAATAGGAGGCCAAATTCATGCAAATCGTTTGAATTTTCTGATAAATCATATAAATCAAGCTAATTTGTGAACAACATTAAATTACAAACGAACAACCAAGTGGCTAAAATAATTAAATATCACTCATACGCAATGTGGACACATATGCTGAAATCAATACGCCATTCAACAGCACCACTGATAGGCATGCTTTATTGCGCTATACTAAATAAACAACAAAAGCTTATCTACTAATTGCACATAAAATCAAGCGAAAAGCTTTTATTTTATATTATGTTTGTGCATATGTAACTACAAATTTGTATATGTATGTATAGCGCTATAGATTAGATAAAATCCCGGTTAAATTAATTTTTCAATTAATAGCCTGTTGACCGACAAGAGTCGCTGTAATAACCACATCAAGCACGCTTAGACAAACACACAGTTCATATACATATGTACATGTTTGTTAATATATATGTGTTTGAATATATATGTATATAAATGCTATAAAATTTCAGCAGTGCTTTTTTCGAAACTAATAAAGCTCAAACAAAAAACGCTGACATATTATTTTTTACTATAATTATAAAGCTTAACTGCTTTGTGTGTGTCGATTTATTTTCTTTTTTCGTGTTTTAAAATTGATGTCAAGGGAATTGGAAAAAGCGCGCAATATCCTACAAACACAAACACACACATATGTTTATTTGGAATAATAAAAAAAATATTAAAAACTAGCACAAAGGCACGCTTTGGCACAATACTTATATATGTATGTATGTCTATTTGTCTCTTTAAACAAATATGCATGCAATGACAGGCATACAAACACACACATAGCCGTTTGCATGTCTCTTTTCAAGTTTGTATGTCTAATTATAGCTAAAGGCATTTCGTTGTCGTTTTCCTGTTTGAACATTAAAATAAGAGAAATTGGAACAAATGATGGCATTTTATGAATGCACCCAGATTTATCGGCAACTGTGCGACTATAGCTACTTTTATTTCAACACACTTGCATTGCAATATTCACATGCGTACATGTGTGTGTGTGTGTGTGTTTATGTGAGTGTTTTGCTCTGTATATCCTGTTGGTTGGCATTGTGCTCAATATATTTGTATAGCTTCGAAAGAAGATAACGATGTTGTCGTTTTAGATATAGTTTTAAATTTTTATTCAGTATTTTTTCAATATCAGATTAAAAATAACTGGCTATCGCATGTCAAGTCATTTTTAGTTAAGCTGTAGCTTTCAATTGGAAATGTAATTTAATGGATTTTAAGTGTAAAATTTTAAAAGCTTACAATTTAAGCTGTTTTATGCAGCCACACAAATTTTAGAAAAATTTTGCTTGTAAAATATATATTTTATAATGCTTAAAGACACATCACTAGCACTTTTTTGCATTTAAAAAAGCACAATAAATCATAGAAAATAAGTTCCTATTAAATTCCAGCATATGTCAAAATTTCCCCAAAAAGGGAAATTTTGAAAATTGTTTAAATTCGTAGAAAACCTCTTAAAGCCGCATTGGTTTTCAAAGAAATAAGAATTTTCACTCAAAAAAAATTTCCCAAAAAGGGAAATTTTTCAAATTATCTAAATTCTTATAAAAAAAATCTAAAAGCGACGTCAGCTTTAAAAAATATTTCAAATTTTCACACAAAATAAGTTTCCCAAGAAGGCAAATTTTTACATTCTTAAAATTCTTCAGAAAAAATCTAACAGCAGCAACAGTTTTCAGAAATTTAAGAATTTTCACTTAATAAAAAATTCCCCAAAAAAGGGAAATTTTCTAAATTCTTCGAAAAAATCTAACAGCAGCAACAGGTTTAAAAAAAATGTAAGAATTTTCAGTCAAAAAAAAATGTAACCAAAATGCAAATTTTTTAACTTATTTAAATTCGAAGAAAACATTTTAAAACAGCGATGGTTTTCAAAAAATTTTAGAATTCTCACAAAACAAAAAGGGCAATTTTTAAAATTCTCTTAATTTTAAGAAAGTCTTACAGCTGTGTCGAATTTCAAAAACTTAGAATTTTCGCTTAGAAATACTTTGAAAAAATTTAACAGCAGCACCGGTTTTCAAAAAATTTCAGAATTTTTACATAAAAAAACATTCCAAAAAGGGAAATTTTTAAAATTCTCTAAATTCTTAGAAAAAACCTAACAGAAGCGTCAGGTTTCAAAAAATTTTAAAGTTTTCACTTAAAAAAAAAATTTCCCAAAAAAGGTTATTTTAACAAAAATTGTATTTTTTGCTGAAAAACATTATAAATTTCAAAATTATCATAAAAAAATGCGTTACATAATATTAAGCCTTAATAGCTTATTTTAAGGCTTCAGGACCAGTTCAAAATAAATTTCCCAATGGGAAATTTCTATCTACTATCTTAAAACTTCTTTTTGAATTTAAGTTTTCACTTAAGAACGAAAATAATTATCAAAAAACATGGTTTTTTCAAAATTTTAGCACCACACAAAAAATTTCCCAAAAGAGAAATTTGAAAAATCATGACGTTAAGACTCAGTTTGTTATCACAAAAAATGGATTTTTAAACAGTTTTGGAGTAAAACACAAAAATTTCCCAGCATGGGAAATTTCTGCTTTTGTCTTTCATTTTCATTTCATCCTAAAATTTTCACTTTATAATGATGTTTCTTCAACAAAACCATATTTTTCAGAATTTTAACACGAAACAAAAATTTCCCTTAAAGGGAAATTTTCAAAATTCACTAAATAAAGACACAGTTTGTATTCTGATCATTAGCATGTATTTAAGTAGAATTTTAGAACAAAATAAAAAATTTCCCTCTGAGGGAAATTTCTGCTTTTGTGTTTAATTTTCTTTTTGACCTCAAATTTTAACTTTATAAAGAATTTTATTCAGTAAAAACATATTTTTTTCAAAACTTTAACACAAAACAAAAATTTCCCAAAAAGGGAAATTTTCAAAAATCCTAAAATAAATGCTCTATTTGGCTTTTTATCACACAACAATTTATTTTAATAAAATTTTGGGGCAAAACACAAAAATTTACCATACTGGGAAATTTTTGCTTGTGCCTTTAATTTTCATTTCAAACTTGAATTTTCAATTTTTTTTTTCTTAGTTTGTTTTTTAAATAAATAAAGTTTTGGGGTGAAATACAAAAATTTCCCACACAGGGAAAATTTTACTTTTATCTTTCATTTTCATTTTAACCAAAAATTTGTACTTTTAAACGAATTTTTTTTCATTATAACATACATAACATGCATACATTCATAGTGAACAATACAATTTTGACATTTAACAAAAATTTTCCCAAAAGGGAAATTTTCAAAAATTATCAAATAAAGACTCAGCTTCTCTTCCTATCATAAAAAATAGTTTTAAATTAAGTTTTTGAGCAAAACACAAAAATTTCCCTCACAGGGAAATTTCTGCTTTTATATTTAATGTTCATTTCAATCTCAAAATGTTCAGTTTATCATAATTTTCCTCAGAATAACATATTTTTTTTAAATTTTAATACAAAACAATTTCAATTTCCCGAAAAAGGAAATTTTAAAAAATCATTAAATAAAGACTCAGTTTGTCTTTTTATCATAAAATATGAATATTAATAAAAAAAGTTTAAGAATATTAAAAGTTTTGATAAAAATCCAAAGATTTCCCACGAAAGGAAATTTCTGTTCTGTCTTTCATTTTAATTTCAACTTCAAATGTTCACTTTATAATGAATTTTATTCAATAATTACATACTTTTTTCAAAATATTGACTCTTTACAAAAATTTCCCCAAAAGGGAAATTTTCAAAAATCATTAAATAAAGACTCAGTTTGTCTTAGTATCATCAAAAGATATTTAAAAAGGGTCTTAGAGCAAAACACAAAAATTTCCCAAACAGGGAAATTTCTGCTTTGGTCTTTAATTTTTGTATCAACATAAAATTTTCATTTATAATAAATGTTCTTCAATAATTACATACCTTTTTCAAAATTTCAACAGAAAACAAAAATTTCCCCAAAAGGGAAATTTTCAAAAATCATCAAATAAAGACTCAGTTTGTCTTCTTATCATAAAAACTTGATTTAAATAAAGTTTTGGAGCAAAACATACAAATTTCCCTAATACGGAAATTTACGTTTTTTGTCTTTAAGAATTTTTTAATTGAAAAATTGTCAAATTAGTGCAAAAAAAAAATGTTAATAGAATTTTAGGGCAAAACACAAAAATTTCTCCCAAAGGGAAATTTCGGTTTTTTATTTTTAATCATTTTTTTACTAAAAATTCTTTGCTCTTAACTTAAATCTTAACTTATGCTTGTGTTAAGCGTCTTAATCTCAGCATCTGGTAAAAAACTCTTCGCATTGCAGCCGTTCAAAAAGTTCCACTCATTGGCATATAATTAAAATTGTTCAATTTATCGTTTAATTTTCATCTTAAGCTCTGACACACAACCACGCTGCTGCAACTAACCCACAAATCAATTCTGCATCTTTTCAGCCCAGCGCATTAAATCTCAATTCAATTGAATTATTCCCTGATAGACAATTTGTAAGCATCAATTTTGCTTGTAAGTGCCGTTGAGTGTGTTTGCCTAAAAATATAGATGCCTGTAAGTGGTAGAGTGAAATTGCATCATGTTGCATTTAGCTGGAAAGTGCAATTTTTATGTTGCTCTACTAGTGACTGAGGCAAAATTTGGAATTGCGCGCTATAACTAGCTTAGCTTTTACACACACACATACACAAATACACACACACGAACAAAAGCTGCAAAGCTGTGCCTGTTTTGCTCGTAAGAGCACGCTTGCTTATTCCTAGCGTGGCGCGAATTTTTTATATAATCGTTTATCTTGTTTGGTTTTGCTAAACAAATACACACACAACCAAACAAACTAGCATATATGTATATGTGATGTCTTGATTTGCTTTGGCACATAGCATAAACATATAGATATGTGTGTGTTACTTTATGTGAACGCGTACGTTTGCTTTTATATTTTTCTATTTGTATTTGTTTGGAACAAATTGCATTTCTGCTATTATTTTTATTGGATGATGTTTTTTATGACAATTTTTTTTGTTTTTTGTAAAATGTTGAACCGAATTGGCTAAGTCAATCGAATTTAACGAGTTGTTTCTATCAAATTGGCTTACATGCACACATTTGCTCTATGTACGTTCCAGAAAAGTTTCGCTCTTAATTGCTTGGAAAATAAATTTTATTGTCATGAATTTTAGTACAACGTGGCGTATGAGTGATGTTGATTATTTAAATCATTGGAATTGAGCTCATATAATAAATAGCTGTAAATTCATCTAGTTCATCAAAAAACACAAATATTTTCATTAATGTTATAAATTCTGTAGAAATATACTGCAAAAAAAATTATTGCAAAAAGGGAAATTTATTTAAGTCTATGAAAACACAATTTTAAGCTGCATTTAGCTTTGCGGTGTTGGATTATTTGAATGTTTTGTCAAAATAAAAATTTCCCAAAAAAGGGAAATTTTATTTTACTTACAAAAAAACGTTAACCTTCATCAAGCATGTAATTTTTTTCACGAAAGTGATAGATTCTTCGAAAATATACTGCCAACAAAAATATCCCAAAAAGGGAAATTTATTTAAGTTTATGAAAATACAATTTTAAGCTATATTTTAGCTTCAAAGTATTAGATTTTTTCAAAATTTTGCCAAAGTAAAAATTTCCCAAAATGGGAATTTTACTTTTGCTTCGAAACAAAGTTTGCCCTCATCAAAAATGTAATTTTTTGTCATTAAAGTGATACATTTTTCATTAAAGTGATAAAGCAGTATGAACAAAAAATATCCAAAAGGAAAATTTGTGTGAGTCTAAAAAACAAAAATTTCCCAAAAAATCCCTTTTTTGTCTAAGTGTATTTTAAATTCGAGTTGTTAGATTATTTCAAAATTTTGTCAAAAATTAAAGTTTTACTTTTACTTTCAAACAAAGTTTCCCAACAAGGGAAATTTTACTTTTACTTCAAAACAAGTTTTCCCTGCATGATCCATATTTTTTTTTTCATTTAAGTGATATATTCTTTGAAAATGTAGTCTTAACAAATATATCCCAAAACGGGAAATTTGTTAGATTATTTCAAAATTTTGTCAAAAATTAAAGTTTTACTTTTACTTTCAAACAAAGTTTCCCAACAAGGGAAATTTTACTTTTACTTCAAAACAAGTTTTCCCTGCATGATCCATATTTTTTTTTTCATTTAAGTGATATATTCTTTGAAAATGTAGTCTTAACAAATATATCCCAAAACGGGAAATTTATCTAAGTCAAAAAAAATAAAATTTTTTAAAAAGGGAAATTTATCTGAGCTTATGAAACATAATTTTAAGTAACTTGAAGCTTTGTCAAAATAAAAATTTCCCAAAAAGGGAAATTTATCAAGTTGATGAAAATACAATTTGAAGCTACTTCAAACTTCGAGGTGTTGAATTATTTCAAAATTTTGTCAAAAATAAAAATTTCCAAAAAGGGAAATTTATCTAATCTAATGAAAATACAATTTGAAGCTACTTCAAGCTTCAAGGTGTTAAGTTATTTAAAAAATTTTGTCAAAAATAAAAATTTCCCAAAAAGGGAAATTTATCTAAGCTGATGAAAATACAATTTGAAGCTACTTCAAGCTTCGAGGTGTGAAATTATATCAAAATTTTGTCAAAAATAAAAATTTCCCAAAAAGGGAAATTTTTTTTTAAACTTCAAAACAAACTTTGTGCTCATCAAAAAATGCATATTTTTCATGCAGGTGATATATTCCTTGCAAAAAGTTTAGTTTTAGTTTTATTGGCAAATTTTGCTGAAAAAATAAATTTCCCAAAATAGGGAAATTTTATCTTTTGACGTGCTAGACCTTTTTAAACTTTCCAAAAAAGCTTAGAGTAACATTCTCTAAGTTTATTCTGCAGTTATTGGTTTTTTGCTGTAGTTTTATTGGTAAATTTTGTTAAAAAATAAATTTCCCAAAAAAGGGAAATTTTTTCTTCTATCTTGTCATAGTTTTTTAAACTTTAAAAAAAGCTTGGCGTTACATTCTCTATGTTAACTGCCATTTCAAACCGGTGTTTTATTTAAGTTTTTAAAATTTACTCCTTTAAATCATTCAATCATAAGCTGCTTATATGCTGAGACAAATTGTAGAGGAATATTTTTTTATGAAAACTCTTTTCACTTCTACATGCTCCACTCACACTTGAAGTTCATCCAATTTAAATAGCATTACGTTAAAATCTGCGCATGATCTCTGCTGAAGCTCATAACTTCCAGTGCCGCCGTAATAATTCTTTACGCTAAGCGCTGCCTTCAACTGCAGTTCTTTCTATACGATTTACACTAATATGCACTCAGATAGATATACACACACGCATATATATTTGTTTATATGTATAAAACCACACATTCATATATAAACGCTTGCCAGTGGCTGGCTTTCCGCTCCAGACCGGATGTGGCGTAAAAATTGCACGTAATAAATTCTTGCGTGCCAATTTCTGGTGTGTTTCTATTATTTCTTGTCTTTCTTTTTTCACTTTATTCTCTGCTTTCTTTCTGAACGCTGCCTTAACCACAGCAAATAGCGCAAAATGCCAAAAATCCATCCATGCTGTTATCAGACAAATTCGCGAGTTTTTTTGGATGCTAGCCAATTTAAAAGTAATCAAAAATAGTAACCAAAAAAAAAACTAATTCTAACTAAGCGCCACAGCTGCTTGACCACCAAACTTAGTATTTAATTTCGTTGCGAAAAGCATGTTTTGAAAATTTTAAGTCAGCAGCAGCTCCCTGAAGCTTGCAATTTTTAAAAGCTTTTTACGTTAATACAAGTTGAACTTTTTTCTTAGTCAAACACTTGGGGAAACACACTTTTAAGTGCTTTTTTAAAAAGAAAAAAAACTTATTTTACACAAATTTTTAGAGCAAAAACTTTTTGAGAAGCTTTTAATGGAATTCAAAGTCGTGCGTTATAAAGATGTTTTAGAACTTTTTTAGAGAATTTTTCACATGTTTAGACTATGCAGCCTTAATATATAGCCTAGCTTATAATCAACTCAAACTTGAAAGTAAAATTTTGTAAGAACTTAAAAATTTGTCTGCTCTGTAGTTTAGATAAATTTAATATCTTGAAAATAATTAAATGTTACTCATACGTCGTGTTGGTGGTGTTGAAGCACATAAAAGTTTGCAAACTAAAACACTGCCAACAGCACTAAAACCAACTTTCAACTTAAATATTTACCCTGACGCAATAGAGCTTCAAGCTTTGTCTTTGGCTTGAAGCTCTAACGTCGCTTCGTCTGATGCATCAAGCGCTGGCACGCAACAATGCAGCCATTTAATTTCACAGTTTTGATTAACTTCATCAACAAGAAAACGTGCTGCAGCGTATAATTATAACTGCGCTGTATCTAAGCCATGCAAGCAGCTAACAAAAGAATAGCTCAATCTTAGTATATCACTGGCTGGCAAGTTGTTAGTGGCTGTGACGTGTTCAACTTTTCAGAAAAGATAATAAAATGTTGTCTTTTAAAGATTTGCAGATAAAGTTTTATGTGCGAATCTTCAATAAAAATAGAAATGCTAATTGTAAATTACTCAATTAAAACAATAATCGTGACAGAAAATAAAAACAACTAATTCTCTCGTGTATAAAATGTTATCAACCCGTTAAAATTTTAAAGTAAAGATTAAATAAGGCAACAAATACATTTATATCACTGTTCAATGCCGTTTTAACTTGAATTTTCTTAAATAAAGAGGAGAGTAAAAAATTTTTCGTAAAAAAAAATGAAAATTTCCCAAAAGGGAAATTTTTTATAGTTACTAAAAAACTTGAATTTTAAATGATAAACGGTTAATATTTCATTATTTCTTGCAAAAATGAAATTTCACAAATTTCCCTCTTTGGGAAATTTTTATTTTATATCTTAAATTGCTTAAACGATGTACGAAACAGCTTTGGATGTATAAATTTAAGGCTTCAAAACATAACGTGCCGTATAAACTAAAAAATAAATAATAAAAACCTGGTTAAATGTTTAATCAATGAAATTCCCAAGAGGGAAATTTTTAATTTCACATACTTTAATGTATACAATGCATTTTTAAATATTATTTCGATTTATTTCATAATTTTAAGTGATAAAAATTACCCAAATTTTCGATAAATAAAAATTTCCCTAAAGGGAAATTTAGTTTTTACTGCTTAAAAACTTAATTTTAAATGCTTAATGCTGCGCTATAGCAGTATTTCTTGTAAAAACAATATTTTACAAATTCCCCTTTTGGAGAAATTTTTATTTTATATCTTATATTACTTAAATTATGTTCTAAGCAACTTTTCATGTACAAATTTTATGTTTTCCCAAGAGGGAAATTTGGTTTTTATTGCTTAAAAACTTAATTTTAAATGCTTAATGCTGCGCTATAGCTTTATTTCTTGTAAAAAAAAGTTTTACAAATTTCTCTTTTCGGGAAATTTTTCTTTTATATCTAATCTAAAATTGCTTATGTGATGTTCCCAAAAAGCAAATTTTTTAAAGCTTGTTGAGAGGCTAGATTTCTTAACTATGTTTAGTTTTTCAAAATTTAGTTAAAAGTTATAGCCAAAAATGTTGCATTTTTGATATTTTGGAATTAAAAATAAATTTCCCTCTTTGGGAAATTTGTGAATTTGTGTCATGGCATAACAAAACTTCATAATTAAGCTGTAAAAACAAATTTCCCAAAATAGGGAAATTTTTCTTTCAAGCCAGAAATGGTGGTAACGATGTTCCAAACTACTTTCAGCATATTTTAATTAACTTTTTCAAACTTCTTAACAAAAGTTATAGCCAAAGAGTTTAAAATCTACTCACAATATGGTGTGATGAAAAATTTCCCTCCCTGGAAAATTTTTTAAATTCTTATGACATAAAAATTAAGTCGCTTTTGGAGGTATAGAGGTACATTGTTTCATAATTGAGCGAATTGAAAAAATTTCCCAAAAAAGGGAAATTTTTTTAATATCTAAAACCATTGCTTTGAAGTTCCAAATAGATTTTAGCATAGGTTTTTTTACTTTTTCAAACTTAAAATTGAAGATTATGGCCACAAAGCCATATCTTCATACATTTGGGTATGGAGAATAAATTTTTCTCTTTGTAAAATGTATGAAATTTTTTTTTATTATAACAAAATTTAATGACTTTTGAAGATATAGCATGGCCTTGCATTAAAATGAAGTGAGTTGAAAAATTTCCCAAAAATGGAATTTTTTTTTTAAATCTCATATTGTTGCTAAGAAGTTTCAAATTGCTTTTGGCATATTTTTATTAAGTTTTCCAAAGTTTAAGCCAAAGATTAAAGGCAGAAAGTCATATCTTCATACACTTTGGCTTGGAAAAAATTGCCGTCTAACAAAAATTGTTGGAAATTCTTTTAGAATAACAAAATCTAATAATTGTTTAAGACAACGAATAGCCTTGCATCATAATGAAGTCAATTGGAAAAATTTCCCAAAAAAGGGAAATTTTTTAAATATCTTAAGTTGTTACTTTGAAGTTCCAAAATACTTTGAATACATTCTTTATTAAGTTTTTCAAAGCTTTAGTTGAAGATTATGGCCAAAAAGCCGTATCTTCATACACTTTGGTATGGACAAACAATTTCCCACTTACAAAAATTGTTGGAAGTTCTTTTAGAATAACAAAATCTAATAATTTTTAAGACAAAAAATGGTCTTGCATCATTATTAAGTGAATTTAAAAAATTTCCCAAAAAAAGGGAAATATTTTTTAATGTAGGGAAATTTTTTTTTTAGTTTCTAAAATTGTTGCTATGTAGTTCTTAATAGCTGTAAACATATTTCTTTTAAGTTTTTCAAACTTTAAGTGGGAGATTATAGCCAGTAAGCTATTTTTTCATACATATTGCTATGTAGAAAAATTTCCCTCTTTTTAGAAAAACAAAATTAAATAACCATTTGAAGCCATAGAAGCCTTGCATAAGAATGAAGTGAGTTGAAAAAATTTTCCAATAAGGGACATTCTTTTTAATATCTCAAATTGTTGCTATGAACTCCCAAATAGCTTTTAGCATATTTGTAATAAAATTTTCAAACTGTAAGTTGAAGATTATAGCCATTATCCATATCTTCATACATTGGATATGGAGAAAAATTTCCCTCTTAAAAATATTGTTGAAAGTTCTTTTAGAATAACAAAATCAAATAATTTTTTAAGACAAAAAATTTCCTTGCATCATTATTAAGTGAATTTAAAAAATTTCCCAAAAAGGGGAAATTTTTTTTAGTGCAGGGAAATTTTTTTTTAATTTCTAAAATTGTTCCTGTGGAGTTCTAAATAGCTTTAAACATATTTATTTTTTGTTTTTCAACGTTTAAGTTGCAGATTATAGCCAAAAAGTAATATTTTTATATATTTTGGTATGTAGGAACAAAATTTTATGACTTTTGAAGCCAAAGAATAGCCTTGCATCAGCATGAAGTGAATTCGAAAAATTTCCCATAAAGGGAAATTTTTAGGAAATTTTTTTTTAATATTTTAAATTGTTGCTACCAAGTTTCAAAATGCTTTTAGCATATTTGTAATAAGTTTTTCAAACTTTAAGTTGAAGATTAGCCATTATCCATATCTTCATACATTTGGTATGGAGAAAAATTTCCCTCTTAAAAATATTGTTGAAAATTCTTTTAGAATAACAAAATCAAATAATTTTTTAAGACAAAAAATTGCCTTGCATCATTATTAAGTGAATTTAAAAAATTTCCCAAAAAAGGGAAATTTTTTTTAGTGCAGGGAAATTTTTTTTTAATTTCTAAAATTGTTGCTATGGAGTTCTAAATAGCTTTAAACATATTTATTTTTTGTTTTTCAACGTTTAAGTTGCAGATTATAGCCAAAAAGTAATATTTTTATATATTTTGGTATGTAGGAACAAAATTTTATGACTTTTGAAGCCAAAGAATAGCCTTACATCAGCATGAAGTGAATTGGAAAAATTTCCCATAAAGGGAAATTTTTGGGAAATTTTTTTTAGTATTTTAAATTGTTGCTACCAAGTTCCAAAATGCTTTTAGCATATTTTTTGTTAAGGTTTTCAAAGTTGAAGTTAAAAGTTATAGCCAAAAAGTTTGTATTTTCTAGCATTTCTTAAAGTACGACATAAATAAATTACTCTAAATTATGAAAACAATTCTTACGTGCTTTTGGTATAAGAATACCAAAATTTCCTTAAAAAAAAAAAAATTCAGAAGTTCGAGTCCTAAAAAATTTCCTTTTGCCATAATTAATTACTCGAAGCATAATTTCTGCTTAATGTGCAAAAGGTTTTTGTTAGTCTTTTTTGATCAAGTCCTATTCGTGTTTTATCACATGTTTGCACAACTTGTGGAAACTATTGAAAACACAGTCTGTGTGTCTCAGAATGGTTACTGAAACCGCACTCAATTTTTTTTTTCATTTACAAAAGTTTTAAAAGCATTTTATAATTGAACAACTTACAAGCAAGAGCAAACAAGAAATTTAAGTAAAAGTGTTAACAAAAAGCATATTTCATGTAATAAGCCTAAAAACACAAACAAGTTCTTTATTAAACTTAACAAGCAACTCTTGCATTTTGTGTTAACTTAACTGCCTTCAATTGCATTTATGTTGCAGGCTGCATATATATTTTGCAGTATGTGCATAACTTTATTATCCTTAATCCTTTTGTTTTTATATTTTAAGCTATAAAATTCTTCATTTATATTTTTTTTTTCTCTCTTTACAGCGAAGTCCTTATGTCTATTTCTTGAACTGTGGCACGCTACGTAATCGTTTTATTCTGCGTCTAAATGAGTCGCGTGACTTGGTGGAACGTGCACGTGAATCAGTTTATTTAGTGCAAAAGTGCGTGTCAATTTGAGAGTTCCATTAAATTGCTTAAAATAATTTTACATATAAAATTTTTTTCTTCTGCTTTTCAAGAATGAGTCAGGAAACATATCCGCGCATCGATGTGCATCGCACACTAGAGGCCATGGACAATGATCTGGAGGAGACAAAACGCAATTTGACTGTGCTTTCGGCTACCTTAGATAGACGCGCCATCGACAAGCATTATGCAGAGGCCTTACGCGGCCTCTGTGGCGGTGGTCTGCTGGGACTTAGTCTCATGATGGTAGCTGGCCTGTTAACCTCTTTTCTGCTTACTATACTTGTCTATGCCGACTCACATGCATGGATTTATCTGACAAAACGGTTAGAAGATTTAACACTTAACTTGAGCAAACACGGCGTATGAGTAACATTTAATATTGAGTGTCTTGAAAATGTTACGCATACGTCGTGTTGCACTAATATATATAACGTGTTTTATTTAAAGCTTTTATTTATAAATTATTCGTTTTCTCTCTCTCTTTTGCTATTTAGTGCCCCACTCGAGGCTGATAAATCGGAGACTGCACCACTGTTTCCCTCGAATGCGCCCAGCGCCAGCATCTCGCCTACAGCACCCATCACAAGCGGCACCATCAATCGTACTTTGCTGCATCATCATCAGCAGGCACATGGCATGGGCATTGGCCCTGCCATTGGCAGTGGCAGCAGCGGCGCCGGCACATTGGGCCCGCATCGTAATGGCACAGCTGGCATGAGACAAGGGTTGGCATACAACAAACATGCTCATCATAAGAATAGTCCTAGCAGCGGTGGCGGTGCCGGTGATGGCAAAGCCTCACCATCACCACCGCCCGGTTATGATGTTGTGGTGCATGGCACAAGGCATGGCTTTGTTTGATTTTCTTTTATTTTATTTGATTTTATTTTAATTGCATTTATTTCTTCATTATCATCATAATCGTTTTTCTTCATTTACTTGATTAACGTTGTGTGTTTAATTTTAAAATGATTTTATTTGCGAATTTATGAAAAAATTATTTTTTTTTTTTTAAAGGCGTCAAACTTAAATGCGGTTTGTTTAAAAAAAACTGCTTCTAAAGGATGTTAGGATAAAAACTTAATCTGAAAGGATTGATTGTTAAGAAAAGTGTTTAAAAATAAAATAAGTCTGCCGACTAGTTAAAAATCTAAACAACTTATAACTTACATGAGCTTAAGTTGGAAAACGTTCAGTCAAGAAAAAAAATCAAAATTTTAAATTTTTGGCTTAAGCATGCTTTAAAGCACTTTGAACTCGGTTTTTTCAAAATTCATTAATTTTATTTGCTTAAATAAATTTAAGCTTTTAACTGATTTAAGCTTAAGTTTGTTAAGATTTGCTTAGATTTCAAAGTGATCATATTTCCTTAAAAAAATTTTTTTTTTAAAGTTTGCTCAATTTACTTCCGCTCTTTTACTTAAATCATGCAATCGTTTTATTTTCATTTCTTAACAGCTACATTAAAGCATTTTTAAATTATTAATTTTTACACAGCAATTAACGTCATCATCGCTGTATGCTGCAATTAATTGCTGTTAAATTTAAAATTTGGTTGAAGCCACTAATTTTTTTTTTTTTACTTTTGCTTTACATAAACGTGTTTTAATAATATTTCATTTCAACTTTTTATATGCATATATATTTAAGCACGCACGCTCGCATATATGAAATGCACCTACACAGTCACATGCGTAGCATTGTGTGCTTTAATAATTGTTTGTTTATTTGTTTTCACTTAAAATAAATATAGTTTTATCACATTTGATTTAAATTGTTGTAAAATAATTAAATTTTATATCTTAACATAATAACAATTGCAAAACACACACACGAACACATATAACTGACTTACATATCTCAACAAACATGCATTAATGCAAACAATTAATTGTTTTTTTTTTCAAAACAATAACAATGTAAAAATATTATTTCAAGTATTTGGCTGCCATTTGTTTTTTTTTTTAAATATTTGTTTTTTCAAATAATATTATTTTATTAAATTTAATACAACATTGACATATTTTTTGTTTTATTTTTATAGCTGTGCAAATGCGTGCGAGTATATATATGATTGTGTGTGTCTATTGATTGCATTGTTTGATTTCGCGTGTGTGTTTGTGTGTGTGTGTTTGTGTTGAATCGTTAATAGCTTCTTGTTATTGGCATAGCGGAAATGACAGCTTGAATGTAATGAAGTGAAAATTAAGCTTTCATGTTCTAGAATTAATTGAAAAGTTGTTCAAAGCATTGATTTTTTTTGTGTTCGTTTTTTTCAAAACGTGTTTGAATTTTTTTTTTCAATTTATAATTATAAAATTCAAATGTTGTGCATTGAATGCCATATGAATTGACCTTACATGATGTCATGTTATTTTTAAAATTATTTCAAAATCTTTTTGGCGAGTCTGATTTTTTAAACTTGTTTTTAGAACTACCCAGGGGGAAAAAATATTACTTAAAAAAGGATTTTGAAGTGCTTCTAAGTCAGCTAAAAGCGCTGACCCCATCTTTCATACTCCCCCCCCCCCTCCATTTTAGTTTTAACATTGCTGGTCATTGCAAAAAAGCGACTAAAAAAGCTTACTCTGAATTGCTTCAAAAGTGCTCTCTTAGAAAGCTTTCAGTCAGCAGTTCGTTTCATTCTTTACACTTGTGACTACCTCTAAAAGCAATTTGAAGAGCTAAGAAGGAGCTAAATAGAAAAAGAAGAGTGATTTTTTTTTAAGCTTCCTTGAATGTGCCTTTAAAGACCTCCAATGAAATGCTGGCAGCAGTTTAGTCAGCAGTTTGTTCGTGCACAACCAAATAAGTGCTGACTTTTTGCTCCATAGACACGCTGCTGACATGCAGGTCCGTTAGGCCCATCGGGTAAAAAGTACTCCAAAAAGCGAGTGCTTTCAAGTCATTGAAAAAATTCTCTTACTCTGAATTGCTTCAAAAGTCCTCACTTGGAAAGCTTTAAGTCAGCAGTTCGTTTCATTCTTTACACTTGTGACTACCTCTAAAAGAAATTTGAAGAGCTAAAAAGGAGCTAAATAGAAAAAGAAGAGTGATTTTTTTTAGCTCCCTTGAATGTGCCTTTAAAGACCTCCAATGAAATGCTGGCAGCAGTTTGTTCGTGCACAACCAAATAAGTGCTGACTTTTTGCTCCATAGACAAGCTGCTGACATGCAGGTCCGTTGGGCCCATCGGGCAAAAAGCACTCAGACTGAGAAGCCTTTTTAAATGGTTCCAAATCATTGAAAAAATCTCTTACCCTGAATTGCTTCAAAACGCCTTCCTTGTAAAGCTTTCAGTCAGCAGTTTGTTTCATTCTTTTCACTTGTGCTTACCTCTAAGAGAAATTTGTAAAGCTAAAAAAGGAGATAGGAAAAGATAACTTTTTGAAGCTTTAAAGACCTTCAATGCAATTCTGGGGTCAGCACAAAAATATAAGTGCTGACTTTTTGCTCCACAAACAAACTGCTGACATGATGGACCGTTGGGTACTTGTATAACGACTTATTTATGACAATGAGCTCTTCTGAGCAAGTTTTGTATTTTCTTATATAAAAATATTAACTAAAAAAACTCTTGAGCTTTTTTTTAAAAGCCAATTTCTTAAGAAAAATTTTTGAAATATTATTTTTGTATTTTAGCTTTTCATGGTTTTTATTCGAAATTTGTTTTAAGAAATATCCCTTTTTTCGAAATTTGTTTTAAGAAATGTCCCTTTTTTCGATATAAAAAAAGCTACTCGTTAAAGCTTTCCCTCGGCTTACAACTTCACTTCGAACTTCAAACTTTTCAAAACCGAATCTTTATTATTTAATGAGCTGCCAGTTTCAAACACATCATCTTAAAACGTACCGAAAATTAACACTCAAAAATTTTCAAATGCTCCAAAATGTCCTATTTTAAAAAGCCAATTAGAAAAAAGCTGTTTGTTAAAAATTTCCCTTCACTTAGAACTTTCAATGTAAACATTTGGAAGACAATTAGAAGAGAAGTTGATTTGGTGATGCACTAGCGATTCGCTCAAGGGTTCTTTGGGAGATGAACCGCTTATAGATCGCCTAAGCGATAAATGCACCAATGACAAAAAATTTCCAAAATCTTCTTTCACTTATTCTGATCGTTTACTCATACTGATCGCTCACTCATCGTGATCGTTCGAAAATGGATTGCTTTTCGATCGCCCAAAGAATGAATGCGCGATTCAAAAAGTTTTTAAAATTTTACTTCGCTCATTTTGGCGATCGTTGGTAGATGAATCGCCTTGCAATCACCTAAAATCGATGAATGCAAGATTGACAAAAAATTTTGAAAATCTTCCTTCACTCATTTCTGTGATTGTTGAATAGTGATTCGATCGCCTAACCGATGAATGCGCGATTGACTAAAAATTTTCAAAATTTCTTCTTTTGCTTATTTCAACGATCGTTGAAGATGGGTCGCCTTGCGATCGCCGAAGCAATGAATGCAAGATTCACGAAAAGTTTTCTTTGCTCGTTCATTTCGTCAAACGTTTAAAATGGTTCGCTTTTCGATCGCCTAGGCGATAAATATATCGCTGAATGCGAAACTTAAAAAAATTCTCAAAATCTTCGTGCGCTCATTTCGGTAATCGTTGAAGACGGATCGCTTGTCGATCGCCTAAGTAATGAATGCGACTCTGACGAAAAATTTTCAAAACCTTGCTTCGCTCATTTCGGCGATCTTTGGAAGATGGATCACTTTTCGATCGCTTTTTGATCGCCTAAGCGATGAATGCGCGTTTCTCGAAAAATTTTCAAAATCTTTATTTGCTCATTTTGGTGATCGATAAAGATGGATCGCTTAAAATCGATGAATGCACGCTCGATTTTTAAAATCTTCCTTTGCTCATTTCGGTGATCGTTGGATGATGATAGCTTTTCCATCGTCAAAGTCATGAACGCACGATTGACAAAAAATTTTCAAGATTTTTCTCCACTCATTCCGGAGCGATCGTTGGAAGATGGATCGCTCTTAGTTTGTCAAAAAGATGAGTGCAGGGTTTATGAAAAATTTTCAAAATCTTCCTTCGCGCATTTCGGCAATCGTTAGAAGATGTATCACTTTTCGATCGCCCAAGATATCAATACGCGATTCAAAAGTCCTCCTTCGCTTATTCCGGCGATGGAAAATGGATCGCTTTTCGATCATCCAAGGTATGAATGCGTAATTATCGAAAAATTTTCAAGATCTTCCTACGCTCATAATGGCAATTGTTGGAAGTCTGGCATCGCTTTTCGATCGCCTTAGCGATGAATGTCCGATTGACGTGAATTTTTCAAAATTTTCCTTCGCTCATTCTGGAGATGCTTCGAAGTAATTGACAAAAAATTTGACGCCAGATCTGAAAAATCAATTTAATTAATCAAAAAGTTCAAAAACTCATTGAATTGGGACAGTACAACTTCGGCCGAGCCCACTAGTTTAAACTTTAAAACAACTTTTGACGTTCAACAACGATGCCCGCAACAAATCTCTGAGTAACCCTTAAAGCGATTCATTTACCACTCTTGTCGTTGAATCGCTTAAGACCCTTCTCGGCAATTAGTTCACGACTCTTCTTAGCGCAACGCTTACATTTGACGATATCCGGTTGACTCTCAAAAGAGCTCACCGGCGATTGTCTCATCTAATAAGTAATTCTCTGGCAAATCCTAGGCGCCCACGGCCACGCCTAACTCCCATACATACCAAAAATATAAAACTACATAAATAAGCTTTTGTTTAAGCTACAAGGATAACCAACGTTTGTGTGTATGTATTTTATATCGAAACTAAGATGTTTTCAAAAAATGGGCGAGATCCACCCACGAACATGGCTAGCTCCCATACAACCACAAAATTTAAATCACTTTAAAATGTCTTGTATCCAAGTTACAGAAATAAAATTTGATATGCTTGCACTTTATGTCAAAAAAAAGATTTATACAAAAAATGGGCGTAGTCAATCCATGTATACGCCCACCTACCATAAAATCCACAAAAGCAAAATCACTATGAAGACATTTATATGAGATCTACAGGAATAAAACTTGGTAAAAATGGTATGAAGGTTCAACTGCCCAAAATTAAACATAGGCTACAAAATATTCCAAAGACTTACGCAAGAGGGCGCTTTAAGTAGTGCATTTTTAAGACTCAATAACTCCTAAAAGCCTGGACCGATTTAAATGAAATTTGATATGAAGGTTCAACTGGACCCAAGAGAAATCATAGGTAAAAATGTGGGCGTAATTATGTAGGCGTGGCACTTCATAATAACTCCTAAGCACCTGGACCGATTTCAATGAAATTTAGTATGTTGGTTTGACTGCACCCAAGATAACATAGGCTATACAAAATTGCAAAAACTTCCGTAAGAGGGCGCTTTCCTTTAAGTAGTGCGTTTTAAAGACTCAATAACTCCTAACGCCTGGACAAATTTCAATGAAATTTGGTATGAACGTTCAGCTGCATCCAAGATAAAACTTAAAATATAAAAAATTCCAAAGACTTCCGCAAGAGGACGCTTTACATAGTGCATTGTTAAGACTCAATAACTCCTAAATGTCTTGACCGATTTTGCTAAAATTTGGTACGTGAAATAACCTGATCCTGCAGCAGAATTGAGGCTATTTAAATATTAGAAAACTTCCGTGAGAGGGCTCTTTATTCTATCAACTACATTTGGCTCATTCACTTCAAAACGGATGAACCGATTTTGATGAAACTTGGTAGGCATTTGTATGTGCTACTGAAATAGATCCTATGCTTTTAAAAGTTTTTTCGACAAAAATCAAGGAATTAGCCGAAGGCAAACGAAGTCAAGAACCAAAGACTAATGAAAAGCAGAAGCTATTTAAAGATGAAAAAAATTAACCGAACAGTATCAACCAAAACCTAAGTTGAACGAAGACAATCCACAAATCGAATCAATGCTTATAGGATTTTTTAAAATTGAAATTTTTTTGAGATAAAATTGCATATTAAATGCATGCTAAAAAAAACTTTAAACGAATTTTTCTCGAAATGACTTTTTTCAAACTGGATGACCAATTTTCCTCAAAAAGCAGACATCAGATCGAAACGTTGAAGATGTCACTTTTTTGTAATCATGTCCGGTAGGTACAGTTTTACGGAATTTGACAAAACACTTTCGACGTAAGGAGAGGGTAGAACCCCCAAAAAATGATAATTTTATAAATTTAAAAATTTAATTGATAATTTAAAAAATCTTTAAATGAGAGCAGTTTTGAAAATAGTCCTTTTTCTGTGCTCGAGGCACAACCCCGAGTAACACTGGCTTACAACCGCTAGTTAATTACATTTTTTTCATAAAATCCAAATAAATATTGCCAAATAAATTCCCCTTTGAATTTCCCATAAAAATGTTGTTGTTAATTTTAGCTATTCTGGCAGTATTTTTGGCTTCAAAATCTCCCTCAATTATTTTTTATCTTGACCATCAGTTTTCATCCCTTTTTAAATTCAAGTAAGCTTACATTTTCTCATCAAAGCTTCACTTCACTTCACTTCAAATAAATTACCTAAACAATTTCACACAAAATTTCCCCTTTCTTCAAACTTAAACCATTTAAAATGTAAAGCTTAAAAATATCTTGACTGTTACTTGCTGCTCTTTTTGTAGAAAAAAATTTCCTACTGACTAAAAATTTCACAGTTTTGCTTTGAATAACATCTAGGTGTGTCACAACAAAAACAACAACAACAAAAACAGTAAGCAGTAAATTGAAGTATTTTGTTTTAAATATGTTTTCAGCTATAAGTCCATTATACGCCCCCCCCCCTCCCCCCTCTCGCTCCTCACGACACTTTTTCTATACTTAAGATTTTGTTGCATTTAAATTGCAGCAACATGCACTTCAAATCTTAATTAGTACTTTGAAAAAAGACAGACATTCTCAGCTGTTTGCACGCAATTAAAATATTTGTTGTTTTTGACAGCTTTCAAATTTTTGTAATGCAACACTGGCAGCTAAAAATTTGCTTTCAAATGACACAAGCATGTCAGCAGTTGTTAAGAAAATGCAAATAAAAGAGCTGGCAACGACAGCTATATGTGTGAGTTTGTGTATGTATGTGTGTGTTTGTGTATGTTTGTGCTCATAACGAAGTTCTAACAAAGATCAAATGTTAATATTTAGTGTTGTATAGTTGATAAAAATAAACTAATTAACTAGCTTTTAAAATATAAATATATATATTTCACTGTTTATTTTATTTAAAATTCCATTAACTAGCTCTATACATATAAATATATATACATATATATTTCACTGTTTCAAGTCTGCTATAAAAAAGGGAAAAAATTTCTGCTCAAAACACAGCATAAACTTTATGCTTAAGAGCTCTTCTCAAAATTTGGCACAATTTTTTCCCTTTTTTTTTTTTGCAGCTTTTGATATGTAAGAATTTTCCATTATTTTCACTCTGTTTTTTTTTGTTCACTTTTTGCATTTCTAACAAAATTGTCTTCTTTCTGCTCTTCTCTTTCTCTGCTTCTACTTTGCTGCTTTTCAAAATCAAAACACGCAGATCTGGCCACCACACACTCGGCCGTCTGCCTTCGCATCATCAGCATGCATCGGCGTATCTCTCCGGGCCCAATAACGGCAAGTATGCCACGCTCAGCAAACAGTGTAAAACACTCGAATCCAACGACTTCTACTGAGAATCGCTTGCCTGCAACACCGCTGCAGGCATCAACAACAACAACTTCAACAACAACGCCAACGCTAATGCCAAAACCAACAGCCACGCCTCTCTTAAGAATATTTTTGCCTCAGCCACACTACCACGCTCCTCTGCCTCCTCCATCAAGTCTGTGCTGTCGGCACAAACATCGCACAGCATTTGCAAGTCAATCGGTGGTGGTCTTGACAATCCGAACAGCCTGCTCGACGACGACAAGGATCCGCGTGATGTCAGCAACAACAGCTTCAATCGCTTCGATCCCAAGTACATTAGCATCGGTCCAAAGGCAGTGCGTGGCAATAACAATCTGAACATTGTTGCCGCTGCTACTGCCAACAAATGTGCTACACTGCGGCATGTCGGACGCTATGGTGGTTCTCTAAAAGGTGCCAGTCCTTCACCCAATCTGCGCAGCGCCAAAACACCCTCCATTGCCACAGTCAGCAAAGATTATTGTCAACAGCCGGACTGCATACCACAAACATACACAACCGAGCAGATAGTACCGCAACAGCAGCCCCAACCAGCACCACCCGCACCGCCCTTAAAGCCAAAGACTACCAACACATTCACGGACATACCTGGCACCACGGGTGTGGGCAGCTGTTATGCCAAAGAACAGCAGCAGTTGCAGCTACAACAGCAGCACTTGCAACAACTGCAGCAGCAGCAACTACAATTGCAGCAGCAACAGCAACAACAGCAAGAGTCGCAACCACCGCCGCCACCACCTCCACAGCCACAACAGCCGCTGCATCCTCCCACCACACACATTTTGCCACCCTCAGCTGTTTACAGCATTGAAACTTCCGGTTATCAGCAACAGCAGCAACAGCAACAACAACACGCACCAACCATTGCAGTGCAAACTGTGCCCATACGCGAGTCCTCAGCCATGTCGTCGCGTGAACCAACGCGTCAGCAACGTTCGCTCAATCCAGCATCCATTGTTAATCAGCCGCTGCCTGAAATACCGCAGCAACAGCCAACACAACCACAGC
Source organism: Tetanocera ferruginea (assembly GCA_958299015.1). Taxonomy (NCBI): domain Eukaryota; kingdom Metazoa; phylum Arthropoda; class Insecta; order Diptera; family Sciomyzidae; genus Tetanocera; species Tetanocera ferruginea. The sequence goes on along the minus strand of OY282643.1, from coordinate 123,699,521 downwards.
AGCAGCAGCAACAATCCAAGATATCACCGCAGCCGCTGTGTGCTGCCAATTTAAATCAGTATCGCTCTTTACAGCGGCCAACGCAAAAAATGCAAATTGCTGCGCAGCAACAACAACAGTATCAGCAGCAACAACAACCACCGTCCCTGCCACCTAAAAATCGCCATAAAGATGGCCGCACCAACTCCTCCTCCTCCACTGCAAATGCCAATCACATGCAGACGTTGCCACCAAAATCTGCCAGCTTGCGGCAACAGCAATCGTCCTCTACATTCGGCTATGAGCGCAATCGTGAGCGCTCGTCCGAACGTCCCAGACGTTCTGAAACGCTCGATAATGGACGCATGTCGTACATGGATCAATTCAGCAGCGGTCTGAAAAAGCAACACTCATACGATCCGGCATATCCGCAGCAATATTATCAGCAGCAACATCAACCGCCACCGCCGCAGCGACATGCCAGCAGTGTGCTTAGTACAGCCGGACAACAGCGTAACGATAACAACAACTACCATCATGCTCATGCCAGCAGCAAGCAACAGCAGCAGCAACAACAACAACAACAACAACAACAACAACAACAACAACAGCAACAGCAATTTACCGATCAGCAACATCTTTACTATCGCTCGCTTAAGCGCGGCGGCTCGCATGCCAACAACGATCTCTACTCCGTTACCGAGTTGTAGGAGTGTGCCTGCTGCGGCGGTGGCGTTGATGTTGTGCGGCGTGGTAACTGCGCCACAAAAGCAACATCAACAACATCGACCGCAGCAGCGGCAACAGCAACTGTCGCGCCGCCCGCTCCACTGCCACCAAAGACAACGAAGCAGAATCGTTCCGCCTCCTACCATGGACCCAGTCCGAATGCGAACGTCTGCGATGAGCACGAATACGACGAATACTATCCGCAGCAGAAGCCACAGCAGCGTGAACAACAGCCACGTGCGCATCAGCCACACGGCTCGCGTAAACATCAGCAGCGCTCAGCCACAATTGATGTGGCCGATGCGCGTGACTATGAGCTGCAACGACTGGGCAATCGACGTGCACAGCAGCAACAACAGCTACAACATGCTGTTAGTCTCAGCAACAACAAGCATCGTGAGCATCGCAGCGAACATCGCGAGCATCGTACACATGATCGCGAGCGTTCACGCAGCGATCATCGCATGTCATCGTATATTGTTGATAGCGATGTGCCGCATGCTACTGGCGGCAGCAGCAGCAGCAACATGCCCAACGGCAGCTTGCCACAGCAACGTCAGCAGCGACGCGAGAAGACATTCAAAGTATGATTTTTAGAGACGTCATAAAAATATTCCACCACTCCGCGTAGAACAGCAGCAGCAGCAACAGCACGAACAACAACATTAGCAACAGTTGCTGGCTAGTTTCTTGGTGTGAGGAGGCGGCATTTTAACGTGGATTTGTAATAATAATTTTAAGCGATTCAAAGCGTAGCAGTCGAGGCGGCATTATTTAGCATAGTTTAGTTGAGTTTCAAAATTGAGCGAAGAGAAAATTAAAGCAAGCAAAAAATAACAAAAAAACCCAAAAACTAGGCGAAAAGAAAACTAAAAAAAAAAAATTAAAGAAATTTCGATAAACGAAGGTTACGAAGAAATTAACACGAATTTAAAGAGTCAGGGGGTGTGTGGGAGAAAGAGCTTTTGTTAGAGAGAGACAAAAAACACTGTTTAATGAGATGTAGAGTTTTTTAAACAAACAAATGATAAAAAAAATTACAATTCCTCAAACGGTAAATTTTGGGAAATTTAACAGAAGTTCAAAAAAATATTTCAGAACACAACAAAAAGTTTGGAAGAAAAATATTGGAAGGTTTTTTGGAATTTTGCGTTAAATTTCAAGCTGGCAAAATTTCCTTACACGTGAAATTTTGAGAAATTTCTCAAAAATTCAGAGATTCTTTTGTACACACATCAAGAAGTTTGGGTTATTTTTAGGTATACCTGGATTTTTTTATAGATTTTTCGTAAAATTTCAAAAACCTGATCAAATTAAAAAAAAAAAAATTTAATATCCCCTGTAGGGAAATTTTGAGAAATTTACTAAAACTTCATATACTATAAAATTTAGAACACATAAGAAAGTTAATAAGAGCATTTTTGGCATATTTTTTGGAATTTTTCCTCAAATCTCACAAAACTAACAAGTTTTTTATTTAAAATAAAATTTCCCTATTCGAAAAATTTTGGAAAATTTTTCAAAAATTCAGATGCTTTTGAACACTCATCATGAAGTAAATAAGAACAATTTTGGGATATTTTTTTTGGAATTTTTCGTTAGATCTCAAAAAACTGACAAAACTTAAAAAAAAGTAAAAATTCCCCCTATGGGAAATTTTGGGAAATTTTTAAAAAAACTCAGATATATTTGAGAATAGGAAATTTGATTTAGAATTTTTCTAACACAAAACTAACACAAAACTAACATAAAATTTCGAGTTTAAGATAAAGTTTCCCTATCCGGAAAATTTTTGTAAAATTTTTCAAAAATCAAACACATCAAAAAGTTAATAAAAATAATATTGGAATATTTTTTTTTTAATTTTTCGTTAAATCTCACAAAACTGAAAAATTAAAAAAAAAAAATAAAATTTCCCCACCCGGGAAATCGCAGTTAAATCTCACAAAACTGAAAAAATTTAAAAAAAAAAATAAAATTTCCCCACCCGGTAAATTTTGAGAAATTGTTCAAAAATTCACATTTATTTGACAATAGGAATATTTATTTGGATTTTTCGGTAAATCTCACAAAACTGATAAAAAACTATTTTATCAGTTTATTTCGAGTAAAATAAAATTTCCATATCCGGAAAGTTTCGGGAAATTTTCAAAAATTTAGATATACACTTGAACAAACATCATGAAGTTAATAAGAACAATATTGGAATATTTTTTGGAATTTTTCGTTAAATCTCACAAAACTTAAAAAAAAGTACAAATTCCCCCTATGGGAAATTTTAAAAAAAATTCACATATATTTGAGAATATGAATATTTATATTGAATTTTTCGTTAAATCTCACAAAACTGAGAAGAAATTTAAAAAAAAATTATATTTCCCTGTCCGAAAAATTTTTGGGAAATTTTTCAAAAATGCATATCTGCATTGAACACATTGAACACATTGAAGTTAATAAGAATAATATTGGGATATTTTTTGGAATTTTTCGCTAAATCTCACAAAACTTAACGTAAAGTATAAATTCCCTTACGGGAAATTTTTAAAAAAATCAAATATTTTTGAGAACAGGGATAGTTTATTAAAATTGTTCACTAAATCTCACAAAGCTGACAAAATTTCAAGCAAGGTAAAATTTCCCCATGCGGGAAATTTTCAAAAATTCGATTTTTTAAAAAAAATTTTGGAAAAATTTCAAGAATTTCACAGTATTTTATTAAACAAAAAATAAAATCTCTGAAATACAGTTGGAAAATTTTCTGAGCTTAAAAAAGTTTGGCATATTTTTGGAAAATTTTTTCAAGACCTCCAGACATAAGCCTGAACAGCAATTTAAAAATTTTCTGAACTTTGGAACCACTCAGAAAACTTACGATTTCAAAAAACTCAAAATATAAAGTCCGAACTACAAATAAAAATTTCCATAATTTTGAAAGTTTGGAATATTTTTGGGAAATTTTTCTGAAACTCTCGGAATGTTCACGCTATTTCAAGTAACTCAAAATGTCTGTACAGTTTATGAATATTTTTCGAAGTTGGGATATTTTTTCTGAAACTCTCAGAAAGTTTAAGCTATTTCAAGAAACTCAAAATGTGAACTCTAAACAGCAATCTGAATACTTTTCGAACTTGGGAAATTTATAAGGGAATTTTTTAAAACTCTCAGAAAGTTCACGATACTTTAATAAACTCAAAATGTAATGTCTGAACAGCAAAATGAATATTTGTCGAAGTTGGGAAATTATTGAAATTTTTTTGGGAAATTTTTTTAATACACTTCAGAAATATAACTCTTTTTTAAAGAAACTCAAAATGTAATGTCTGTACAGCAATATTAATATTTTTTGGATTTGGGAAATTATTGGGAAATTTTTCAGGAATACTCAGAAAGTTCACGGTATGTCAATAAATACAGAATGGAATGTCTAGACATATTTCTGAATACTTTTCGAACTTGGGAAATTTTGAGGGACATTTCTTTAAAACTTTCAGAAAATTCACGTTGTTTTAATAAACTCCTAATGTAATGTATGAACTGGAATATGAATATATTTCGAAGTTGGGAAATTTTTAGGATATTTTTGTGAAATTTTCAGAACTACTCAGAAAGTTCAGGGTATGTCAAAAAATCAAAATGTACTGCACTCTAAAGAAATATGAATACTTTTCGAACTATGGAAATTTTTGGAATATTTTTGGGAAATTTTTCAAAAGTTCACGCAATATGAATATTATTCGAAGTTGAAAAATTTTTGGGATATTTTTAAAAAAATTTTCAGAATTGCACAGAAAGTTCACAGTATGTCAAGAAATTCAAAATAAAATGTCTAAACAGCAATATGAATATTTTTCGAAATTGGGATATTTTTTGGGAAATTTTTCAAAACTACTCAGAAAGTTCACGGCATTTCAAGAAACTCAAAATATAATCTCTTGATTGTAAAATGAATATTTCCCGTACCTAGGAAATTTTTGGGACATTTTTTGGGGAATTTTCGTATTTTAAACTCTTAAAAAAGCTCTAGTGTAAACTCAATAAACTTCAAATCAGCGAGCGGAACTGCGATCGCTTATGAACGCTTAAAAATTCAATTTTCTCATAAGAACTTATTTTGCGATTGTATTTTATCATGACAAATACTTAAAAAATCGAACGTTCATGAAAACATTGCCGCTGTGCTCTTTCATGAAAGACTAAATACAATGATAGTTTGCTCTCGCGCTCTTACTACGAACGATTGCGTTGCCATGAAGCACGCTCATGAAAATTTTGTATTCATAAAATCAGTGCATGTTTACTCTCGCTAAAGTATTTTTCATAATAAAATACAATCGCAAAATGAGTTATTATGAGAAGATTGAGTTTTGTAACGTTCGTGAGCGTATTTTTCAAAGTTCATGGGTAAAGCGCAAGTAGAAGAACTCTCTCTAAAATATTTTTCATAATATAGTACAATTTTTCATGATAAAATACAATCGCAAAATGAGTTATTATGAGAAGATTGAATTTTGAAACGTTCGTGAGCGTATTTATCAAAGTTCATCGGTAAAGCGCAGGTAGAGAAGATACACCCGATGTTATATTAAAATTGTATTGTTGTGTGTCCGATCAATTTATTTACAAAATAAGCAGAGTATCCAATATTGACAAAAAAAATTATTGTAACATAAAGGGTACATTTTAGGAAACATTAAAAAGCATTACGAGACTATATTTAAAAAAATAATAGTTTGAAGAAGTTTTTCCATACGCAAGAGACCAAAACGCTTCCAATGGGGGAAGTTCTAACTAACGACCGAAAATAGCCTACTCAAGCGTTCCTTTTTCAATTTCGAACGTTCGCCTACTTTTAAATTTTTCGTTTGAAATTCACTCACAAAACAACAAACGTACGAGGAAAATTAGCTCTTTGAAGTTCACTCACAAATGTGACAAATGTGTGAGGAAAATAAGCTCACGATCGATTCAATATTCACAATATGAGTTTCTCATTAAATTTTATAAAGAGCGCTCACAATCATGAGTGAACAGACGACGATAATAGCGAAGAGTTTTTGTTTTTGATTTTAACGAATATTGCTTTGATTTGTGAGACATCGTAACTGGTTTTGTTTGCGGCAAAATTTTTTCACTCATAAGAAATTGAAAGCAGGAAATTATAAGTGGTGATTAGTTTCAAATGTAATGCCTTAAGTACAACCTGGGAAATTTTTTTAGAACTGCTCAGAATGTGAACAGTGTTAAAAACAAAACTCACTCTCATTTTTATAAAGCAAAAATTTCCAAAAGTTGCTAACAAAAAAAAAAGAAAAGCTCTTTCTCGCGCACCTATTTGGCATAGCTTAGAAACAACAACAACAACAAAGGACATTCGTAGCATTTCACAAACATTCTCACAATACAAATTAACACCGAGTTTTTCCAAATTTTTTTTTTTGTTGTTTTAAGCATTAAATGGCGTTTGTTTAATAAGTTTTGTTTAGATTTAAGTTTTAATTTTAACTATTTATTTATTAAATAATTTTGTTAAAAATTTTATTTGTAATGAACAACAACTCTGGATAATAATTATTATTATGAATTCCGAAATGAAAAGCGAACTCAAATTTTTGTGACGTCAATAGTAAAACCAAAAGAAAAGAAAAAAAAAAAGAAAAAATTAAGTAAAACAGGCTAAGTACATGAAACAAATAATAGTTAAAAAATTAAAACAAAAAACAGACAATTTTCTCAAAAGTTTACAAAATAAAAACAATTTTGTAGACAGAACTAAAGAAAAGAATGAGATTTTTTTTTTTTGCATAAATAAAAACAAAAAAAAATAGTAATAATGTAGTGCAACAATTTTCAACTAATTATTCAGGTCTATAACTGCATTTAAGGAAAAATATATATATTTGTTTTATTATTAAATTATAAACAACAAATTTTAAATTATAGCTAAAAAAACAAAAAGAAGAATTATAGTTAAATGTTTTTGTAAATTTTTCAAATTTTTTATAAAATTAATATGTTTGATTTTTGTAAATATTTTAAGTACTACTATTTTTTAACATATAAACTCGTGTTTGCTGTGGACTTGGAGTAACGTTAAAGAGCGTTAAACTCCAGACAGCGCTAATTTTTTTCCAAAACAGCACTTTCCAAAAGCACACGTAGTCTAAACACATTGCTCAATATAAACATTTATAACTAGCTAAAAACTACAACAACAAAAGAAAACTTACACATTCAGACAATGGAAGAAAAATTACTTTAATGTTAAAATTGCATAAGAAAATTTCAGAATAAAACTAAAACTAAAAACCAAGAAACTTTTATTGTAATTTCTGCTGTGCAGATGCAAATAAGAAGTTAAGAAAATTAAAAAAAAAAAATTCGAAACATTAAAAACATTTAAAAAAAAACAAACAACACAACGTAATCTAACAAATTTAGAGCAGAAAATAAAACAAAAAATATTTGCAAGCCAAAAACTTTAACGAAAGAAAGAAAATTTACTCTAAACGCAACAATTATTACAGTAGACGATGCAAAAGCAGCAACAACGTTTCAAAATAATATTTAAAATTTAACAAAATCTAAACAAAAATTTAACAAAAATTAAACAAAATTTAGCAAAACAAAATACATAGTTAAATTTTCAATTTTTAAATAAGTCATAATGAAATTCACATGAACTGTTTAGTGTTTTAAGCGTACGTTAGAAAAAACCAAAACAAAAAAAGCGCAAGTTGAAAAAAAAAAACAAAAACATACACATTTGTCACCTAGCTGCAAATCGTCAGTTACAACTCATTAAAACTTATAAAAATCATTAAAAAAAAAACACCAAACATTGTCTACATCTAACAAAAAATACGTAATTAAAAATCATGCACATTCCAGACAGAAAAAAAATTAAGGCTTATGTAATTTTGCACTTTAATTGTCAAGCGAATCTTTTGAATTAATTAAGCATTTCATTTTTTTTTTTGCTAATCTTCTAAGCTATAAACTAAAGTTTGTATATGTTCTTTAAAACGAAAAACAAAAACAGAGAGAGAGAGAGAGAGAGAGCAGCAATAAAACCCCCAAGAGCACTTCTGAGGCATCAGTTAACTTCGTATGACACACCGGCTTAACCCCAATCATACTGGCTCTCTGACAAGACAGTATTTTTCGATATCCCTGATCGCAGACCTGATCACGTCAACCCATATAGAAGAGCCATAAGTCGCACAAGCGTCAAATGAAACCTTATACCTCCGGCGCAAAGCGCGCCTACTGAGGCCTTATTTACTCCAAGTGAGTTCGCCCCATTGTTATACGATCGTCCATAGTCGCGGCCTAAGGGATTTCAGATGAGTGGCAAAACTCACCCTCTCACACATGATTATCAATTGGTTTTCATGGTTAACAATTTTTCATGGTATTTAAGTTTAAACATTAAAAATTTAATATCAGTAGTTGTTTTGTAAATACTAAAAAAAAACATTAGAAAATTAATCCAAATTTAATTAATCCCCCTTTCCTGGGATGGATGCATATATAAGACAATTTGAATTCTAAAAAAAAGCAGAAAAAAATTATGATTTTTGTAATTAAACAACATGCTTACGAATATGGCTTACTAGTACTTGTAACTGTATCCTGAATTGTCCAAAACATCCCGACATCTTCGTCCCATACTCTCCACAAGCTTTTGTACTCCATCCAACAGAATAGAGTACCAAGTCTTCTCAATTCCACTCGACAACTCATAAAATTTCTAAAATTTTTGTTGCCGACCTACGCATCATTCCATAAATTTTCTATAGAATTGAGGTCTAACCTTTGAGCGGGCCAATCCAAAATATTTATTTTTTCCTTTTTAAGGCAATTCTTCACAATCTTTGCTGTGTGCTTTGGGTCATTATCGTGCATAAAAGTGCACCTAATAGACATATTTTCAAATGCAAATGGTTCCATCTGGTTCTTTAATATGTCAAGATACATATTTTTATCCATAAACTCCTGATAAACGAAAAATTTTGCCCAACGCCGGGCCAGAAAAAATCTCCCCAAGTCATTAGGTAGCCTCTGCCATGATTTAATGATTTTTTTTGTATACTTCTGATTCAAGTCTCGGCATTAGGGGCACCGAACAAATGTTTTTCCATCTGGTCCAACCTATTAAATTTAGTTTCGTCAGTCCAGAGCACATTTTTTCAAAATTGGTCGTCTGTATTAACATGGGCCTTTGAAAACGCTGACAGATCCTTTAAAATTTTTTTAAGATCGGATTTGGCTGATGCGTCCATAAAGATAAGCTTCAAGTAGTCTTCGAGATACTAGTTTTCTTAATACTTTTGGATAATTTATTTTCCTAATAATTTGCTTCGCTGACTTGAAAGGATCAACCTTATTTTTGCGAACTATAAGTCTATCAGTATACATAGTGGTGTTACGAGGTCTAAGATTGCCTGGCCTTTTTTCAAAATTATTGAAACCATTTTATTTGACCACCATGTGTGCGTTATAGACCATTTTGCTTTCAAAGCCGCCTCAGCAGGGAATCTATCATGAGGTTCCAAATAAATGGGCCACAAATAAAGCAGCACAGAATCGGGAGAGCACAAAACCGAACAACGTTCATTCACTCACATTAATTTACAGCAACTTCTCCACAGCTTACCCTCCTTGCAACCAATCTCATTCAATCTCTCAAAGACTTTATCCTAGCACAGATGATCGAATGCACATTTGAAATCAATGAACAGCCCCAAGACTTTATATCAGCACAGGTCATCGAATGCATCTTTGAAATCAATGTTCAGCTCCCAGATATGCTTAGAACTGCTCTTATGCACCGCGCTGCTAATATGCATCCACTCATCAATCACACTCATACCCCTACGAAAACCAAATTGACTCTCGCAAAGGCTTTTATTCTCAAACTCCCAACAGTCGCTGTACCATCATGCTCTACAGCACCTTTACAAGTACCGGAAGAAGGTTGATGCTCAGTCTATGGGGCGACTTCAGAAGCACAATCACTCTAGCTGCTTTCCATACAGAGACCAAATAGCCATTCTTCACACACTTTTCCTACACAGCCGCCAGGTATTCAGGCAGAAATAATCTTCCAGAAATAATCTAATATAATTTTAGCCATCTCTCCAGTCATACCATCGAAACCAGTAGACTTCCCACATCACAATCGACTGAATCTGTAATCAATCTCACCCACCTCCAAGGCAGGGGCAGCCACCACATCTGCAGAAGCAAAAGAGATTTCACCTTGCACTCCCGGAAAGACTGAGTTCAAGAGAGGACGGACGCCATCTCGACAATCATTAAGTACTGTATCACCAAGTCGGTTTGAACTAACATCTCTAGTTCTGGCCCAGCCACAACATATTGTATATGCCATACACCACAGGTCATCCATACAGCTGTACAAAAAGTTTCTCCATTCACTATTGCTGTTAACTCCTGATTGGGCCTCAACCATCAAGAGGTACATGGGGATCGAGCTAGCTAGCATTCCCAGACACTGTTCTGCAAGCGCAGTATACTCTAAGACCACCTAGTCTAAACACCGACTCTACTGCTCGTCGTTAGGACTTTACATTAATTTTTGTGGCTCAGACCGTCGATGCGTACATCAAAATCGAACTCACGACCTGAAGAAGGAGTTTACTGCGAGCTTGTTGTGGCCCTCGTGTGTTTGGCAACATTCTTGCTAGCGCCAGGCATAAATTGTCTGCTTTTCTGTGTAAATAATCTAGGTGCTGTTTAAAATAGAGTCGAGAGTCAATCAGCACGCCGAGGAACTTAATAAATAACCTTGAGTGTATCTCCATCCCGCGAACGTTTAGCGATTCCGATTCTTTTTACAGCTACTGATAAGCACTGCCTCCGTCTTGTGTGTAGCTAAACTAAGCCCGGCTGAGTTCAGCTAATCTTAGCCAGTCGTAAATAGTGCTAAAAGCAACACTAAGGAGCTTCACTTCTTCCAGATATTGAGCTGTTACCACAACCGCTAAATCATCTGCAAATTCGACGATCTTAACAACTGTAGGTACCTCGTGCCTTAGAATATCATCAAACATGACGTTCCACAGAAAGAGCCCTAGTACTGACCCCTGTGGAAAGCTGCCAGTAGCATTGTGCGTCATTGCACCGCTATCGGTTGAATATTGCAGCATTCTCCCAACGAAATAATTTTCAATAATTTTCGTAAGGTAGCTTGGTACTCTAAGCTCCCTAAAAGCTTTCAAAATCTTGCTTCAGTTGACTGAGTTGAACGCATTGCGCACATCAAACGTTGCTACATGGCAAAATTGTTTTGCATCCTTCCTTCTTTGAGTGCCTGTGTAAGTTTTCTGCGCAGTATTGGTAACAACATTTTCGTAAGGCTGTATGTAGTGGAATTTCTAGTATTTTCGTCTGTAAAATAAAAAAATAAAGCAATTACTATGGCATACAAAAGTTAAAATGCAAAGTCACATTCATAATCATACCATAATTTTGCCTCTCTCCCTGTCTCTCCAATATTATGATCTGCTTCTTAAGTCAACAGTTCCAACAAATTCTGCATACATTTTAAAAAGCATTGTGATAATATGCTAGACTATTCAACATGAAAAACTTGATCTAACAACATAGGAGGAACACAACTATTCCTTCAATGCAATCCTTTTGCTTCAATGCAAGCACTTTTTACAAATTGATATGGCAAGCTTAATAACTAGTTTAAATATCAAAATTAAAAAGTTCAGGCATACAAAACCCTCGATATCGCTTATTTAAAGCTAATTTTATAAAATTTTTGTTTTTGAGGAAACTCTCAACTTTAAATTATTTTGTTTTTATACAAAACCTGTAAATACACCTTAAATGTTAAAAGTTATTTTTAAAATTTGTATGTTAAACAAACAAACTCATGTGTAGACAATGTATACAACATATACACACATCCACACATACACACATCTATATATTTAAATGTTAAACGTTACACTTAAATTGAATTTAGTTATAGGCAAAACTAAATTTATCTAACTATTTAAGCATATTTATATAGTAGTTATTAATATGAAAACAATGAATAGTTTAAATTTAAATAAAACCAAATGAATTATTAGGTATATCTAAGACAAAATGTATGAATGAATGGAACAAAGCAAACAAGCAAGCAAGCATTAATTATTAGCAGTTAAGATGCAACAATTATGATTAACAATTAGATCAAAATATTATAATAATAATAATTAATATAGTTAATAGCTAAATATAAACAGAAAAATCAAAAAAGTTGAATAATTAACAAATTGTTAGTGATGTTAAAAAAAAATTGTAATTTTAAACGAAGAAATTTAAAAAATTCAATAAATTTACAAAATACGAATAACGTTTGATAACGATAAATAGTGTGAAAGTCAACAGTTTAATGAAAAATGATAAAACCAATATTTTAAATAATGACACACATAAATAAACTAACAACAAATAAACAAACCAACCAAAAGCTAAATCAATTCAACTAGTTTTAAAGCTTAACTTAACGAAACGCATTTATCAGACGAAGCATTATTTGTCGGTGACACATTTTTGTTTAGTTTTTTGTGTTTTGTTTTTGTTTTACTTGTTTTTAAATATAGAAATATAAGTCTGTACATTTGTTAACAAGTTAAAAACAATTTGAAAAAAATATTATTCTAGGTACATATTAAAAGAAAGTATATAAATTACAAACATACATGCATACATAACGTAAATACACATGTAATATTTGACTTAAATGTTAAAAACAGCAAACATAAAATTTTAAGGCGTGTCAACTTGCTCTAGCCCTTAAGATTCCAATTAAGTTGTTAAGAATTAATGCAAGCAAAGTGAATGCAAAAAAATAAAAACATAAACATGTAAGTTAAAAAGCATGCATTTTAAGACGTTGAACTTATGTATTATTAATAACTTAAAAGCGTAAAAATTGAAACGTGAATTTTTCAAAACATAATGAAAATAAACAGAAAAACTTCAACCAAAACTTTTGTTTTTGAAATTTTATTTATTTATCCGACCATACATCATGTGTTTCTTTAGTACTATTAATGCCGGTGCCAGCACCGCCGCCACTGCCACTGTTGCTTGCACTATTGCCTATATCCAAGTTCTTGCGATGTATTTCTTCATAGGTATTGAATAGAAATTGTTGATTATCCGCCGACACCAAGGTAAGCAGCTCAAACCAAATGGCTTCGGTGAGTTCGCTGGGGCCGGCATACATTTCTGAGCGCGGCGTCATAAAAACCAAATTTCTCAATTCCTCAACAATGCACTTCAGAGCAACATGAAAGGATGTAGCTTCGGCAGCTAAAACAAAAATTTATTTTTTTAAAGGTTTTAAGTAAAAGAAATCTATACTATTATATTGAAGCCTTGCGACTAATAATGCTTTATTTCATAAAAAAATTCATAAGAATTACCTTAAGAGCTTTATGCCATGAATAATGAAGGGAAAGGTTGCAACAACAACAACGTTATTTCCAAATTTTTTATCAATGTTTTTACCATTGTTTTATCGAATGCTTACCCGACTCTGAATTATTTACTACTGTGGTTTGTGCAGTCCACTAACTTTGTCTGGCTAATAAGCACAACTACAGCAAAACCCAAACGGAATTACATGCGTCCCAGCAGTGCATTCACTTTGTCAAAGCAGTGTTTTTCTAACATGTAACATAGGTAGGAGGGGCAACCTATATGATATGTATTAAACCACCATCTCACTTAGACCAGTTTGATACATTGTGATAAAAGCGCACACTTAGGTTACGTTAATGTGGCTGTCTCATATGAGACACATATAAGCCAATTAGGCCCGTTGTTATACCAGGGGGTTAATTATTTGCCTACTCTATCTGAACCACTTGCAGCTATTAATAAAGCTTAGTAGTCTGTATGTAGACCGAAGATTTTGAGAGACCGTCTAGGTCACTATAAAATGAGTTAACCAGGAAAAAGACGCGGTTTTTTAGCCAGCGCTGGGCATGCGCAGAGAAGATGTATTATAGATTCTTTCTCCTACTCATCTCTACAGCTTCTATAGAAGTCGTATTGGAGGATGTTAAATCTACGGGCGTGGTTACGAATTATCAATGTCCAGTTAAGAAACGGATAATAGTATTTATTTGATTCCTTCTAAGGGAAATTCGTTTTTGAGTGTTTCAGGTGCAGAGTTGGCTAAACCTAACTCGCCGTGTGATATGTGCTTATCGTAGACCACCTTATTTTGGTTCGTTTAAGGGATAGCTCATTTGTAAGCAATTTGGATGTGGTAAGAGGTATACCAATTATTTCCTTTTCTCTTGATAGAACCAGTTCGAGCAAGTTAATTTGCTTTGCAGTTTCCTGGAAAGTCCCAATGTCCGGGAATCCAGCATAGAAAGATTTTGAACTGCTCTGCCATCCCATTTAGAGATCTGCGGCGGCTTAGGACTGTTTTTGATGTTATTTTAACAGATTCCAGGGGGCTTTCAAAAAGAGTTGACTATCAGATAGAATGCAAATATCCTTAGCTGATATATCATTCATCTGAAGCCAAGTAACAGTTTCATGTATAGCAGTAACTTCCGCTTGGAAGACACTGCAGTGATCAGGGAACCTAAAGGCAAAATAGATGTTTAGTGATTCAGAGTAGACTCTTCCCCCCACTTTGCCGTCCAATTTTGATGTCAGTGTAGATTTCGATGGCATTGTTAGGTGGAGGGCTTCCAGTACCCAATTTCTATCTGGAGCATATGTATAAATCAAACATTTTGTAGAAGAAAAATTTTTACGTGATGTAGTCTAGGGTTTTGGGGTATTGGAGGAAAAAGCTTCCTAATGCTAGAGTGACCTATTGTACTTCTCCTTCATTTAAAGATGGCTTCCAGACGTATCGCTGTGTTTCCAGACATCTGTTTTGTTAGAATATCAAGTGATATAAGGTGGAGCATTGTGCGCTTGTAGGAGTTGTTCCCAGTTTTCGCTAATGCACTGCTCAGCCTGTCTTTGAACTTTTCGGAGTATATTCAGGTGAGTTTGTTTGTTCAATGCAGGGCAACAGACTAAAGCACCATATAGCAATATAAGCCAAATAACAGCTGTATAGAACCTGCGCAATACTTAGTTGTAGTCCACATTAGTTACCCACTGCTTTTTTGCATGAATATATTTGCTATATTGAGCTATATAGGCTTTTTTAGCTCTCTCGAACAGGTTGGGTTTTAGTTTCCTATCTAAGATGAGACCCAGGTATTTTGATTGATTCGAGAAATTAAGTCTTATATTTCCCAGCTTTTGGAGGACTGATGGGTAAGTTGTGTTGTCTAGTTAAGATCACTAACTCAGTTTTGTTTATGTTAACGCTGAGTCTACAGCTGGAAACCCAGTTCACGGTGTGTTTAAACAATATGGCATAATATCCCAAGAGTACATATGTATAGGCATATGTAGTAGGCAAACGTAGTCGTCGTATGTTGGCCTTTTGAGCAGTGGCCCGTGTAAACAGACTCCCTAATGTTTAGGTCTGATCTATACTGCAAGAGAAGTGCTCTGGAGCATCTGAGATCTAGATACACCCGAATAAGCCTAAACATTTTACAGGTTGTAGAGTTTAGTGCAACTGCTGAACCAGAGTTATTTGTTACATCACTCTTCATATTGTGTAGAAATTTCAAGTTATTATCTTGATTACTCTACGCGTTAGAAGAGAATATTCTTTGATATTTATATATTCTTAAAATCAAATATCTTTCCAGCCGTTTAATACGTCTTAAATGCTTACTTTTCACTTCTGGCAATAAGATGCTGTTGACCACTCGCTCTGCTTCTGGCACACGCCACTTGCGCAGGCGCTGTTGCTCTACCGTCTGTCCCAGATAGACGCGCAATTGTGAGTCTTTGAAGAAACACTTCAGCATTCTGTCCATGCGCTCTTTCTGGCCTGGCATAAAATCCTGTCGTTTAGCACGATTTTTAACGTACAATATGTTTGGAAAGTAATCGCTAACAAACGGTTTGTTATCCTGTGCTGGTTTCATCAGTTCGGCAAACTGCAGCAGTCGCATAAAGTTCATATTGAAGTAATCGTCCTGTACTATTATGACCAAATGGCAAACTGACAGAAATGTTATAATATTACGTATATCATCCAGTTCATTCGTAATCATATCCTTTTTGTACGAATTGCATAATACTGGCGGGCTATCAAGTAGAATTATGCGTTCTTTGGTAATGAACATGTGTGTGGATTCAGTGCGTGAACGCGCTGAACATTTATGCAGCTTCAATTTAGTGGGAAATATTGAGTCTTCCTCAACAAACACTTTGTTATAATAATCGTAATCGTATTCCTCATTCGCCAGCAGATTCATGATGGTGGATTTTCCCACGCCCTAATGAAGTGTCAAGAAATAGTTACGCAGACATAAAATTAAGTAAATAAGTTTAACGCACCTGCATACCAATCACGCCGACGACCAGAAAATCTGTATTGGATTTCAAAAGCAGCTTGCGTACACTAGAATTTATAAAGCCAGTGGATGAGATGAGCGTAGCAGGACGTGTCATTTGCGGTGTTGGTTCGACAAGTTGTGGCTGTTGCAGTTGCTGCTGCTGCTGCTGCTGCTGCTGCTGAACTACCGGCACTTCCGCAGCTGCAGGTTGAATCTCTTTATTCATATTCGGGCTCATGCTACTTAGCGATGGACTAAGTGCTGCTTCGCTGCGTGTCACTATGATGGTTTTTTGTGGTACCTGCTGCATGGCAAGCAATTCACTGTGCGGCGATGTAGCTAGAGCATTGCTGCTGCTTGTATAGCTACTAGTAGTCTTAAAATCATCTTTGGTTTTAAGCAATATTTTAGGATGCACTTCCGCTTCCATTTGTCTTTGACTGCCACTGGAACTGGGAGCAGCAGGAGCTTCCCTCTTGGCCAGTATAACCGGCCTTTTCTCTTCCTGCTGCTACATGTTGGAAAGATCTATAGTAAGTTTTATTGGTTGAAACATTTTGTATTGTATTGAAAAGAACCTTATTTCTTCTAAAACGACGTCGTTTTCCATCAGACATTTTTGACTTTTTGGATATTTATTATTCACCACATCATAAACAAAACTTGCAAAATCCATCAGAGATGCATTGCATCGTGCTTTCGTACTATTTTTAACCTTCGTGTCAATAGGAGTTTTTGTCACTTCTTCCTAATAAGAACGTACCCGGCATTGCAAACGATCATATTTTGGGGAGATTACGATTTCCGGGGCGCCGCGATTTGACGATGGATTCGAAGAGTACTCTTAATAAAAATAAGAATAGCCAAAGGAAATGTTTTGTTATCGATTTGTTTTCGAGTTATCGATTTTTTAAATTTTATTTTTTGCTATAAAGTCTATGAAGTAAATCGGCTATATTATTCTTAATATATAACCGATATTAATGATTAAGGTAAAATTTAAAAGGTTATATATAAGGCTTTTAGAAAAATTTTAAATTAATGAAATCTGTTGAGTTCTTTGTATTTTATAGGTATTTTTATGCAATAAAAGAATATTTTCTTACATAAAACCGTTATTTTCTCAAAAATTACCGTTATTACTATGAATTATAAAGAGTAAATTATTAAAGCTTGAAAATTTATCTTTCATTTGGTATATAATATATATAATTTATTTGACTTTTTGTCGTGTTTTTTATGATACAATGATTTGCCCTTGTACGGAAAATTGCTTATTTCACTCATATTTACCTTAGATGTTTTGCTTTCTTACTCCATATTTACGAATATCGTCAATTCAATACAATATTTATATGAATTAACGGGATTTTCGAATCAGTTAAAAAAATTTGTATTTTTTGGTCGACCAGTTAATAAAAAAATATAAATTTTTTTATCTATCGAAAAAAAGGTAAAACTTTCAGCTTATCAAAAAGTATATATTTTTAGTACCTTAAAAACGAAAATACTGCAGAAAAAAACGGTTTTTTTAATTAAAAAATTCAAATCTGATATATATTCGCTTATAAATTAAAAAACATTTTTGAAATTTTATTTGTATTATATATTGTTGAAAAGGCATTTAATTACCTTTCGAATAGCATGTCAATCTTTAAGATCCATTGGATATTGGCAAAGATATAGAAAATTATGTGAACAGATTTTTTAACAAAGAAAACACTTGGAAAATTTTAATTTTATGTAATATAGTGTGAAATTAAATAAAAAATGTATATTTTTATATGTCAAACAAAAGGTTGAACTGTTAGCTTTTCAAAAAAAATATATTTTTAGTAACTTAATAACGTAAACTTTTTAGAAAATAACGGTTATTTTTATTAAAAAATTCAACTTTGGAATAAATTCGCTTATAAAATTAAAAATATTGTAGCAATGATATTTATAAGATATATATTTGCAAGGTGTCTTTAATGACCTTTAAAATGACATATCAATCTTAAGGATCCATTGAGTAACGGCAAAGATATAGATGTTTTTTTGAACAGATCTTTTAACAAAATTTTTTTTTAAGAAATCGATAACTCGATAACTAATAGAGTTATCGATTTTTTGTTCGGCGAATCATGTTTTTTTGTTGTTCTCTACCAGAAAACATCTTCAAATCGCGGCGCCCCGGAAATCGTAATCGTGCCCATATTTTTATTTTTAAGATGAAGAACTGTAATAAATCGAGTTTAAAATAAAAAATTTGGTTTGCGAGCTGATTTTACACGTGTTGTTTTACTGGTAGCATTTACTAGGCATTAGAATCGGGCACTTTTAAGGCATTCAACTTTTAGGTATATCTTTCGAAATATAAGTCTCATATTTATGCAACTCAGAACAAGCAAACTATTTAGTCGTTTTCTTCAACTGGAGAAATTGAGCAAGCATTAGAGAACGAGGACTGGCACCACTTACACATTACAAATTTTGAATATCGACTAGCTTTGGTCTATGCGTCACATTAATTTTGAAACTCAGTATAAATTTACTTAGTGGCCATGTCTTTCTACCAGAAAATTGGCAGGGGCATTGGATGAAGAGAAATTGAGCAAGCATTAGAGAACGAGGACTGGCACCACTTACACATTACAAATTTTGAATATCGAATAGCTTTGGTACTATGCGTCACATAAATTTTGAAACTCAGTATAAATTTACTTAGTGGCCATGTCTTTCTACCAGAAAATTGGCAGGGCATTGGATAAAGGGGCATGAAAGTGTACCAATGCGTTTTACTAATGATAATAAAATTAAATCAAAGAATTTTTATAGTTAAAGTTATTAGAAAGAATCCATGCCTGGCGCGTGGGTCAAGTTAAGGTTCGAAAAATGTTTAAAAGTTCATTGGAGTGAGTATAATTTGATCGAGAAATACCTGAATAAATTAAAATTGTATAATAAGAATCAAACTCTTTTTCTGCTAGCACATAACCGCTTACTGTAAGCTATATCAAATTCTTTGTATCTGTCACAGAAAAACTTAAAAAATTCCAAAAGTTTCTTGTAGTTCATTTAAAAAATTGGTCTTTGTTTTACTTACATCTCATAAAACTCCAAAAATTTGTTCAAAAATATGTTAAATGCAAGATTAATTACAAAAGAAGTTTAATTTATATAACCAAAACATTTTATAACTTTTTTGATCTGTTATCCTACATTCATCTTCATCAACTAAATATCTTTAAGTCCTCTATAAATTATTGCTTTTTCTTTTTTTGTTTTTTGAAAAATTTATACTTTTTTACTCAAATACAACAAATCATTAAAAAAAAATCATTTTGTGTTTTCTAAGAACTATTTCGTTTAATTGAGAACTTGGAAAATTCTGCATTCTTCAGTAAAATAATGTCAAAATATAAAGATATGAGTGTGGTACAAAAACATTAATAATTTTTTTGAAATTAAAGAATGAAAGGTTAAATATTTTTTAAAACCATTAAATTTAAAAAGCTGTTATTGAAATTTATGTTGATGTTTTCGAAATAAAGCTTTCATGATTTTGTTTTTACTGAGTTCTTGTAAAATGATTTAAATTGATTTAGCGAAACAATAAAAATTAAAAATTCTTTCTATTTCTGACCAAAAAAAAAATCAAAAAACCCATAAAAATCATTTTTCGATTTGTATTTTTTGTCTCAAAAATAAAAATCAAAAATGATTTTTTGGCTTGAGCAAAAAAAATAAAAATCAAAAATGATTTTTTTGC
This sequence comes from Tetanocera ferruginea, assembly GCA_958299015.1. NCBI lineage: Eukaryota > Metazoa > Arthropoda > Insecta > Diptera > Sciomyzidae > Tetanocera > Tetanocera ferruginea. The sequence goes on along the minus strand of OY282643.1, from coordinate 123,679,592 downwards.
TTAAGTAAAAAAATAAAAATCAAAAATAATTTTTATGTCTGAGCAAAAAAAATATAATTCAAAAATAATTTTTATTTCTGAGCAAAAAAAATAAAATTCAAAAATAATTTTTATTTCTGAGCAAAATAAATTAAAATCAAAACTAATTTTTACTACTGAGCAAAACAAAAATAAAAACAAAAATAATTTTTATTCCTGAACAAAAAAATAAAAATCATTTTATAATAATTATTTTTATTTTTATGCTTAACGCTTAAAAAATAAAAATCATTATTTATTCTAAGAGGCAACACAAATTCCAACATTTCGATAAATTGAATCCGACCAATTGAATAAATTATTGGCTGCTTCCATGATGCAATACAATTTTTGTTTTTTGCAAATCTTATTTGACAGCTCAAAATATATATCGGCTGTTCATCTTATTTACAGAAAAGTGCCATATATTTGTGATTAAAAAACATCGCACAATTGATCTGAAGCATTTTCAACATAAATGATATGATCTCCCATGAAGAAAACTAAAATAAAATATTTTTTAATGTTTCCATTGTGAATGTAGTTGCAGAGGTGAATTTAATGAGTCCTTGTGAATTTCTCTTAATCAGCTGTTTTCGGCACGTGTAACCGCAATACAGGCAGTTAAAAAGTAAACAATTTAGCAAAAATTAATAATAACATTTATTAAATAAAGGGCATATTAGATAATGCCGCTAATAGTTATTTCGGGCTTGCCTGCTAGCGGCAAAACAACGCGAGCCAAAGAGTTGCAAAATTTCTTTGAGGGCAAGAATAAGAAGGTACATTTTATAACCGAGAACCAAGCGATACCCAAAGCAGGGTTCCAAAAGAACGCCTACTTTGAAGATTCACAAAAGGAGAAAGTTGTGCGCAGCGATCTTAAATCAGAGGCTATAAGACTATTAAACAAAGACGACGTTGTCATACTGGATGCAGGCAACTATATTAAAGGTAAAAGTTTTGGGTGAATGTTAGCTGAACACTGGCTAAGTTCTTGTTATATGCAGGTTACCGCTATGAGCTGTTCTGCGCCAGCAAATCAGCACGCAGCACACAATGTACTGTATTTTGTGGCATACAAGAGATAAAAGCTTGGGAGTTCAATCAGCAACGCTGCGCTGTTGAAGCACAGGATTTGGCAAGCGTAACAGATCAAGCATCACTGAATAACTCAAATGTGCCCTATACACGTGAAATATTTGATGCGCTCTGCATGCGTTTTGAGGAGCCGCATGGCAACTGCCGTTGGGATAGTCCATTGTTTGTTTGCTTTCCAGGCGATGAACTCAACTGTGAGGCAATCTATAGCGCACTTTTTGAATCGAAACCATTGCCACCCAATCAAAGCACGCAAAATGTAAGTGGCTCAATGTATTTTTGAAGAATTTTAATTTAAATTTTTTAAACTTTAGCCGCCGCTTAGCTCCACCAACTACCTATTTGAATTAGATCGCTTAACTAAAGACATTGTAGCAGACGTATTGGCAGCACGCATGATTGGCATATTAGGCCCTGTGCCAACCAAAGGTTGTGAAACCAAAATCGTTGTACCTGCCAACATGAATGCTATACAACTGAATCGTCTGCGTCGACAATTTCTCAACTACAGCAAATTGCATCACGCCACCACGAGCAGTTTAGACAAGATACCCCAACTCTTCGTGCAGTTTCTCAACTCAAATTGTAAAACTTGAGCGAATATGGTTTTTATAAATGTTTTTATTAAAGTTTTTTTTTATTTACAGTGTTTATTTAATAAAATGTTTTTATTTTATTTAATATTCTATAAAAGTAAAACTTTATGTCTATTTTAAAGATATATCTTCACTTGAAAGCAAAATTCTAAAGAGCACTAATTAACATACATAGTTTTTTCAACTATTTGTTGTTTATAGTTATGCATAACAGAAAAACAGTGAATTTTCATAAGTGTCTAGTTATGTTGGTCAATGCGTAAACTTAATAGAATTTAATTGTACTATATATCAAATATTCATGTTGGGTGGGTGCAAAAATAAGTGGAAAAAAAAAATTAAAAATTCTTAAATGAAAACTTGTCTCATTAGGACAAAAATTACATATCTTTTTAAGGCAAACGAAAAAAATAAATATCAAATTAAAATAATTCATTCAGTTCATCAAATTCGTCATTTGCGTGCAGCATTCAACTTTTCTTGTCTCTCCGTTAAATTAAGTTATATTAAATTAATTTTAAATTTAATATAAAAATACTTAAGTTATTCTACGTTTTCATGTCAACTTCGAAACCGTTGGAAGCACGACTGCCATTGGCTTCATGCTGCTTTATAGCTGGTTTTTGGCAAACCCAAAATAAGCTCTCATACTCGCTTTTCAGCATGGAACGAGGATTTTGGGCATATTTGGTGCGTCGTCCAGTTTCACTGCGCACAATTTCAAAGCCCACAGTCTCAACTATGTCCATGAGGTCCTCAAATGTAGGCTCAATACTATTCTCGCCACGCACATCCGCAAAATGATAGAGTAAGGGTCCAAGATTTACCCAAATACCACCAGGCACTAGAATGCTAAGAAAGAGAGAGTTAAAAGGTAACAAATTTAAATCGTAAGCCTGGCAGAACATACCGATAAATAGTTTCAATAAATTCGATAACATTATTGGCACAATCGATGAAGAAGCAAGTAGCTACACAATCATAGCAATTCGGAATTTGATAAACCTTTAAAAAAAATGGGTTGGTTTTGAATTTGTTATTTTTGCTAATTAAATCTGAGAAATATTACCTCTAAGAAATCGCCTGCTGACATCATAATATTGCCCTTCGGTTTGTGCTTGACAGGACAAACATCAGGAAAGCGTATGGGTGCAATTTGATCAGCACGACGCAAATTATTAACATACTGATGTACCCAAGGATAGATGGTGCATTGATTCTCCTCGGCGCATCTTAAGATAAATAAGGAAATTTTGTTTAATTTAAACATGCACATGTGTTAAATATATTTAAATAAAACTTACTGATTTAAGACAAAATTTGAAGCAAACATCATGAAGTAAGAATATTCATTGCCTTCGCAATCATAACCACGACAAGCAAGCTCATAAGAGAGACGACCCAAACCAGCACCGGGCACTAGAATCTTTATCTCATTTAATTGCCTGTTTTTTTGAGAGAAAAGAAATAATTATAATTCCGTCAGAAGTCTGTGCAAAGTAGTTTGTAGACTTACATTTCATCTGGATTAAAGTACTGCTCGATGACCTCTATAATTGGTTTGTAGGATTGCTCACGCTCCTCTGCACATTCCTCGCTCCAATCGCGTGCTAGTTGTTTCAATGTCGACTGGACCTTTAATAATTTGAAAGGTTCAACAACATGCTCTGGCTGTGGTTGCAAGCATTTTTGTTGCATTTTGGTATATTTTTGTTTTTAATTTTTTGTTTACGCAAGACACAATTTACACAATAGAACAAAAATTAAATATCAATACAGAAGAATGTTATGGTTAAAAAACTAAAAACTAAAAGAAGACAAAAACTACTTAAACCAAAGTAACATAGGAGTAAAAGATACGAGTAGAAAAGATAAAAGTTTAACCAAAAAATAAGACACTGTGCTGCAAACTTCAGTTAGATCAAGCAGGGTCACTTTAAAATTATTGATAACAGCAGAATTTCAAAAAAGCTGTTCAAGGCTTAAGAATTTGTCACTCGTCTTGTACGATAAACAATTTTGCTTTTATTTAATTTAATTTGTGTAGCCTTCGTTAAATAACTGTTCAATAGATTTAAAAAAAAATCTCTTAAAAAATCATTTAGGCACTATTAGTCGTAATCAAAAGCGAGCTCTTTAGCTCTCGGAAGAAGGCTGCAGCTCAGTGTCTTTTACCGTGTTAGAATGATAGTTAAAATTTATTTATTTAAAATTTAATCTTTTGCTTACATTTTCCATATCCTGATGGCGCATTTTGGTAGCATGGCCTTCGACATCTTGCTGTGTGACAATCATTTCACCTGGATAACGATCAAAAATGTTTTCATGATCACGCAGCATCTTTTTGATCACTGCTTGATTCTCATCAATGCAATCTCGTATGATGCTTAAATTTTTGCGATATTTAACCAACATATGCTGATGATGTTGTGGTAGGCTATTGAGGTAGCTCTCGGATTTTATAACGCGAGCGTAGGAATATTTTCTGTAACAAATATCAAAAATAAATAAACTCTAAAAAAATTAATTAACAACAATCAATTTCGGCGTTTGTTATCAGCTTTGCCGTATCGGAACTAGTTTTAACTATGCATACTAATTAAATACATCAAGATAAGCAAACAATGAAATCAAACAGCTGCTTTTATTGCATAAATTATCGAAGCAGTGTCGGCGACACAGCTTAACAGTTCATTGGCGATGTTGAGATAATTATAATCAGCAGCTTCATTGAGCTACTTCAACAATTACAGCTGGCTGATAAGCCCGGCCAATGACGTCACTGTAGTGAGTTACCAAAAAACACTTGACTTATTTTCTTTCACCTGTATAAGCGGAAAGCTGTTATGATCTTCTCCAGATTCTTGCGTTCCAATTCCTCTTCTTCAGGATGCAGCATTGGTGGATCTGCGGTAGTTAAGCTGTGCGCAGAGCTTACCGAGGTAGTGGACTGTTTGCGCGAACATGCGGGTTGTTGCTGTTGCTGTTGCTGCAGTTGTTGTTGTTGTTGTTGCTGGAGGTCATTCATGTTTATGCACGTTTTTTCAAGATATTACAATGACGTGTTGTTGTAGATGCTTTAACAGCAAGCTTTATCTTTGTTGTAATTCCTATAATTTGTTGCTTCGCCTTCTTAGCGCTTCAATGATCACTTTATTTAAATTTTATCACTAGAATTTAATACGTTTTCACGTAAATTTAGAAGATATTGACCAATAAGTAGCAACAGCTAAACCTGCAGCACAATTTTACAAAAGTTCTTATAAAAATTTAAGTGATAATTTTCAATAGTTATTTTGACATCATTCACAATAGTACTTCAAGCAAGGTTGCATGTAAACATGCTTTCGTACTATTTGGAGTTACTTTTTTATGCTGGCTTCAAATCTGTGTTTTTGTGTGCCACACGGCGGCCATTTCCACACATGTTCGATAGTTAAGAAGCTAGTTCGCCAATTTGGCACACTAGTTGGCTTGTTGACAAAAATTTTTAATTTTCTCTGTCCAGCAAAGCAAAAAAACATTTCTATAGTCATTACGAAACCAGGGTTGTATTGAAACATAAGTGTAGTAAGAAATGTTTGGTACTTTTTATTTTCTATTTGGTAGTACTCTATGTAAATTGCATACAGTATACGTGATAACTTTGTTTGGATTCAGTAAAAATTTTTTTCGAAAAAAGGTAACCAGGTGTGTTAGACTTGGAGAGCATTTTTGCTTTATTTTCCCCACACCAAAATAATTTTATTTCGAAGCAATAAAAACTTTTTAAGAATACATTTTTACTCTTCTCAAAAGTAACCCTGTGTGTGCCAAACAAATTCCGTAATTTGAAAGCTCGCTTCCTCGAACACATACAAGCCGCCATATTGTTTGCCACACGAGTTCCAGATGTGAAAGCCACATAAGAGTACGAAGTTAAACATAAATAATACCATTAATTTTTTTAATTTTTCACTACTTTTTATTATGGTAGTAAGGTAAAATTGGCAGTTTTAAATCACACTTTGATTTTGTCCCATAACTTTCTCAAAAATCAATACTTTTTTTATCTGAAACCGTCTATATGTAGGTAATGGTAATACCTAACTACCTTCAGATGCATTTATTCAATTTAATTTTTTTAAAAAACTAGAAGCTTGAAAAGTAAATGAGATTTTTGGAGATAGTTCTCATGACAAAAATGAAAAAAAAATAATGGCCAATCACGGCATGATGTTTGAGTAAATCTTGAAAAACAACTTAAAACAAATTTAAATTTACTTTGATTTCACATAAAACGTTCATAAAATTCATTAATTATGCGTAATACGTTTGACAGATGTGCGAGCCAGTTGTCAAAGTCTAAAACAAGGTGAATAGGGGCTTTCGCATGGTCCAACAAATTGGATAGACATGGCATATTGGACGACAAGTAGTACCATGCGTAAGCTTAAACGACGGTCGGTCCAACATGTTGGATGAATATCAAAAATTTTTGATTTTTCTGCCGGTCCGTCCGACTTGTTGGACATGTGAACGAATGTTGGTCCAACACGCTGCAATTTTCTTATATATTTTCAGCGAGTAAGCAACGTTCAATCAGTGCATATAAATTACTAACAAACACTTAATGCACGCGTTTATGTGCTTTAAATAACCACATTTTCCTTTTATTAAAAAAACAAATTTCCTTTTCATATCCATATCTTCCTTTCCCTTCAAAACTTGATCAATTATTAGCGCACCCTAAAATTATTATGCCATTGCGCCGAAGTGTTCTGCTTGAGAATTTGTAATTAATGATGTCGTCCAACAAGTTGGATCATTCGAAAAGTCTATCAAATTGTTCCGTTAGTTTTCCATCCGACTTTGTCGTCCAATATGTTAGATCATGCAAAAGCCTCTATTCACAACTCCCCATTTTAAATTTTTGAACATAGGTGACGAGTCATCAGCATACAATGTTATTTCTACAAAATCGCTTCCTTGGACTAAAAGGCAATAGATCAGAGATAATTTTGACCGAAAAACTTTTTTCGACACGCAAAAAATTATTTTTGGTAGACACACTCTGAATACGTGTTGATGGCACAAATGCTTATAAAAAGTGAGAGCTCAGACTAGTAAACAATTTTGACACAAGTTTCCTGATGTCAAGTAAAGTCACCATGGCGGATATTTGAGTGATTCACAACTCCCCATGATTCAAAACTCCCCATTTTATCTTACTATTTTATTTGTGAATACTTTTTATAAATAGTAAAGGAGGGTTGAGAATACTTTGAATTTAATGGGAAATATTTATTTTAGAGGGGAATAGCATTTGGTTTGCTTGCTAATACTATGTAATATATGAAAAATTTCACATAATTATTATTAAAGTGAAACTTTTTTAATTTAATTAATTTGTCAGAAACGAAAATAAAAAAAAAGAATGTCAAAAAAGTTTCATGAAATCGCAGCCCGGGAGACTTTTTATTTAATTTTCATCTCATAATCCGTGACAGTTTCATTTGACTAGTCTCAAGACTTCATTTCAAGTGTTAAATTTTATTTTCCCGCGACAATTCTTTTTTTTTCAAAGAGTATCAAAACTATTAGGGTGCTCACAGTTCTGTATTATCTGCTCTGTTAACTTTGCCGTCTATTAACTTTAGAACATTTTAGCACGTGTTAACTTTGATTGTTTTTGTTTTACGTACAAACTTGAGATACCAATTGTTGCTAAAGTTATCTCACTTCTGTTCATGGCTTTCTTTTGTGTTAATGTGGTATCACTAATCAGCTGATTTAATTTTGTTGTAAAAAATGGAAGAAGAATGGATCGTCGAAGAAGTAACTACATTTTTCCATAATTCTTCGTTTCCGTTCATTCGAGGCATGTTATTGAACAAATTTCAAATTTTTGAAAGTTCTTTTTGCAATTTAGCTCCAAAACACAAAAAGAGGTGCTCACAGTTCGATTGAAATGGTGTTAACTTTAGAAGAAAACTGTGAATTCCCTATATACTTCAAGAGTACGGCCGAGTTCCAAAATGTTTATCTACACAGCATAAGTGTATTTTTCTTTGGTATATACTAGAATTCTGGTGATTCTGAGCAAATATACCATGCTTAATAGCAACAATCCAGTTGCGCAGTTGTGGTGAGTCTACGAAGCATGGATTAGAGAATACAGGGTTACGACACCAACGTCATTGGAGTGAATTGAATCTCTATGCCATCTCTTTGTAGCTATCCTATTGCCATCCTTTTTTAGCTAATAGGAAAATTATACTCCAATTACGTCATCTAGCGGTACAACATGCGGACGTTGTAACCTTATATTCTTTCATTCAAGCTATGAAGCACCTATTTAAAGAAAAATACACTGATCTTTGTATAAATGCACTTTGAAACTCAGCATATGTTTTTATTTTTTCCAATGCAACCCTGATGTGAAGCATAAATGCCAACTCCCATGATACAAATACACAGGTAGCATTGGATACGTTCAGCAAGCACATCATTATTATTGAAGTGAAACTTTTTTAATTTAGTTAATTTGTCAGAAACGAAAATAAAATTGTACAAATAATTTGTATGTTTAAAAACATTTGAAGATGAGATAAAAAAAAAACGGAACAATTGTAGATGAATGGAAACTCAAATTTTAGCTCGCTCTGAAAAAGTTTAAAACTTAAAAGGGTCCAAATTTGGGAAAAATGGAGCTCAAAACTTGTAAATATTTTAGTTCTCCAAGAAAAATAAGCTTTATGGGCATCAAAAGACAGGTTATGCTACTATGTACTCAACAAACTAGTTTAGTTAATATATCAACTATATAAATTCAGGAATAAATGTTGAAGATATAACTGTTTTTGTATTAAAAACCGTTGAGTATGATTATTTTGTAAAAAGGTGGACAGTTAAGGGTTAAAAATATGCCAAATGTTATATTTTTAAACTTAATACATGGATTATTAATAGGTAGGTCGAATAGGTAAAAGCCTGACTATTCTCTTGATACCCATGATGCTTATTTTTCGGGAATAACGTCAAAAAATCGTTTTGAGTTCCGTTTTCCCAACTTTGAATCTTAAGAGTGGGCTTAGTCTCATTTTCCCTACTTTGGAAATTGGCTAATTGAAAAAATGTATGAGACTTATTTCAGAGGTTTATATCTCAAAAATTATTTGTTGTTCAATAGAAAGGTAAAAACATAAACATTCTCCTTATTGTTTTTTTTCATTATTTAAAAAAATAGAACCCAGTTGCCAAGGTCTATATTTAATTGTTAAATAAGTTAGTAAATATAAGTTAGAAAATAATAGACAGCCAAAAATTATTGAACTTTGTGTGGGCTTTATTTCAAATCTTGGCCAAAGCATTTGCACGTCGATCTGTATTTTGAAAAAGAGCGCGTATCAGATGTTTTACTTCCTCGGCCTTGTAGTTGGCAGTTAAAATACCAGCACCACCGCACCATTGTTCGGTAATCTCTTGTAGTGAGGCATTTAAAATCATTTTAAGCTGTTCCAATTTCATCCAGAATTTGCTTTGAATCACGGTATGTTTATCCTGTAAAAAATGACATTTTGAGCTTTACTGCAATATCTTAATGAAACTGAAGTTAGAATTACCTGAAATAAGGCTGGCACTTTTTGCAGCACAATCTCGATTATTTCACTCAACTCATTGGCAACTGTTGTGGAAATATCTTCCATTGCAATGATGCGTCTTATAATTTCGTTGCACAGATCGTCTACCAAACCTATAAAAGTTTTATTATATTTTGTATCTGGCAGCACATTTTGCCACACATTTCGCAACAAATCCAATTGACGCAAGCATTGGCGTATAATTTTAAGTGGTGCCGCACCCAGCGAGTGTGCAATCGAGTTGGATAGATCTGCAATTTTTTAATAATGAATTCCTATAATGTTGGGTTAAACTACAATAAATAAAAAACTTACCAAATTCACGCATAATTCCCATAACAATCTTTTGCTGATATGCAATTTGTTCATCAAAGTATTTTGTGCCAGTCGCTTGCAATGACTTGACTAAAGCCGGAAAAGTTGGTATATTCTTTTCTGAATTTTTGGCCACCCAGTGTGCAAGGAACATGCAATTGTTATAGAACAAAGCAGATTGCTGTGGAATGCTTTCGATTAATTTTTCATGTATCTTTGGCACGTGCATCATGTAATAATTCAGTGTTATAGAGATAACATTTGGCAGACTGTCATCCTCATCATCTTCGGCATCATTTGGTTGACGCAGAATGCGTTCCATTAGCTTAATGAGTTCCTGTTAAATTGTAAACTGCCTTATAATACAGAGCTAATTTAACTTAGCAAACAAAAACTCACTAATGTACTTTTGGATACCATGCAGCGTGGAAATACAAATGGATTATTTGCCACATCTTCTGGCGTATTCTTCTCTGCAATCACAGTCATATCCTGCAAGTCTTTTTGCATTATATCCTTTGCTGTTTCTAATATTTTTTTGCAAAATCTCGTCTTGAAATATATTTCAAACTTTTCCGTAAACTCTGTGAGCGCGCGATCAACCTCAGGATTGATCAAAAAAGTATCAGCCAAAAATTGCTCAAATTGCAGAACATCAGCAACTAGCGTTGACTCTTGTAACTCATCCATTGTCTCTGGTATGGAATGCATCAGACAATCATCCACTAAAAGTTTGAGCAAACGCTCTTTGATATGATCACCAAACACGGTGAAGACATGCTGTGTCTCCGAAATGGATACATTTATATTGCTCAGGCAATGCATTAGGACTTTAATATTTTCAAAAACCTGCTTGTAGCTTGGTCGCAAACTTAGACTTAACACCTTTTGTGAGTAGGATAACGTAAGCTGTACGTATTCCGGATTGTTGTCGATGGACTCAATAGAGACTGGTTTTAGTATTATTGGCTCAAAGCAGTTTTCGAGCAGAAAGTCACAGATTTGTATAGGGTTGTAGCGCGCCTATTAATTGAAGATATTACTTTATAAAAAGAATATATCTGACAGTTTGCTTTAACAATTACCTGAAAAAGAGCCATGACAGTGTCTTGCAATAGACTTTCATCTTTAGACACTTGTAAAGTCACACACTTGGCACTAGGAAAGGGCTTCTCACTTAACTGCACCAAGCTCTCAAAGCGTTGCTTGAGATTTTGTTGTAAAATGTTTGTCTGTATATGATACTTGACTTTTATCGTATCATAACATTCACACCTGCGAAAAGTCTGATCGCCACTGTCGTATATAAGCGAATTTAGTTTCCCCAATAGATCAAGCACCACAAGATATTCCTTGCCAGCATTAGCCTCTTCAACACATTGAAATAGATCGTCTATTTTGAGTATTTTGTAGGCAATTTTCAGACCCAACGTTGACTCTTGTAGTTGTTCCATGTATTGCTGCAGATCAATGGAAGCTTCGCGTAGAGCGGCATTCGTGTCACTGCCAATGTTCTGTAGCAGATGGTCTGCCTCCTTAACCAGTGCTTCGCCCTCATCGAGAAAAAGGTCAGAGGATGTATGATTTGGCATGAAGTCAATGTAGTTGTCTTCGATATGTTTACGTATCTTTTCCTGATAGCGTTTCACTTGGCAGAGTATTTTTGTGATGCTTGCCTTGGTGCTCTCAGTGCTGCTGCCAAAGCTGTCGTTCAACACTTCAATTATATTTACCGATGATTGTGTAGCCATTGTAGTGTTATTTTCGAGCTTAGTTAATTAGTTTCTCCTAGTTGTTGTTTCTGAATATTTTATTTAATCTACACAATTTTTGGTTTAACGTTAATAATGGCTACGTTCAACAAGCACAACTGTTTTGCAACCGTAGGAGCTGGCTTACACTATCCTCACCCAAGAGGCAGCGTTGTCAGATGAATATACCTCAAAAATTACCTTATTCTCGCATTTAATTCTCTCAAATTACCACACGTCAAAAATACCTCAAATTACCTCAAAATCATGCAAATTACCACAAAATTACCGCAAGTCAATAAAATACCTCAAATTACCTCAAAATCGTGCAAATTACCACAAAATTACCGCAAAACAATGAAATACCTCAAAGTTGCTTAAAATATCACTTTAAGCGGTGTTTATAGCAAAGTATGAAATTATGTAACGAAAGTAAACTTAAATTGCAACATATTAATTAACAACAGTTAATAAAACAATAATTTTTAATAATTCAATTCTTTAATGAGTTCAAAAATTATTTCTCAAAAAAATTTCTCCAGCCTTATAGCAGTCCTCGCACTGCTCATCATAATTTTTCTTTTAACACATTCATAATATTTAAATGCGCCTAAAATATAAAAATACTTTAATCTTACAGAGTTTTTGAATAACTATGCGACAATGATCTTTTTCTTCCAGACATAATTACAAATTCGCAAAAACACGGACAAAACACACGATGGAAAAATCGAAGAGCTGAAAAACAAACACATCAAAAATATGGGTTTTACACTTAACGAGGACTGGTTTGTAAACAAAACTAATACAGAATTCCCCACAGACAGCAAGTGGTTACTCTCACTTGGACGAAAATTTACTTTACCCATTACAAAAAAGAACTTCTCACCTATACAAATAATCGCTGATCTTGAACAATACATACAAACAATAGACGACGAGAGGGAAAAGAGTATTGCCAGAGCCAAGACAGCTAACCAAATAACGAATTTTAAAAATAGGATAAAAAATACAGCTAAGGAAAAATTCATTTTAAAAACTTACGAACAGACTAGAAAATTCATAAAAAACTTAGGAAATGAAATAATAATAACGCAGGCGGACAAGGGCAACAAGACAGTAGTTATGTACAAAAACGAATACATGCATAAAATGAACCAACTACTACAAGACAAAAACACATACAAAACAACAAGAACTGACCCGACTTACAAACTACAAAAAAAGAACAATACCATTATAAATCACCTCCATAAGCAACATTACATCGACACCAACGAAAAATTCCGACTTCTGTGTCCGTCCGCAACTGCACCACGTCTGTACGGACTGCCCAAAATACACAAAGAAAATGTTCCCCTCAGACCCATATCTTCATCAATAGAAGTACCATGCTACAAACTCGCTAAGCACGTAGGACAAATTTTAAAAAGCTTAATATCAGACGAATATAACATAAAAAACGCAATAAAACTCAAAGACAAACTAAAGGACTTTACGTTGACTGAAGAAGACATTATAGTGTCATTTGATGTGGTATCATTATTTACTAACATACCAACACACCTAGCTATTAAAGACATAATGAGCCAATGGGACACAATAAAACACTTGACAAAAATCCCCCGAAAACAATTTTTAAATATTTTAGAATTCTGCCTTAAGGACAACAATTATTTTATTTTTGACAACTCGGTATACCATCAAATATATGGTATGCCTATGGGCAATCCCCTAGCACCTACAATAGCAGACATAATACTGGACAATTTACTTGACGACGCTATTAAAACCCTTAAAAACAATGGTACAAATATAAATTTTGTATGTAAATATGTCGACGATATTCTAGCCATAATTAAGAGAAAAGACCTAGACATTATTTTAAAAACACTAAACAGCTACCACAAAAACATACAATTCACTTTTGAAATGGAAAAAAACAAAAACATCTCATATTTAGACATAAAATTACATAGAAGAAACAACAAAATCCTTTTTGAATGGTTCACAAAACCTACCTCTTCAGGTAGATTGATAAACTTTCACTCCACGCAACCAATGAAACAAAAAATCAACACGATAACCAACTTAACAAATAAAATATTAACATTAACTGATACACAATTTCTAAGTCAGAATATTAAAAAATTAAAAACAATATTAAATAACAATGACTACCCAACCCACCTTACAAATTCCCTCATATACACGGAACTCTCTAAAAACAAACAAAACCCACATACAACAGAACAAAATAAACAATCTGGCAACCCTGAACCAGAGAATAACAAGTACTACGGCATAGATGCCAGTTTCGTGTGATAAATCACTTTTCGTGATTTTTTGAGGGCTGTGTGACAATGTGTGATTTCTGAAATGAAGCGAGTGATTTTTCACTCATGCGTGATTTTTTTAATCACTCACTTTATTGTTGAAGAGTGCGTTGAAGTAAATGCGAAAACACGTATATTAACGAACAAACCCAACACTGCAATTGAAATTTGCTAGCGCAGGTAAAGTTTAAACTTTTAAAAAGTTAATATTAAGTTTATATTACAAATTCAGACAATTTAAATTATTTTCACTGATATATATTATATTGAATTACCAAAAATTTTCATATCTTCTTAATTTTGATCTAGTAAATAAGATATTAATAAATTTTTAACAATACGCTTTTGTTAATATTACCAAATAACAGAAAATATCTCATTATTTATTATTAAATGCTCTTTTATGCTGTAAAATTGGAATTGCTTCTGAGTGATTTTCTGTTCTGTGTGTGATTTTTGCGTGATTTTCTGTTCTGTTTGTGTGATTTTGCGTGATTTTTTTTCTATGTGCGTGATTTTTTTGCTGTGAGTGTCACACGAGTGATTTTTACATATATGTTGTGTGATTTAGTGATTTCGAGTGTGTATTTTGGTTGGCATCTATGTACTACGGCATCACATACATACCAGAGAACTGCAATTATTCTTGTTTTTGAGTCATTGGTTGACTAACACAAAAAAGAGTATAAGTGAATTTAAGTCAAAGAAAAACTTCCACTTATATCCACTCATACTCGTTCGTGTGCCGTACACATAGCGAATAAATGAACAAGAATAATTTGTATGTTGGTATGAACCGATGCAGTGCTCAGTTCTCTCTTTGAGTTAATTGATTTATTGTGCTATACCATAATGACTCATAACACCAATAAACACCACGAGTTCAGTGAAATGACTTAAGTACTTAGAGTACTTTTTAGTTCAGCTTTCTTGTCATTTCATCCAAATTTAATTGTTAAATGTCCAGCAACACGTGCCAAACAAAACAATAACTGTTTTGCAAAAATCATTACAAAAAATAATACTCAACTCTTTCATTTTCTTACATAAAAAGTAAACAAAACGGCGAAAATCAGCAGCAGAGCATAACACAAAATAATACTCACTCACTCATAGTTCTTATATTCCTCTCTCATGAATAAGTGAGTCACATCAGATTGTTAACCCACATCCAATAAAGTCATAATTTGCAGACACACATGCATGTTAGAGAACTGTGAGTATGTTTTGTTTCTAGTGGGAATGAGTCAAAGTATTTTGTTGAGTTGCAATAAGTACACATTTGCACCAATAATTATGGCTCATGACTTAAGTATACTAATTTGTTTGGTACTCATTGCAGATCTCTGATACATACCAAAACTAACGAACACCACACACATACGGAGATTAGTGAGAGCGGACAATACAACATTTGCATACAGATCAAACACCACTTTAAACAGAATTTTTACACAAACAAAAACAAAAATAGAGAAAGAGGACAAAAACAATGTTGTATATGAAATACAATGTAAAGGAACAGAAAATGAAAGCTGTGACAAAATATACATAGGAACAACAAAAAGAGCGCTAAAAATACGAATGACAGAACACAAGCTGGACATTAGAAACAAAAAAACAACAACCGCATTAGCCCAACACATATTAGCGACAGGTCACACAGCTGATTTTGATGATGCTAAAATTTTAGACGTAGAAAACAAAACAAACAAAAGAATGACTTTAGAAAGTTTACGAATACAACAGAAAAGGGACAGGGCAATAAATTTTAAAGAAGACACTGACAACATTAATAACAATTACACAGTAGCACTGGACTCATAAAGCGTTTATTGTTATCGTTTAAAAATTTTTATTGTTATCTATTTTGTGTTTATTTAATGTAGTTTTTTAATAGAAATGTAAGTTTATTTAAAATGTGTAAAAAATTGTTCTTTTAATTGTGAATTTATTGTGTTTTAGAAAAAATATATACCCCTGAAGATGTCAACAAACAATTGACGAAACGTCGGGTAAAAAATTGAATTTTTATTCTTTTAAAGATTGCAATTAAAAATTACTGGCCAAAAAACCTCTTAAAACATTAGTTAATTAAAACTTAAAATTGGCCCACAAGAAACATAATTATTTTATTTTTCACTTTGCTATTAGAAATTATTTACGTTCTTTTGTTGTTAAATATTGAAAACAGTTTAAACACAAACAAACTACCAACAAGAAGAATGAAGAATGCATCAACAAGCGCATTCACTCAATTAACCTTTACTGTACACATTTCATTCACGCGTACTTCTACCACAGTAGGTAGAAATCTTTTTTTGGTAATGTGAGGTATTTGTGGTAATTTCGGTATTTTTATTCTCTCGCGTGGGAAATATCGCACATATGGTAAAAATTTTCTCGCATGAGAATTTTTCTCACATAAAGCGATGATTTTTACTTTCTCCCGCAGCATCTCGCAAGAGCTCAAAAAATGCCGAAAGCACTATTTATAGTGCAAAACTGGTAACGCTGCCAACAGGCCATCTAGGCCAGGCCAGGTTCGATTTTCGCGATTTTTCGCTTGTTTGAAAATGACCTTTATATTTCTTAACAGGACTTTAACACAACTTTCTTAACAGGAACTAAACCACTTAAAGATGAAAACTAGATGGGAAAAAATTATTTTTGGCGTCCTTGGCTACCTTCTTATCACTTATTTACTAGTAAAATTAATTCATTTGAGTGAATGATTTGGATAAGATGCCAAATGTATTTAAAAAATTAGCAATACTCTTTAAAAATTTTTGAGATGCCAAAATAAAAGTCAAATTTTAACTTTTTATTTTCAGCGAAAAAATAAAAGTAAAATTTTAACAGTTATTTTTGACTCAAAAAATAATAGTAAAATTTTAACTGTTATTTTTGACTCAAAAAATAGAAGTCAAATTTTAACTTTTATTCTTGATCGAAAAAATATAAGTCAAATTTTAACTTATATTTCTGACCGGAAAAATATAAGTCATATTTTAACTTTTATTTTTGACTGAAAAATAAAAGTAAAATTTTAACTTATATTTTTATCCGAAAAAAATCGGTCTAAAAATAACTAATATTTTTAATTTTTTTTATAAAAGTCAAACAAATAAAAAGCTTTTAAGATTATTATTCCTTAGCTAACAAGAATCGCAAGCATCTATATTCAAATATCGAGTAAAAAAATCTTTGTCTGACTTTTTGAATTGCAATTTCGAAAATAACTGTTATTTTCGGTCCCGGCAGGAATCTGTTGGTCACTTAAAAGTTCGCCGAGGAAACGAAAAAATTACTTGCAAAAGTAGTGTACATTTCCTATGAAGGTGGCAACTGTGATTGATTGACAATCAGTAGTGATGAAAAAGAATTTTTTTGTGCCCAATTCTTTTTAAGAGCCTGTTCTCACTCGCCTTAAAAAAGGCAGATTAATGGCATTATTTTGACAAGAGGCATCTCTCAGGTGTTCTTACTACCGTCTTATATAAGGCCGCCTTATTTTGACGACAGAGGGCAATCAATCGATTCTGTTATCGAATTTCGTGACATTCTTCAGTTGTTATGTTAGAAAACAAACAATAAGAAAAAAAACACTACCAATACAAAACAAACTTTATTTGCGACATAAAACAAGAGAAATATACAAAATTATGACAAACAATCAAACTTCAAAGCAGCGAACGTCAAAACTAATCCAAAAATTTTTAAAATTTTTAAAAAGGCGAGTGAGAACAAGCTCTAAGAAATATTCAAATTTTCTTTTTGATGAATTTATCGATGAAAATACTCTATTCAATAAGTAGGATGAACTAAATTGATCAAAAATTCCTATTTTATTTGTGCTATTTTGTGTGTGCTAAAAAAAGAAGCTGTCACGTTAACCTTGTTAATGCTGTCATGGTGTAAGCCAAAGGTCAACCAAAATGCATAAAAAAATCACTTGATCAGACACCAAATATATAAAAATCACGCGTGTGACACTTTGAGTAAAAAATGTCGCAGCAATAAAAAAATTTCGCAAAAATCAGAGAACGTCCAAAACGAAAGCGTTGAGCAAGAGTTACATCGGCAAGTCATATCGACAGAATAGAATTTCTGTAAAGCAGTAAAACAATGGTCGGCACTTTAAAATGAGAGGACTGCAAGTGAAATAGATACAAAAAAAATTGCATATCATCCGAAACAATGCTGCTTCGCCAATAGTTGTTTGTCGAATGAGAAAAAAAGCATAAGAATATGCGTGACTCTTGGCAAAGCATGTGCTTCATGTGTGCCGACCACTGCTGTAAAATCTCTTTTTATTCACCGCGGCTATGTTTAGTTTACACAACAAAGCATAGTACATACAGAGTCGTCTTATGAAATTACCATCAAATTTCTCTTTTTCTCTCACTAAATTATTACACTCGAAAATACCTCAAAATACCATATATTACCACAAAATTACCACAAAATACCACAATACAAAACAAAGAGAAACCATAAACATACACACATACTAATAGAAACAATCGTTTTACTGCACTAAAGTGCATGCATTCATGTGCATTCAGCAGGATGATCAGAGTGTAAGTTTTGATGAAAATTGAAAAACAAGCAAATATACAAAATAGATACATATAAACCACCCAATCAAGTGCATTCAGTCATTTCAACAATTTTATTAACGCATCGTCCACTTAATTCGTATTTCTGCCAACGCGTGTTAAAAATGCCGTTGAGGTATTTTGTGGGAATTTGAGGGATTTTGTGGTAATTTGAGGGAATTTGTGGTAATTAGAGAAATTGTGGTAATTTGGGGTATTTTATGGTATTTTGAGGTATTTTTTTCCCACGCGAGAGATTTTTACCACAAAATACCATGGGAATTACCACATCCCACAATAGTTGAAAAATACCATAAACACTATTTATAGTGCTTTTCTGGCAACATAGAGTACATACCAAAAGTTGTGTGCCGGCAGGCAAAGATAACAAGATGGGAAACTTGAAAAACATAACCTCAAAAGAGGTTTGTATGTATTAGTGTGCCGAAAAAAGCAACCCTGAAATTCACTCTTGTTCTTCATCGGCCGCAAACTGCCCAAGAAATCACTTCGCACCCCCTTTAAATAATGCCCATACCCAATTTATTATGATATAAATATTTAAGTTAAGTTGTAATAAGCTGTTTGCAACCTAAACTATTTCTTAAGTCCTTTTATTTTTGTTTATACAAGCGTGCAAAGTTTGCCAATTTCTTCAGTTGTTGTATTTGTCAACATTTTTAAAAATTTTGCTTTTACACAAACCCCCGCTATTTTACACAAACCCCCGCTACTTGAGGTGAAATTTAAAAAAGGAGCTTTCTTCTTCTTCTCCTGCATTTTTAAGCTAGAACATCGTTTGTACGCAAGTTAAATACAGTATGGATTATGTGTTTTAATATGTTATTCTTTAAGTTGAGTTACAGGAATATATTCTGCATTCAAATAATTGCATGCATTTTCTTATTTGACTCTTTATCGCCAAACGAAATTTGTAATTTTTGGCACTTGTTGTATTTGTCAATGTGTTTTTATATTCACCACAACCGATTTGTGCAAGTCCTGTTATATTTCATGCCATCAGAGTTGTCAACTACTCATGTTCTCCTTAAAAATTTGCTTGGGTGGAATAAATATTTTTTTGGTGTTTTCTGGGCTTTATTGGCATTTGTTTTGTCTCTAATGTTTAAAAAACTACATTAGTCATGTATTTTCATAAAAATTTTAGAATCCAGTCATTAAAATTCATTTAACATAAGAACTTAATGTAGAAATTAAGAAGATATAAAAGATAGAACAGTTGACATGTCTAACCACGAAAAATACGCAAAGCAATAAGGCTGAGAACTCTAATTATTTTGATTAATTCAATTAGAACTTTGTCTTTAAACATGCTTGTGGACAATATTCTATTCTTCCCAAGTTAGTATTATTGTACGTTCAGATAGACTTAATATAACATTTTAAACAAAAAAGCTTTTACATTCAACTCATTCGTTCACATTGCCTGAACCATGATACAAAAACTAAAGGTAAACTCGCTAGATGAGAGCGTACTGGCACAAATGTCAAAACGAAATTGACAACTCAAATAAAATCTCAAAGCTATGAGAAAGACGTGAGCAAGCAAGAATTTTCAAATTGTAAACGAAGTAAAATATGTCTTGTTTCTTAAATTAAAAATAATTAATAATTTTAAGAAATTTACTGCAAGCCATATATTCGCCACACAACTGATTTTGACAATATCCGCAGTAACGAAAAGAAAGCACAACCAGCGCTGCATCTACCTTATTTGTTGTACTATAGCCTGTACCATAGATGCCAGTTTCGTGTGAGAAATCAGTGCGAGTGCGAATAATCAATACATTAATTAAATATGTTTTTAATTAATGTATTGATTTTTTGCTTGAATTTTTGATCAAATTAATACCTATACAAATGATTTCAATTTTTTAATACATATAAAAAAAAAATATATATATTTTTTGCAAAATATTTTTCGCATGAATTTTTGATCAAATTAATATCTATACAAATGATTTCGCTTTTAGTTATAGTTGCCAACCAAATTACCACAAAAATTCTATTTTTCCCACATATGAATTTTAAAAATACGCCACAAATTTCCCAGTAATGTTGGTCTTATTATTATTTTTTTATATATGTACATATCCAAAAACAAAACCAACCAAAACCTTCACTGTCATTAACTATTATTTCTTGCACATGTGGTCGCAGTAATGTTGTTTTTTCATGATAAAAGCTATAGCCCGAAAAAAGATAAATTGGCAACACTACAATTGACAACAGAATGGAAAGAATTTATTTCATTCATAAATTCAACAGCTGACATTATTAACCTTTACACTTCATCTAATCATTTTGTACTTTTCGAAAGAAAACAATATGGTTTCTCATGAATAGAATTTAATTTAACATGAAGTTAAACTACAGCAGTAAATATTTTTACAATATTTGATAATATTTAGTGCACTTTACAGATTTTTGTTGTCCTTATGAAGTCAATCAGTATAAAATGTGTTGGAAGGGTTAAGATTAAAATTAGAAACTAGCATATTCACCTCACTTTCGAGGTGAACAAATTTTTCTCATACGTGTGTTTACTTTTTGGTAATTTCGGATTCCCCACAGAAGTTTCCTATCTTGTTATCTTTGCCGGCAGGTGTTCAAATTACAAAACATCGTTTCAAAATGGCAGTTGCTGTTTACACAAAATTCCAATTATCAAAAGTTTAATTGTTCGATTCCGGCGTACCAAAGTAAATACTTTAAGCATAATATTGTTTATTATATTGTATGTTATGTAGTTAGTTGCAAAGTTGTGAACAAAATAGTGAAAAGCAATGTCGTGTAGCGTTATTGACAACAATGCTTACGAACTTTCCATAACGCCGTCACGCAAACGTAAGCGCGAGTCCGGTGGCAAGCTGGAATCGCCTGCTACAACAGATGAGCTACCTTTATCAGCTGCACCCATAGCAGCTTGCTTTACAAATGCTGCATTCAGCTCGACACCGAAAAAGTTGCTGGCTAAACGTTTGCTGCAGCGCGAAAATCTCAATCCGTTTCTAACAAATCCTTGCTTGGAAGTCAAGTCAATATTGGATATAGTGCAAGAGCAAAAGCAGCAGCAACAAGCTGAGGTGGTTCAAATAGAGTCGAAAAAATCCACGCCAGCTGTAGACAATCCCTACGAGGTAGTGCGGAAGCCACCCAAAAAGAAAAAAAAACACATCGAAATCGAGGATGCTTGCTTTGAGAATCCAGCTCTTAATCTTGAGCTGCCGGAGAAGCAGTTTAATCCATTTGAGGTAGGCTTTGTTTGTTATTTGCTGCTTTTTTATAAGCTAATTTTTTGTACTTAGGTGCAACGCGAGCCAGCTCAGACAACGCAGGTTTTGGGAGCAACGAAGTGTTTTACAAACGAAGCGCTTAATCTACGCGGTCAAGATGTGCCAGCTTCGCGTAATCCTTTTGAAATTTCACGCTGCAGTGCTGTGTCCAAGAGTGCCGCAAATCCTGATGGCGTTGAAAATTTGGCGCTAGAACCAATATCACAGCCTAGCAATTTGCAAATAAGACTGCCATTTACGCCTACGCTAGGGTGTCGTATTGACTTCAAGAATTTGGCCTTGGCACAGCTGACGCCTAGCAAGTTGTTTGCAGAAAAATTGGTGTTTTCGCCTGTGCCAATTGGTAGCAAGAAAACACCGAAACGTTCGCTCTCCTCCATAAGCGAAGAGACCATGGACATTGGCAAAGAATTAGATCTCTATCAGCTGGAATTAGAGAACAGCATCAATGAAGCAAAGTTACGTAAGAACGCTGCTGGTGGTGGTGGCTTAGTTTTAGTAGAACATTTAGAGCAGAAAATAACGTTTACACAAAAATTAACTGAAATTATTGAACATGAGGAAGAACCTGCTCAGCAGCTCAAGACGGAGGAGTTAATGGGTGCTAATACAGTTGAGCTCGAGCAAGAAACGATGTCTAAAGTTCATCATGAGCAACAAACTGAGGCAGAATCCTTGCCACTGCTGACAGCCATGGCAGTGATTGCAGAGGATGAACCACCAAATGAAGCCAATGTGCCAATATCTCAACCAGATGTCATGTATGCTTCAGATGATGATGTTGAAAAGGAGCTAGACGATGATATAGATTTCAAGGCACCTACACCATTTGTGCGCGCCTATCGTCGTGCCGAGCCACAAGCAACACTTACGGTGAGCAAAGAATCGTTAAACTCAAATAAATCTGACACCAAGCCAGTGGAAACCAGTGAACTAAAAAAACATAATGTTAAGAATATGATACGTAATTCTATACGTAAACTAATGCATCCACATGCACATGAAAAAGAGAAGCCTACAGAAAATGTAGCACAAGAAAAACCAGCTACGGCTCCCCCAACATCCATTATGTCATCAATACGGCATAGTCTGCGTCGCAAGCCACACAAGCCGCTGGTGGAGGATGAGCAGGAAACATACACACAAAAAACTGCGGAAATATCTATTATAGATAGTAGCGAACGCACCATGAAACTCAAATCCAACTTCATGCAGACAGATTATGCAAAAATCGAAGAGCTGACCAATGAGAAGAAACCCTCCATACGTAGCAGCCTGCGTAAGTCAACACGTGAGGTGCGTCAGCAATTTATGAAAACTGTTTTTCACAAGAACCAGGAGGCATACGCCTTTAGAAAGTAGCTTAAGTTGTTTCTTTTTATAAGTTGTGGAAGAACATAATTTTTTGAACAACTATCTTTCAATTGAATTTGTTTTTACAACCACAACGTAATTTTTTTTTATGCATCCAAAGATTTGAAATGTTTCAAGTATTTTATTTATTAACGTATTAATAATTAGTATTTTTTTTTTTAATTAAAATGTTTCAATGCACGTGGCTTAATTTATTACTGTTTTCATGCACCTTTATTAATAATTATTTGAATAAAATTTTAAATTAACTTATTTACAAGTTTTTACTTCAACTATTTTGAGGCATTTTAAGATTTGAAATTTAAATTTATTCGTTCAATAAGCTACATTTTAAAAAGAAATCTTTCTACTTCGTTTTTTTTTTTTTTAATTATAGACTTCTTAAAGTTTAACTAAACAAAATAAACAATAATCTTTCGACTTAAGCTACTTTTAAAATATTGCAAGCGAAATAAACCTTGATGCCACATAATTTTTAACAACATCTGTTATTCAGATTTATTTAAAATTAACTTTATTTAACTTATATTTAATTTCATATTTAAAATATGCATATCTTTCCACACAATAATTTACTTATAAACCGTCTGTAGCAGCGGTCTTCTGCGCTGATCAATCGGCTTGAAAGCATGTTGATACACGCTCGACAGTCGCCAATGCTCGGGATAGCCACCTTGACCAGCTCCTCCACCCAGACTGCGAAAGGGCGGCACCAGTGTATCAATGTCGTAATTCTTCTTCATGTACGGGTTACGTTGACGTGGTACAACAACTACACGATTTGCATGACAGCTGCCTATGCTACAGCCACTGTCGGAGCTGACAAAATCACCCATTGCATTATATTTTGGCACGCCAGCACGAAAAGCCGCCTTGCAAGGCATGCGTGTTTCGAGTTCTGGACGCATACAGCACGACGTTGGCTCTGGCGCAACTTTTTGACAAAGTCGTGAACGTGTACGCCTAAAAAACCCCGGGTTTGAGCGCTTACAACCAACTGTAGCGATTCCAGTCTCACTACCTAAAACTTTTTTACGCCACGCTTTATATTCCCGCTCGTCCATAACATTCGGCGATGACTGATAACGCTTGCTGCATTTGTCTGGCATGCCATTGGCGCTGCAGTGACGTGACACGCTACGTGCGCGTGGTGGCGGATCGCTGGCGTAGGCATCCACGCCACAGTCAAAATCAAGCGCATCACTTTCAATGCGACGTCCAGTAAAGTCGGTTTTACGTCGCATGATGTCCTTGTCGAAAAAGCTGGGTTCACCCAAAGTATTTCCAAACACACCAGCGGAGCGGCCGGTTGCAGGATTAGCATCATCGCGTGGTGTCTTAACATAGGTAAATACAGCTGGACCAGCGGAGTCGTTTGAACCGTCAATATGTGGTGCTCGTTGTGGCTCATCAGCAGGATTAAGTGGCTTATAGTCCCAGCAAATTGCTAAATCCATAGGCCCAGCCTTCTTTGTCTGCAGCGAGGAAGAGAACGGACGGTAGTCAGAATCTTTATAAACTTTCGGCACAACGCCGCAAGTTTTAGGGCGATAAACTTTCAGTTTAGTGCAGTGCGTCGGACCTGCATTGTGCGTTCTGACGCCCACTCCTGTTGCAATTGGATCCAAATCCAAGGCCATACCTGGATTGCCGCCAGTTATCTGCAACTTACGATATGCCATATCGGCCACGCAGTCAGGTAATGGTTGATGGTCCAGATTATCATTGTGCATGCGTCTCGCCAGCTCAAAGTTGGCATAAGCAGGCACAATGGGCGAGGGACAGCGCTCGTTGGGTTTGCCAGTAATCGTGCGCTGTGGCACAAACTCATTATAACTGCTCATGTCTATGGAGCGGTGTTGCTTCAATGGTGGTGGCGGTGTAACGGGCGGTGTGAGACCCCTTGTCAGCGGTACAGGCGTATTAGTGGCGTAAGGGTTTGGACCTTTTATGCCTGCATTAGTTGATTTTTCTAATTTACACTCGTGATCACCAAGATAGAGTTTATCTAGCTGGTATTCCGGCTTTATCTCATGGTCTCGGTCATATTTCTGTTCAAGCAATAATTGACGTGATGGATGTTGATGTTGATATGATGTAAAGTCACCCGGAATATACTCTGAATTCTAAGATATAAAGAAGTCAAACAAAAATGCATCGTATAACAGTAAATTTTATTGGGTTCTTTTTATGAAATGAGATGTTTTGAAGAAAGAAAGAAAAAAAAAGAAACCAAACCAATCAAAATAAAATCAGTAGTTCAGTGAGTTCAGCTGGATTTTGGAGCAGCATTTTTTTTCTTAAATAAAAACAAAAAAAAAATATTATTAGAACAAAACTAAATTAAGACTGAGATTTTAAATAAGATAAACTTCGACTTGGGGTTGCAGGATTCTGTACAAAATTATTAAAAAATTTTTCTTACTTTTGAAACACACATTTATCACATGTTTATAACCTCCCATCAAAATATAAAACCTTTATAAATTTCTCAAAAATTAAAATATTAACTTGATATCGGACAAAAAAATATGATATTAAAGCGTATTGTGGGTTTGATATTTAGAAAAATTGACTGAAACAACGCCTGTCCCTCATACAATTTGAAGTCATAATAATTATAAATCCGTTAAAAATGTTTAAACTTTAAATTGAATAATTAATTGAGATAACGAGAAGCGCATTACTGTTTATAGTTTAGCCAGTTGATTTTGACACTTTCGGCTAGACGAAAGAGAGCACTGTCAGTTTTGCAGCAACCTTGGTATTCAACGCCATCCGCTCCAACCTTGGTAATTAAGCAAAATCCGCTCCGAAAACAAAATCATGGCTCGAGAGATGAATGTCACACAAAAGTCCATGAGTCGAATTGTCAAAAGTCTTTGGGCTTTCAAACGCCGTACTGGACTTTTGTTGACTGCAGCTTTGAAAAACGAAATATTATGAAGAAATGCAAACGTCTCTTGGCGAAGCAACACGCTGATAACTTGCACAGAAAAGTGTTGTTTATTGATGAAAAAACTTTTAAAACGAAAACGACTCAAACCATTTACCAGCATTCATGTTCTCTCAAGAATGGCAGTTCAGATTTGAACCCCCCCTTGAACAAATTATGTAAACTTTTAGAGGACACGCTTTGCCATAAAAGATAGAACATTGGTTCTCTTAAGACATTTTTGATTTGTGCTGTGGCCAATTTTTCAATGAACAATATGCGTGTGGCTATTAATGACTGGCCCGTCCAACTTAAAGCGTATGTGAAGGCCAGAAGTGGGCATTTCGAATGTATATTTTCTTTTTTTAAACAATATTTAATGCATTTCGTGTTGCTTACGGGGACATTTTACAGTGTTTTAACGTATATTTTAATGATAAAACTAATTTTAATAGTTTTTTCTTATATCCAGTTTGGTTCATTATGCATATGTGTATCTTTAAATTTAAATTTTGTTTAAATGATTTACTTACACATTTACCTAAATATTAAGTATCTACTAGGTTGCGTATGGAAGACACCAAAAATACCGTAGTTTTTGTTCATAAAAAAAAAACAATAAATTAGCGAAGTGTGTTGAAAGTCCAAGAAACATTTTATTTGTACAAAAAGTGTAAATAGTATAGAATTCAAAATTTTATTTTAAATTAATTCAAAATGATAAACGTTAATTATAAAATTAAAATTTCGGTTACGTACGGTGTGCCCCAATGGTTGCGTATTTGGGCACGTATGAAAAAAAAAAAAACAAGAAAGGTAATTCAAAGTCGGTCTAGCCCGACTACGGAATACATTAAACCACCTTTAATAATTAAATTTTTATAAAAATATTAAAACAAACAGAAATAACTACTTATTTTTGTTAAAAAGCCATGCAACTTAGGTGTAACAACTATGTGTGGCTCAAATATCAATTTCTTTATAGAATTTCACTATTGTGGGCATGTTTGTGGGCGGATGACGTCCATTTTTTGTTCACATCTTGGTTTTTATATAATATACTCACATGATAAAATTTATCTCTGTAAATCTGATATGAATATCATCTGTATATGAAGATAGTATTGTCGTACATGAGATTAGTTCTTCGAATCTGCGGCTTACTTTTTCACGGAATGCGTGATATATCAATAAATATGTACAAAAAATTTGGTCGAAAAACCTTTATTATTTGACTTAAACTGTGTAAACAGTATTTATGTCATAGAGGCATTATATCGTGGGGTCTAATTTCTTTATGAAATTACACTCAATTTTTGGGGATTTATTTCGTTTTGATGTTGGGGCCTTATTTCACAGAGCCATACCAAACAGTTTCTCTTGACTTTCCTAGTTCGCAGTGAAGTACCAAAAAAATATGTTAAAATAGTGACAAAATTTGACAAAATATGGGCATATAATTAACAATATATTGTCATCTTAATATAGAAAGGAGTAACTCATAATTTCTCAAAAACATTTTTTTTTTTTGCGGTTTCTGTTAGAAAACCCTCAATCAAACCAAAAACTGAAATTTGGCTTCAAATACTGAATTTTTTGAAGATTTTTATTACAATCTGCATTCAATAATTTTTAATTGGATACAATTTTAAGAAAAAAATCCTGTAAAATTATGTATTTATGAGTTACGTCCTTTTTTATTAAGGTGACGATATACAAAGCTTCTCAATGCTGAACCGCTGCTTTGATTTTGTTAAAATTTTACAGATATTATGCATAGCTGTTAAATTTCGATTACGATTAGTAATCAATTAGATAATTTTTCAAAAAGAATTATAATCATTATATAATCCTTAGGTAAATTGCAATTAAAAAAATAAATTTCAAGTTATACCCGATTCAAGGTGGAGAGCGTTAAGAGCAATTTTAGCGTCGTCTACAAATCAAAAGTCATTTCTTATTCACAGATACTGTCATAATAGGTCTGTTTCCGTACTCACTTCAAGTAACTTGAAGTTACTCGAAAGCGTTTCCGTACACATTTTTCCAGCTCGAGAGAGAAGAAGAACAAGCAAAATGTCACTTTTTGTGGCTCTCTATTACTCGAACTTTACTTGAAAAATTTCTTCGAGCTCGAATCTCGAGCTTCAAACAGCTGATTGCCAAAGTGATAAAATTAAATTATTTCATTGTTTTGTAAGAAAAATTCATGAAACTGGTTACCATAATTAATGCACAAGTTAATATAACCATAATTAATGCTTACGAAAGTGTTTTAAATACAATAACAAAGTAAATAAATTTTATTGTTTTCAAAAAACAGCTGTTGTGCTCGAAACTTACTTGAAAGCGTTTCCGTACTTTTTGACAAATTTTCTCATTTTGACAAATAATCAAATTACTCTCTATTACCCGAACTTTACTCGAAGTTACTTGAAGTGCGTACGGAAACAGACCTAATATCATAGCTGAAAAACAATGATTAGTAATCGTATTCATTAGTAATTAGATTATTTTTATTTAAAATTTGATATTATTGATTAAGTACGATTCTTTTCTGTTTGGCTCAGTAATCAAGCGACTACGATTACAAATAATCAAATTATAATCACGATTTCTTTAAATTACGAATATAATCAAAAAGAAACCAAAGTAATCAACAAAAATAATCACATTACTTTGAAAGATTATTTTTGACTTTTTTTGATTATTTTAAGAATTTGAGCCTAAGAATCGAAAATTCTTAAAATTATCAAAAAGAATCAAAATTAATCTTTGAAAATAATCGAACTTTTTTGTGTGGATTACTTTTGATTCTTTTTGATTATTTTCGTAAGTTCAAGTCAGTAATCGTGAATATAATTTGATTATTTGTAATCGTATTCGCTTGATTACTGAGCCAAACAGAAAAGAATCGTTCTTAATCAATTATTTCAAATTTTTAATAAAATTAATCTAATTACTAATGAATACGAATACTAATCATTATTTAACAGCTATGATATTATGACAGTATCTGTGAATAAGTAATGACTTTTGATTTGTAGACGACGCTCTCCACGCTGAATCGGGTGTAACTTGAAATTTATTTTTTAATTGCTCTTAGGACCGTTTTATTCACTTTTATAACTCGAAAGTTTTGAATAACTCGAAAGTTTTTCATATAAAAATTGTAAAGTTATTGATAACTCTCGAGTTATAATAGTTAATAAAACGGCCCTTAACGCTCTAACCACAAGAGTTACTTATAAAAATTATCCCAAGTTTTCTATATTAATCTCTAATGGTTTGCGAACTAAAAACGAATATCAAGTTTTACTGAGAGAATGCAACCTTAAGTATTATGCCGGATTGAATAAAGTCGGTAGCCGGCTCAAAAGTTAGAGAGAATCTTTAAAACTAATTTTTTTTTTCTGAGAAATCTCAATGAAGCCGTTTTGGTTCTTCTGAACCCGTTATTCGGCCAAAATTAAACTTTTTTGCACTTAAGTGATGAATTCTTCAAAATTTGAATTAGTTTCATTCTTTTTTTAGACACTTTGATAAAAACCCTTCTTTTAAGTAATACGTTTCTTTATTTAATATTTAAACTGGAAACAGGAAATTCTGGTTTAAACTGAATTTCTATGTCTGGCTTTAGTAGAAAAGCAGAACTTATAATGAGCCGTTTAACTTTTAAATGCTGCTATACATTTTTAAATTGTTTTAAATTGTTTTCTTGATTTCAATTCCTTGAATAGGCTTTTGTGATCAATAATTTTTTTTTTATGCAATTAAATCAAAAATTCAATTCATATTTTTCCCAACGTTTCGTTGATTGTTTGTCAACATCTTCAGGGGATCTTTTTTATTAAAAACGAGAAAAACAACAATGCACCACTTAGTCAAAAATTAATTTAAAAATTAATTTAAAAATATGAACAATGAAAAATAAACAAATAAGTAAATTAGAACAAAACAATACTAAAAACAATAACTTACATCGTGAAAGTAGAATTTTAAACTCAAAACATTAAACTTGAAAAAAAATTTTTAAACATTAAACATTCAAAATAATGATTTTATTATAAAAAATGTATTAAATAAAATTAAGTAAAAACAAATTTAGGACAGAAAATAAAAGTTTTTATTTTGTATAAATTATCGAACAATTAGCGAGTACCAAGACAAATAAATTTTAAGTCTAACAATTGCAAGAGCAATTGCTTTAAAACGGTTATAGAACTTGCTTAAAAATAGATATTGCATTATTTTTTTTAATACTATTTAGCTCTATGAAGTACTTAAGAAAACGCAGCATTTGCCTCAATTTGAAGTTATGTTTATTTGACATGTAGTTCAGTTTTTCATGAAGAATTTTTTATGATAGGTTTTTTATTTGGTTAATTGTTGGTGCTAAAAAAAAAATAAATAATTTTACTACAAATTTTAGATTTCAAGCACAAATTCATACATTATTTCTGTGTATGTTAGTAAAACTTTGGGTTGAATGTAGAGTCCTGAAACCCCTTGCCTTATATTTAAGCATAGATTTGCGAAAATAAAAAATTAAATAAAAAATATTTTAAAAGAAAAATGAAGCAGCTTAAAGTTAAAACAAAATTACCTTTGATTTTGGTCCACAGTTGTCTATAAGACGATTTGTGTCTCTGGTAAAGCTCAGCAGACGTTGTGCAGCTTCACATTTAGTCGGGCAATCCGGCACTGCTGCGCAGGAGCTTTGATTTCTATCAGCACATATGCGACGAGAAGTATTTTGCGGAAAACTATTCCATTTATAGCGTTTTAGCAGACATTCATTGTATTCATCGCCAAAACGACGCGTCAAACGATCGGGCAGCATATAGGTGCTACGAAAATTACCCCAAGGATTATTGTCGCTAAAAAATAGGAGACAATTTTGCGTTTTATTTTGCTTGAGATGTTAAAGTAGTCGTTACCGTTTTACACAAGGCAATAAATGTCCATCCTTATTGGCAATAATTTTGGCACATCTTATAATTTGCCTTGGTCTTGGTGGATACCATTTGGGCAGCTCCCAGTTGTTCAGACGCTTTGCAGAATATGCCTTTTCAAACTGTTTAAAAAAAAAGATATAAATATATTTTAAAACAGCTGCTTAGATTTTTACATTTATAATTTTTGTAAATTGTGCAACCTGTCTTTATGACATTATCTGCGCGTCTAAATGCCATAATTTATTTGTTTGTAATCCACACAAATCTATGGCAAGCATATTAATAACCTTAAAAAAATATGTTGATATCGCTTAAAGACAAACAGACACAGATATAGAAACGCTTAAAAAAATATGCCACCCTTAAAAAAAAATACCAAAATCATTTTTACAACTACCCCAAAAATCATTGCATTACCAGCAACAATTACACGCTGTAATTCAATGAGTGTGACATGTGTAAAAAACTATTTACGCTGAAGCTCTTAAGCCATTGTTTACTTTTTTAAAAATTCTACCATTCTACATAGATGCCTTCGGTAAAAGAGGGCTTGTTTTTGAACTGAACTGAACTAGCAGGCTGTTGGCAGTGGTAAACAAGTTAATCCTGGATGTCATTTATCACTTGTGATACTAGCAGAATTTGTGCCGGACATTGCTGCGTTTAGACAGTGAGGCTTAGCCAAACATCTGTTTTGATGAGCCAAGTTCTGTGCAGATTTAAATGAAAATATTGCCAGAAAACAATTTTCTACAACAAGGTAATATTATTTTAATAATTTTAAAGTGATTTACTAATCTTGACATATCATTTTTATTATAGAGCAACTGTAAAATGAAATTTATGACTAGTGCCCAAAGAGCAGTCAATGAAACATTATTTGAAGTCAAAACATCTCAAAAGCGACTGTGTTTGACCTATATGGAGCTCGATGTATACCTTCTGCCTTTCGCTGGGCTCTAAAGAATTCCCACGCATCTAAAAACATTACTTCATTTCAATTATTTTATGCAAATTTAAGCAACGAAATATGATATCAACCAAAATAACTAACAATACGAGCATCATCAACAATAGCAATTTGAGCAAATTTTCTCTCAACACTTGTTCACCTCAAAACAATTTGCATGATGAAGTATAGCAGGGTGTGAACGTGGTTGCGGTTGTTGCTGGCAACACACGTGCAGCAGACACAAGTCACAAGAAATCCCTAAACACCAAGCAACACACCAAACGACACGCGTTTTGAAAAAAAAAATAAATAAAAATGCGCCAAAAAATCATTCACACTTCCTCTCTTTAAGTGTAATTAAATTTACACGGCAATTACATGCTTACTTCAACTATACTGAAACAACAATCAAGCTTAGGCTGCATACACAGTAGAAGTGTTCAAGCATGTAGCAGTCAGTTAATTCGAATAAGGATTTTGTTGTTATGAAATTAAAGTTACAACGCACACTTGAACTGTGCGTTTTATCTATTTCGAGCTCTTTTATCAACAGATTCAAATTGATTTTAAACTCAATTAGCAAATGTGACAAGCATCACCAGCTATTGTAATCACATTCAAAAAAATTCCGCACGTAACATTCCGCCCGGTTCGCCAAGTAATCAACCCTCATGGGTGCAATTTATCATGTGCGCTGGTCTTAGACGGATTAGGCAATTCAGTCAAAAAGCTACATGTTGTCTCTAACAAACACGTTTCAGCCTATCACTATCACTCCCCTTTAAGCAGCAAACCCAGAAACACGTGTAGCCACAAAAACTTTACCAAGAATAAAATTGAACAAGTCAACATAGAACTAAAGTTCTGAAGACGAACAACGTACAAGTGTTTCTGGGGGGAAGTATTTGTCAAACACTCGATTAACATCATTTCACGGTATTCTGCAGCTGGACAATAGCTCTGTTGCCCAAATTAGTAATTGATATGTTTTGTGTTACATCGAACGGTAATAAAAACAGATGTCCAATCAATTGTGCTGATCTCAAAAGAAAAGAGTCTCTCAATAAAAAAAAAAAAATTACTCTGCTGAAGACGAGCAAAAAATCAACAACCTTTTTAAACGCAGTTTTGCAAAATACTAAAATGTTACTTATTATTATTAGGTAACTAATTTATTTTTCATGTTTGTTGTCATATTATTAAGCAGTTATTTTTGTCCTAACATTGCGTGGCAATTTTTGCAGAACTCATAAAATTACCCAAAATTTCTACAAGTTTGTTTATTATTTCCTTTCTGCGCTTTGCATGATGTTACCTTGAGCTAGTTGCTTAAGTCTAACGTTGTAATAATTGACTCACTGTCTGTCGTCTATTATCAGTTATCGCACAAACTGAGGCTTCACGCTGTCTGAAGTCATAAAGGTATAAAAAAAAAAAAAAAATCAATCAGAAATAGCTAAATTACAGGATGTTTTTCGAAAATATAATATTTATGTTTGATTTGATGTTAATAAAAATCTTTGAGACAATTTTGTTTACCGTCAGGCAGTGTCGCATGTTGGGCAAAATAGAGGTAAATCTCTCGCATAAGGGGCTATTGGAAAGTTATGGGATTTAAATTTTTTCAATTCCTTTCGTTATCTACACTATTCTTATGCAGAAATTTTGGTTTGTTTGTGCAAATGCAAATGTGTTTTTTCCCTGAAACTGTTATATCTTTTTAAACCTATTTAAATCCCCGAAAAATTTTTAACCAAATCTCAAACTTTGAGCTTTAAACTATGACCATTTCGAGTATGAACTGAATGAAGCTGAAGCATTTGTTTGACCGGTTCAGTTAAAACACTATCAGTGCAATCATGAATAAAAACTGCCGGCGAGTTTTCTCCCTTTACCCTTTCCTGCAATTCTAATCAATTTTCGAAAACGGGAGCACGCTTAGAAAAGGGAGAAGAGACAGTATTTGATGCGAGTTTTTCCGTCAGCAACAAGTAAAGGATTTTTAAAAAATAAAGGGAATTTTGATTTTTTTAATGTCAAATTTTAATTTCTGATAAGGATTTGGACAAAGATTTAGTCAAGAATAAGGGCTCAGGTTTTTGAAGGACTATAACAAGAATTTGGACAATGATTGTGATAAGAATTTGTACAAAGATTAAGATATAGATTAAGATATAAGATATAGATATATTAAGATATTAGGATTATAACAAGGTAAAATACAAGTACTAGAATAGGGATCACAGCAGTAATAGGAATGCACAATTTTAAGCTTAGTGATATGAAAAAAATATTAACGTCAACGATTGGGACATTTATGCTTTATTTATATTTATGCTATAATAATTAGGTGGTGACCGTGGCATGCAGGTTAAGTGTGTGGCTTAGCATGCTCGGAGCCCGGGTTCGATCCCCAGCCGCGGCGAAAAGTTTTTTCAATAAAAATTTTTCTGATCGGTCACCACCTCTCTGCAGACAATGGCAAACCTCAGAGAGTAAATAATGCCATGTAAAGCTTCTTGAGAACATGAGCCGTTCGGAGTCGGCATAAAACATGTAGGTCCAGTTATCGGTCAATTGTGTGCAAACATTTAATAACACACACAACACAATTGATCATAAGAAGCTCGGTCAAAGTCCTTTCAAGGGCTGAAATGGCCAATTAGTTTTTAGTTTATAATAATTAGGACAAGGAATAAGAACAGGAATAACGACAAGGACTAAGACAAAGATTAGAATAAAGTAAACGATAATGATTTGAACAAGGATTGGAACAGACATTGATTCGGATCTGGATTAAGGACAAAGATTTAAGCAAGCCTTAAGACAAAGATATAGACAGGCATAAGCGCAGAAGGGATGGAAGGCAAGATATTAACAAGGATAAGGGTTAGGACATTAGTAAAGGACAAGTATTAGTGCAAGGACTCTGACAAGTATTGGGACAATAATTAAGGGGGGACATGACATTGGCCGTTTTTTAAATCTACTTTTTTATAATTTTGTATTTTAGTAAATATTCTTAAGATTCTAAGATTTTCTAATTTCATGGAAAAATTCCTACGGGTTCAAAAAGTTTAGCCGGATTAGTGAAAGCGCATTTTTATTTTTCTTTGCAGTTTTCTTTGTTCACAAGCTTTGAACGCATTTATCTCGAAACCATGTTTTTCGTACTGGTTGCGGCACTAGCGGATTCATTTTTTGAAGAATTTTTTCGTTTTTTATTTTTTTAAACTTGATGCGCTATCGTATGACACGAGCTTTTTTTAAAATTTTTTTCGATTTTTTATGAATTTTTAAATTCAATAAGAGTTTTCACGAGGCCCTGAGTAAAAGAGTAAAAAATTAAAGTGTAAAATAAAAATACTCTCCAACAACAAAATGCTTTGAATGAAAACTTGCACTTTTACTCAACCTCAGGCGTTGACTTAAATATATTTTTACTCTAGTGTAAGAAAATGACAGTATGATTTTTTCAAACTCAATTACAGGTATGTTACAAAAAAACATAAGACGTCGTGTATTTTGCCGATGTATGTGCGTACAAATTTCAAAAAATTAGCTAGTGTGCATGGAAGCATAAATCAGCTGTGAAAATAAATTAAATTCAAAAATAAAAAAATTTAGAAGTCAAATTTTTTCAATTTCATAAGAATACCTTTTTTTTAAAGCATACATATATTGTTCATTTAGGGCCTGGATCCGAGAAAACAAAACGCAAAAACCTATAAAAAGATGGTCAGACTCTGAAATTGTAAATAGTTTTAACTTATTTCCGGAATTTCGAACAATGATTACTATGTTGCGTTCACGAGGCTTGAGAGTAAAATTTTACACATTACTTTTTTACTCTTTTACTCAGGGCCTCGTGAAAACCCCTAATATTTTTTTCGAAAAAACACACTTTCAAATTTGGAACAGAACATCACACAAAAATTGAAAAAAAATTTAAAAAAGCTCCTGTCATACGATTACCAATATTGTTAAGATTTAAAAAAGTAATTTTTTCCAGATCGGACAATTTTTGCGACTCCCAGCGCTGCAACCACGAGGCCCGTTTTTTTTTTCTCTGCCGCCAGTTTGGAGCTCTATAAAACCATGTTGGAGTGAAAAAATATATTTTTATGAATTTTTTTCTTGTAATTTGTTCAATTCTTTTGGAATTTTTGGAAAAATGTTTGTTTTTGACTGAGTTATAAATTTTCAAAAAAATGTCTGTTTTCTCTGCCGCGAATGTTATGTCCCACATTAAGAAAAGTATTAATGATGTTTTAAAAATAATAGCAAAGTTATAAATCAAATGTGATCAAATATGATATTGCAACAAAAAAAGGTCATAAAATTTTAATTTTAT
This sequence comes from Tetanocera ferruginea, assembly GCA_958299015.1. Taxonomy (NCBI): domain Eukaryota; kingdom Metazoa; phylum Arthropoda; class Insecta; order Diptera; family Sciomyzidae; genus Tetanocera; species Tetanocera ferruginea. The sequence goes on along the minus strand of OY282643.1, from coordinate 123,643,362 downwards.
CCATTTTTCGTTTTAAAAATAATTTTTTTGTTGAGAATTCTGGTTCTATTTTGATATAAGGTGAATTTGCGGAGCCTGTAGTGCAGTATCTAAGCTTCGCATACTTTAGAATGCGCTTCAAATCTTTAAATATTTGTTAGAATTTTCGCTTAACAAAAAATGTAATGTTAACAGCGAAATTTCACGTAAACGAACAGAGTACTAGGCTTAATAGATCAAGGTATAACCGAGGATTATAATTAGAGCTTACAAGTTTTTTGGCATAACGAGAACCTGTGAATATTATCTGATAATTCGAGCTCGGGCTGTGTATTTCCCGAACAAAGCTCAAAAACAAAAATTATAGAGCCTTACTCGAGAAACAATTTGTGTCGGTACGAAAGTCCCCAGGTGCAAAAGTCCAGAGTATCAGGCACAATTTTATTTTCTAAAGCTACGAGTAGCAACGAAAAACTACGAAGCTAACGGAAAAAAAAAGAATTGCACATTGCTATGAAGCCGAATACAAACGAGCTACAGCGCACAGGAAAGAATTATTTTACTGATTATTGTGTGAAAAGTACTTCACTTTTCAACTGAAATTTGCTCGATATTTTACACGAAATTCCCTGAAAAAGTTTTTAACTATAATGTACCCGAAACATATCCAACAAGTACCTGGAGAGTCTCCAAAAATAGTATCGTAGTTAGTATTATGTCAATAAAGTGTTAAAAAATGAGCGACTATATTTGGACATAATAAACCGACGAGTGCCCGATTCGGACTTCGTTCGTACACTGTGCCTGTCCAAGGTGTTCCAAAACTAGCACCTTTTTCATTTAACGACATGGGCACCGAACATATTTCCGGTATTTTATTGACACAAAATATGAAATTGTTTCTCGGGTTAGTTAATCCTTTAACCAGGCATCTTTTAAATTTAACTTCTAACGTAAACGGGCCGATCTCCGATCACCTTCCTTAAATTCGAACCGTTTTTATTTTTATTAATAATTATTTCTTGGGACTCGCACGTATTGAATTTAATGCAATGATTTATAAAGAAAAATCTATGTACTTGAAAGAACTCATTGGCCTAGGAAACCTTAAGCCTAGTACTCTGTTCGTATATAAATATTGCGTATATATATGCGTAGAAATTGTAAAATTTGAGAAGTCATGCTTTACTTTTCAAAATAGAGAAAAAAAGAAATATATACAAATAAAAAATGTACGACAACTGTCACTTTTCACATCAAAATAAATAGGCAGTTCAATTAAATTGTCGTGAAAAAATGTTGCAAGAGAAATTTTGTGAGTATATTTCACAGCGGAACAGAGTACTTCTTTGACTGACGAACATGTTGTGAACCATTTCACGCGTATTTCACAGCTATCCATTTTTGTATGGAGATTTGAGGGAAATTTCACATGAAACTGAACAGAGCACTAGGCTTTAAACTTGGTACTTTAATTTTTAGTAAAATCGTTTTTAATTGGTTTTCAAGCTTTATATACGTTATACGTTTACGATGTATACGTTTTAATACTTGAAGTATTTGCAAAATATTGAAAACCGTCCGATAACTTCGATCTTTTTGTGCAGACTCAATATTGTGTACTTTACAATTTATCTCCACATGACTTCTTCTCTAAGCTTAGTTTTAGGAGTTATCTGTGAGTAAATTTTGCGCATAGATCCAAAGTACAATGGGGGCAAATTCACAAGGTAGAATAGGACAACTATCTTCTTACTACCTCTTCTGATTAAGAGGTTTAAAAGCGATTTCCAATAATGCCCCAATTATTTCCAAACACCTTTTAACCTTATTTTATTGATAAAGATAAAACAAAAATTGTGCAAATTTTTAAAAAAGACTGCAACATTTTTTTCGAATATTCCAAACTTTTATTGGACTCTAAATTTGCTACTACGCTTATTTCCCAATGTCCGTTCTACTTTTCTGACTTTTTCTTTCGAAGCTATTCGAGTTCAAAAATCTACCCGTCCTAGTTTTCTAGATGGAAATAACCAATAGATAACTCTATTCTGTGTTTCAATGTTCTCTGACTAACTTCCACTGCCATTCTATATCGTAAATTTTGGCTTGACCCGTTTTCCAAATAAGGTTTTCGTCTTTAAAGCAAAACTAGGGATGTTAAGATTTTTGCGGAATTATTTAATTTATTTTGGAATGCTCTTGACTATATTGGGGCTTTATATCGTGAAACTTTCTTTCATTATGAAACAACAAACCATTTTTGGGGCCTGTTCTCATTATTATACGTGGATAAGATTCATATCAATATTTCTTTCCAAAAATCACCTTTTTTGGCATTCTTGAAAATTATTGTAATTAAAAAAACGGATATATTGCTAACTTAATTAAACTTGTTGGTCATCAAGATGTACATAATTGTAACCTCTTTTTATTTACTGCACAAACCCTGTTTTCTATATTTTCGCCAATATGAATAAATTTTGTTTGCAAATAAATTTAAATATAGAAGAGGCATCATTGTTCATTCTAACATTTTCAGACTGCGAGACCTTAATCGTATCTATTTATAAATAACTTACATGCAATAAAATATTGATTTCACAAAAGAATAAAAAATTAGCTCAAAAAAAGCTCAACTAATATGACTTGGCTTATTGTTTGAATGAAAACATTAAGGCGGTTTTCTTTATCTCTTCGTATTTATTTGGTAGAATAACTAAAAACACAGACATAGTTTTATGCATACGAGTATATTTGTTATATTAATGCTTATATGTAACGCCACAAATGTTAGCATTGCATGTCAATGCTTTGGTGTTAAGTTGTCTTGTGGGTCATAGGTTAAAAACCTGTTAAGTAAATAGAATTTATTTTGTTTTATTGAAAACAAACGTTAATATACCGAATTTTGACAATAAAGGCCATATTCACTTGGAGCAATTTCAAAGTAACGTTATTTCAACACAATAGCTTATTTAGTTGCGAATCAATGCAACTAAAAACTGAAAAGCAACTTATGATTGAGAGGATTAGATTAAAAAATGGTTAAGTAAAACAAAGAATTGGAAATATTTTGGGAAACAAATTTTTTTCGACATATTCTACATGTATACAAATGTTTGCGCTAAACAGAAAATATTTCTTATAGTTTAGTTATTTTTTTCCTCATTATTTCGATTTTTTCATTACAAAGGTAAATTAACTTTATATTAAAATCTTTAAAGTGCCGATACCTTGGTTGAACGAGAGAGGTTCTACCAGGAAAACGACCCGAAACAAAATTCAGGATTTATCTATTCAAGGTTTATTTGGAATTGCCCGCATCTTATAAATCTGCTGGTAAAATCACCAGATTTAAATATCATTAAAAACTTGTGGGCAGTTTTGGAGAGTAACATTTGCAAGAGACATTTCCAATAAAAAGGATGTAAAAAACGCTCTGATAAAGGTGCGGCGAAAAATTTACCCAGAGCTTACCAAAAAATCAGTGGAATAAATTGTTAGCCGCAGGATGAGGAAAAAATTCTCATAACTCATTTTTCGATTGTATTTTATCATGATAAATACTTTAGAAATCGAACGTTCACGAAAACATTTTTAATTATGTTCTCTCATGAGAGGTTTATGCCAATGTTGTTTTTGCGCGCTCATAAGAAATGTGTGTTCCGTTGATTTGGTAATTTTAACTATTTTTATTAATTTTCTAACCAATTGCATACATTTTGTTCGCAATACAATGCAACAATTTAATTTTATCACTTTGACAATCAGCTGTTTGAAGCTCGAGATTCGTGCTCGAAGAAATTTTTCAAGTAAAGTTCGAGTAATAGAGAGCCACAAAAAGTGACATTTTGCTTGTTCTTCTTCTCTCTCGAGCTGGAAAAATGTGTACGGAAACGCTTTCGAGAAACTTCAAGTTACTTGAAGTGAGTACGGAAACAGACCTAATATTTGTGCTCACATTAGAGTAAAAATTTTAAAAAGGCTTTATCAAGGGTTTATTGAAGGTTACTCATTTAAGAAGCCTTTATAAGAGATTTTTGTCGGTATTGGACGTTTATGAATACTGTTTTTGGGTTTTTTTTTTTTGTAAAGGCTTTATAAGAGGCTCGTTAATTTTTATGAATAAAGGCAAAAGAATATTTATCGTATATATACTAGAGTGGGTCGGCCTCCATACAAAAAAAAAAAATTTGAAAAAACCACCCCCTATTTTAAAGTTGACCTCGAGAAGATTCCGAATACAAAAAAATTTTTTTTTTTGGACCACCGGAAAAACAGCCAAAATGGTCTTTTTTGCATAACTTAAGCATTACATGTCAGATCTTAAAAAATTATATGTCGTTGAAAAGGGCTTTACGAGCACTACAATGTCTTCTTAGAACATTTTTATTTTTAAGGTCATATTCAACTAGTAAGCCCCATTAGCCTGATTTATCCCCCTGAAATTTCTTTTTTTTTCCCATTTAATTAAACTCCTTCAAATTTGTTTAATTTGTGTTGAAAAAATTATTTATTAAGTTTAAAAACAAAGAAGTTATAATAGTTCAAATATTTGATAAAATCCTTTTTTTTTATAAAAAATTTACTTTTAGTTTAGTCAACGAACAAGCACATTATATAAACAAAATTGTAAAAGAAACTTAATAAATAATTTTTTGAACACAAATTACACAAATTTGAAGGAATTTAATCTTATGAGAAAAAAAAAAAAAATTTAAGGGGGGTAAATCGGGCTAATGGGGCTTACTAGTTGAATATGACCTCAAAAATAAAAATGTTCTAAGAAGACATTGTAGTGCTCATAAAGCTCTTTTCAACGACACATAATTTTTTAAGATCTGATATGTAATGCTTAAGTTATGCAAAAAAGACCATTTTGGCTGTTTTTCCGGTGGTCCAAAAAAATTTTTTTTTTGTTTTCGGAATCCTCTCGAGGTCAACTTTAAAATAGGGGGTGGTTTTTTCAAACTTTTTTTTTCGACCCACTCTAATATATATGTACGTTATTATAATATGTTTCAATTGTTATATTTTTGAAAGCTTTTAACAAGAAAATTAAAAAATAATTTGTTTTTTAAAACAATTTTCAAGTAGACATTCAGTTTCGGTTTCGGTTTCGGCCGAATATTACAAAAATGGCCGAAATTCGGTTTCGGTTTCGGCCAAAATTTTGGTTTCGGTCGGACACTAGTTTTGTTAAATATTCGAAAGTTTGAAAAATGGAAAAGTTCTAAATAAATTTTTTCTTATAAATTGAAAAAGAGTAAAAATTTGTTATTGAACTCTTTGTTATTATTGAACAAATTGAACAAATTTGCACTTATTTTTCACTTCCACGGAGATAAGCAATTAATAACTTAAAAAATATGCTTACAATCGATTAAAGATTCAATTTTCGCAACAAGAGGCATTCCTTGAAATTTATAATGAACGTTTATAATCAACGAACGATTATGAGTGCAAATCAACAACAATTGCAGCAAAATATTTTCATTCGTGATATTCACGAACATTCTTTTTCTTGTGAGAGTTCCTAAATAAATGTTTTTGCTTGCGGAGTAATTTTTTTCACTCATGAGAAATTATAAGTGGTGATTAGTTGTGAGACCAATCGTATTTTAATTGTTCTACGCTAGAAAGCTTAAGCTTTGCATAGAAATACAAATTACAAACATTATTCTATAAAAATTAAATCGGGTGCTCAAAATTCTGCTAAAAAGTATCAGATGCATATTTTGAAAAAATAATAAAAACTATAAATATTTTCCCATCAATATATCTTCCATAAGTGTTTCAGTTTGTACATCATATTATTCAAAATGGTTTAAGTTCAAAACGGCTCCAAAATGAACTTTAAATGATTTTCGCAATATCTAGAGTTCAAATTTGTTTTTAGGTCTAAAGCTATTTTTACTCTCATTAGGAGTAAAATTTTCAGAAAATGAACGCACACCGCAGTATTTTAACATTTTTGTAATGTGAACCGGTCTAGGACCATGCTCTAGAATTTCAAAGTTAAACACAGCGTCTGCACGGAATAAGCTGTGAGCCACTCTGTGTGTTTTAGTTATTTAAGCACCAAGAATTTTTAAAATTTATACCAAAAATTGATTTCTGTTTTTTGTTTTTTTTTTTTTATATATGTAACTTTTACAATATGCAGAACTGCGTTTTGCTCTTGAATTTATTTCTTTTCAGCACACATTTTAACACATTTTCAGACACATTTTTGTAATACCATTAGCACAAATAATATGTACACATTTGAAAAAACAAACACCTCCAACTAAGGACTGGCTGTACCTGATTTGCACTAAAATGAAAAGCCATATTTCATGATAATTATGTAAAATTTGCAAATTTCTAATGAAGCTAATTGCGTTTTTATCAAAATGTGTGATTTTGAGTTAAAGAATTTTTATTTTTTACTGACATTTCACTTGAAAACTGTTAAATTTTGTATATTTGTTTTTAGTAGAATTTGTTTTTTTTTTTTTCTGAAAAACTACAAAAAATTTTTAAAAATATTTAGCTCACAAGCGTGAAGTGTTATACCAAGTAGTTTTAAAGTTAGTCTGGAAAATTTGCTGTATCCACAAATACGCCAGTTACTATGTAAACTGCTGGCTTATTTATGTTTGTTGAGACAGTAAAAATTCCAGAATAAACAAACATTCCCCAACATTGCTGTGCAAGCAAACGTAAAATGCTGTTTATGCTAAAAACAAACTTTGGAAACCTTGGTTATTTAACAAATGTCAAGGATGGTAGATAGCTTAAGGACGCATAACATGCTGTTGCAAGAATACCTTTAGAAGTAAAAAAGTGCTATAAATATGCTTTGTCTGGCAAACAAACATGGTTATGTGTTAGCCTTTCTGATTAATGGGTGGATACAATTTATATACAACGCGCATGTCCACTCCAAACAACGCCAGCATCCACTTGTATTGGATATGATGATTAAAGGACTCAGGTGGCACATGAATATGTTTAAATTATGCCAATAGAAAAATTGCCAGCAACAGATGGGTATTAAAAAAGTTGCAGACATGGCAAAGATGTGTCAGTAGACATTAAATTTTAAACAGTAAATATTTCTTAAAGCTTTGCGCTTTGGTCGTAAATGTGTCTAAAATGTGTTTTATCTGAAAAAAAAATCCTTCGCTCACACATTTACTAACACAAAAAAGTTTTACTCAATTGCTTGGCAAAATATTTTGGCGAAGATGTGGAAATAGCGTCAAACAATTTTCAACATTAAACTTCCAATAGCGTTATCATTGCTGAAAACCTGTTTAAGAGTTTTGATTTGAGTTAAGTATAACCGTAATTCTGGTTAAGTCTAAAGAAAACCTTTGGCTTGGAGACATGTGTTTGTTTTGAAAAATACTTATTACTCCAAACATGCAACACATGTTTTAAAACACATGTCCTTACACAGTTTAAGAGAAAATAATATCATAACGTCTTTATTATTTAAAACTATTTATTAGAGTTCAAGAAAGTAAATAATTAAATTAAAAAAACACTCAAAACTAAGGTTATATATATCACAAGTGAGTTAAAAATAAATTAAATTTTAAAAAATTGCCACGAAGAAGAAGCATATTCTTTGAAAATAACAAGCATATTTTGTTAAAAGTATCGAAAAGCTAACCGGAAGCTCATGTTGATTTCAATCGAAAGTTATCTATTGTGAATATAGAAAGAAATGCTATTGTGAAAATTGACGTTAAGGTCTGCACAAAACTGCTCAGTTTCGAGCATTCTCCGACCCTTCTTACGGTGTCTCCAGCACATGATTGAGATATGCTATATAGCAAATGGCCAACTTTAAGATCTCAATTTTGGACAATTTCTTATCGGGCGGCAATGTGGGCAGCAATTTTCTCAACTCAGCAAATGACACATTGAAGGCCTCAACGCGTATGCGTTCGCGTGTCGCATGTGCCGTACGATATTTCAATGTTGCACGTCGACGTCGTCGTCGCTCTTCACGCGAAAGTCCCACCAGTTCTGCTGGATCTAAATGGGCTATCGGTGTTGTGCGTCTACGTGGTGCCGGTGTTGGCGGTGGCGGTGTTGTCTGTGGTGCCGTCTCACATGCCATACGCGCCTGAAAACTTTTTTCAACATTCAAACAATAGTCCTGATTTTCATCATTATTCAGCTCCTGCATATAATAACGACCCAGTGAGATGCTCGGTGATGGTACTAGTTGAGTCATGTCATAAACCATGCTGTTGTATATGAACTGATGTTGCTGTAAAATTCAAGAAAAATGAAAACATGTTGTTAGCATTGTTTTGTTAAATAATTGTCAAAGGATTTAATTCTAAAAACACTCCCCTCTAATTTGCGGTTGTATCTAAATGCACACTTTTGGAAGGTTGAAAATTGCTATTTTCAATACCCTTCGCTATGCGTTGGCCATTTCTCGAGTAAGGCATGTCAATAACAAAATTGCATTATTTATGGATATTTGTATTTTTATTTGATCTCTTAAGGGGTTATTTGTGGGTGTTTATTTTTATTGTGTTTAATATGTGTGTAAATATGCAACCCCTTCAAGGTTTGTGGTTTTTGCAAAATATTTACCGCCCTAGAAATATTGTTATTATTGTAGCATATTTTCACACCTAGACAAACAAGATGTTTTTCTTTAAATACAAAAGCAGAGTTGTAAGAGAAGGATTTGGGAAGGAAGGGGTGGTGAGTTAAATAAAACATTCTAAACACGTTTTCTAATATGCAATAAAAATTTAATATTCATTGTTTGAGTGAGATTTGGTGAAATTTTTTTTAAATTCGGTCTTATTTGATTTTTTCTGAGCACAAAGCAGGCTAAGAAAAAGGGGGAAGGGGGTTTCGTGGTTCAAACCACAGACAAAAAATCAATGCTATTCGAAAGAATACAAGCAAATTTTGTTTTTTTTTAAATTTATATAAAAATGTTCAATTTTTCAGCAAGTTCAATTGCTTATAAATTTAATATAATTTAAAAAAATTTTCAAGAGGCATACGCTGTCGTGATTTCAGTATTTTGACCAATTTTTCAGTTGAGCTGTTCGCAATGGTACCCATAAAAGCACCACCTAAACAGTTTTACTGTTTTATCATAAAAAAATAAAATTAAAAACAAATTTATATAAAATGCGTGCAACGAAGGGTTAATCATAAACTGATAACAAATCTGAAGTCAGATTTAAAAAAAAAAAATTAATAAGCTTACCTAAAATGACAGACAAAAAAGAAAAATTTGATAATGATAAAAAATTTCCTGATAAAAAAAAATATTTCCATAAACATATTTTAAATTTTACACATTGAGTAATAAAGGCTTATAGTACTTTTCCTGGCTGACCTGAAATTTTTGAGACATGACTTAAAACTCATAATCATCGTGAGCGGTAAGCAGTTTCATTTCAAACTTGCTAAAATCCTATGGATATGAAACTAAATATTTATCTTTATCACTAAAAATATGAAAATACAGATATTTAGGTTATTTTGAAATATCGTTCAATTTTTTAATGATTTGAATTAAACATGATATAATTAAGAATAATTGAAAAAATTCTATTTATTGTAATGTAATGAAGGAGAAATACATATAATATTATGTACTCGTTGTCTTGGTAGAAGATCCATTTGCACAATACCCATTTTAGTGGCAGAACTCTTCAGATTAGCTTTTAACAGATTCAAATAAACGTAACGATCAATTGTAGTGTCAATAAAAACAAGCTTTCCCACCTCCAGCAGCTGACATGCATCCCCATAACATGACAGATCCTCCACCGTACTTTACAGTTGGTAATAAATTCTTTATATTCATAGCAGTATTAGATTTGCGTCATACTCTTTGCTTCCCATGCTATCCGAATATATTATATTTGGAGTCATCACTTAAAATAACGTTTTTCCAAAAATCCAAACTTCTTCTTCTTTGAAATTCGACTGTGGAAATCGTTCGTTGTCAAAACATTTCGAACTGTTTCAGGAAGAATAATTTGTTTAGTATTCTAAACAATGAATCCAAAACTAACTGGTTTTGGATTCAGCGGTGACAATTTTGATGATATTTCGTTTTTTACGTTCTGAAAGCTTGCTTGGTTTGCCAATCGATGTTTATTTTCTGTAGTTTTACTTAAATTAAAATTTTGTATAATTGTTTGAAGAGTAGCACGAATTTTCCAAAAATGTTTGCTATTTCTCCGTACGATTTATCCTCATTTCTTAACTTTAAAATTAATTTTCAAATGTCTTGTGAAATTTCTCTAAGTTTTGCTCCTTCTTTTGGCATTTTAAAGAAAAAAAACTGGAAATTTAATTTTATTTATGTACAACGAACAATAAACTGACCAAAAAAATATAACACCGGTAGCTAGTGATGTTCTTTTTTAAAAACTCTAGTGATGTGCATTTCCTGTATGTAAACTTTTTTGCGTACTAAATACCATATTTTAACAAATTTTACTGCAACAAAAAATGAAAAATTAAATTTTTTGCTATTTTTCTAATAAATTATTGAAAAGCTATTACCTATAAGGAAACAAATGTTTTTAAACTGCGGTAGTTTCAATAAAAGTTGATTTTATATGACTGTATCTAGACTTTATTGGGCAACTTTATGTATTATAGATTCAAAAATTGTTTCAGACCAATAGGTTGAAAAACGCTTCTTGTTCAATGACTGCTCCAGTTCTCTTAGAAGTCCATCAACAAATAGTAACTGCATTCTAATGGTGTTTTCGTTCCTACCAAAAAATGTAACCTTTTCATTACCCTTGCCTTTTTTCGTGTTCGATTCTAAAATAAGTGCAAACGGATGAGTAAATTCTGTGTTCGTTTCTTAAAATGTCACACTCACAGAAGGCAAAAAAGGCGCATTTTCCGCCCTGCGAAACTTTCTCAGGGTAGATGATTGCCCTGCATATCAACTGTTTTTAAAACGACAATATATGAAATGCATGCGTAAGACAAGGATGGTTACATTCGTTTATTTAGGATGACATTTTTCGAGTAGGCAAAAACATGCACTTTTACATTTTTTGGTAGAAACGAAAACTATTAAACAAAGCTATTAAATAAAAAAAAATTGTCTTTATGGGCAAAGCCACACCCCTTGTTCACTCAAAAAGTCACTCCAACCCGAGTTTCTTTAATTTGTGACTATTATTTCCAAAGCGATTCAATTTAAAAATTATAGTGGCGGTGCCACGCCTCCTTTCCAAAGATCTATCAAATTTTCTAGTCGAAGAGCACAACTCAATATTAAGTTCGCTCCGAGATCCATTGATGTGTGACTCATAGATCAAAAGTTAAACTAAAAATGCTTGTTATTGAAGAAGCGTCACGCCCCTTAAGGGTAGGAGGGTGAAAAATACTTAACGACCTATTCTTATACCTACCAAATATACACAAAAATGTCATTAAAATCGGTCCAGCCGTTCGGAGGACTTTTTTATATACGAGATTTTTATATAAGATTTGTCGAATCGAAAAACGTCATATTAAAAATTATCCAGGATGTCTCAAACGTTATCATTTGTAAGCATGCCAAATAACAAAAAATAAGTCTTTAGTCAAAATTCCAAAATATTGTATATTTTCTTTGATGTTTTCACAATTTTTAGACTACAAGACGCACAAAAATTTTAAAATAAATTCATGGGCCCCATAAAGTTCAAATTACAAAGAAATTTTATTCGCCCGCGTTTTTTCATAATATAAGCTGGCAAATTATAGTTCATACATATGAACTAGATATTGGGTTATTTTTTTTTTAACCGAAAATGGTGCTTTAAAATTATCATATATAAAAGGAATTCATATTAAGAAATACTTTCGTGCCGACTATTTTATAACTTGTTTTAAGTACTTATATATGTGTTTTTATCGAAACCCTTCAGAGAAAAAATCCTGACTACGGCACTGCTATAAGGCTTCAACATAGGATTGTGAATTGATGAATGTTTGCAGAAAAGTGATAAGTAGAGCATGTCACACGGTTTGACTTCGAAAAAATTTTTTTATTAGATTTGAAAAAGTGAAATGCTGAACACTAAATTTCTTTTTTCAACGATTTCAATGTCGAATCCGAGTTATACAGGCATGTTCTGAAATCCACCTCGAAAGTTTATCGGAATCGGAATTCATTTACGAGAGAGAGGAAAACTCACTTTATGATAAATGTGACTGCCATAACCATAAAAATTACCGGTTATTTTTCTAAAAATCCATAATAATATTTGTGATTTCCTATAAAATTATTGTACAACGAAATTATCGTTCAAAAGTTTAGTTAGAGTTTAAATTTGTAACTTGAAAAGTGTAATTTTGTATTGATTTATGATACTTTAAAATAATTTGAAAAAGGTAAGTTCCAAATTTTATTCAGTTTGAAGAAAATTTTAAGAAATAATTTTACTTTTATTTTTCACTCATAAGTGCCTAATACTTTTCCTTCGGCTTAAAATAACAATTCACAAATTAATATACATGGCTATACGTCATTTTGCGTAACGTTTGGGAAACAAAGCCTTAGCTTTACGCGCTGAATTTACCCAGAGAAATCTGAGAAAAACTGCTTACGTCTTCCTTTTTCGCAATAAAAGCAAGAATTAGTGTTTTTATCTTTAAAATAAAAAATTAATAAGAATCTTATTTAATCTTTATTAAATAAAAAATAATTTTGGGTAAAATTACTTTGGGGGGATCACTATCACAAGCACTTAAATTGAAGTGTAATTATTTTCATGGACATATTTTTGGGTAAGTATCATTCAAGGCCCATTATGAATTTATGTCTACTTATTTTTGCAATTTTTTGTTGAATTCAGGACACTTTTTGTTGCATATTTAACACAATTTTACGAATTTTCAGAGGCTTTTCGATACATTTTCACATGACAGCTCAAAATAATATTTTAATTATAGATTTATATTTAGCTTACATAAATCAATTGCAATTATTTGATTTATACAAAATCACTTTTCGGTTTTAATTCAAGAAAGTATCTTATGTGCGTACAACGTTCGGATTGTCAAATCAAACTGTGTGCCAGCAATAGAACCCAGCATCTTTTTATACGGCAAATAAAATAAATACTACCCTGAATAGAAACTTTTTCATCCCCTAAAAACGAATGCTGCTGCTGCTATACACAAGTGACAACCATCTGAGGCTAAATGGTCCAATGAGCATCATCTGCTGTCGTTAATATCTAAAAAAAATAAATTTTCGGGGGCTAAAATACAAAATGGAGATTTTATGGCACATGCCATTGGCTTAAAGATTGAGCAGCAAATCATGTGCGTTGTTTGAGATTTATTATCTCTCAATTAACTTATGTTATGTATTAAGACAGCATTATGTTTTTGCTTTCTTGTTCAAAAATAATTAAAACAAAATTTATTGAAATAAATTTGAAGTGAAATGTTTGTTGTCCAAAGTCAGTTGTCCAGTTTCATATGAAATTTCACTCAAATCTCCATAAAAAAACGATAGCTTTGAAACACGTAGTGTCCGACCGAAACCAAAATTTTGGCCGAAACCGAAACCGGATTTCGGCCATTTTTGTAATATTCGGCCGAAACCGAAACCGAAACCGAAACTGAAAGTCTACATACAAATTTGTTTTTAAAAACATATTATTTTTTTTTAAATTTTATTAAAAGCTTTCAAAAACAAAACAATTCAAACAGATAATAATAACGTATACATACGATTAATATTCTTTGAATATTAAAGTTCAACTTTAAAATAATAAATAAAGAGATAATTTTTAATACCACTTTAAGGAACTTTTTAGTGTTTAGAGTTATTCGGTTTCGGTTTCGGTTTCGGCCATATTGATGCCGAATAGCCGAAACTGACTAAAAGGGCCGAAACTGGCCGAAACCGAAACCGAAACCGAATATTCGGTCGGACACTAGAAACACGGGTGGAAATTTTCACAACATGTTCGTCAAATTAGTACTCTATTCCGCTGTGAAAAATTCTCGCAATTGAACTGCCTATTTATTTAGACCTAAAAAGTGACAGATGTCGGAAATTTTTGTTTTTATATATTTATTTTTCTCTATTCTGAGAAAGAAAGCATGATTTTCTCAAATTTTACAATTTCTACGCAACAAAATATTTGTCAGAATTTTCACACAGTACATTTACGTGTAAATATGTATTAAATGTCAAAAAAGTCAAAAATTTAAGCAGTTTTCTGTTCTATAAAGATATATATCGTGGTGATATATCGTGGATATATATCGTGGCGTGCAGGTTAAGTGTGTAGCAGAGATAATGAGATGGGAAACTTCGACAAATTTCGGCAAGAAAGGAAAGTCTTCTGTCAAAATGGCAACAATACCAACATAAACTCTATAAATGTGTTAGTGCAATTTTTGACATACTCCCCAGTTACCTTAATTAAATACATAATTCAACAGTTTCCTTAAATTTAAGCAGTCTGGTGAAAACTCAGTGGCCACGTCCAGCGCTCTCAATAAGTAATATATTCTGAATAGTTTGCTATTTGAAACGTCAAAATAGTTGTGAAATTAATGAAATGCAAAACAGTTTATTGAATAAAATGGTAGCCTAACCAGGAAATTGTAATTTTTGTCTCTTTTAAGTTTATTTATTCAGTATTAATTTTAACAATATGCTCTAAAACTACAAGAACATGCGCATTCATTGTTATTTGTCAAAATTTTTGTTGCACGGCATTGCATTTTAACAACTTGCCAATATTTTTGATGTTTGGCTTATCAACTCAGTCATAGAAAAAAAGCGCTAATTCGGTTTTCTACTGGAACAGTTGTATCGCTTGAAAGCGCTCACTGCTTTAATCAGAAACCCACCTTGGCATGAAAGCCAACAGCAGAGTTGCATAAAAACGTAGTTTTGTACTATTTAGAGTAGGTATTATTCACTACGAATTAATAAGTACGAAATTATAGTAGAATTGTACTAGTACTATTTTATTCGGAATTAATTTTATACAGGCCGGTTTTTGTTACAGAACGTCTCCACTAGGAATAGAATCAAGGTACAGAATAACTTTTTATTATTTTGGCCCTCTTTAAGAATTTTGCAGTTTTTGGTTCTCTTCTCAAACAAATTCTGACCTTTTAAATTTAATAATGTTTTTTTCACAAAAATGTTGATCTCAAAAGTAAGATAAATTGCAGTTCTTTCTTTATTTGGAAGATAACAAATATTTATCTGTAAATTCAGAAGCTAAAATGAATACGTTTTTGTTATAAAATCGAAACATAAAATAAGCAATACGTTTCACTTAAAGATTTAATTGGATAAAAAACTAGATTTGAAACATTTTCATTTTGTTTTGTTGGTAAATATATTTACTTCCTTCATTTATCTTTCTTCTCTCTAAGCTGTTTCTACTTAAAAGAGAAAAATATTCCAAATATTCAAACTAGAAGAGCACGATTAACTTAAAGCAAAAGTATGAGGCTTTGCATTTTGGTGCCACGCTGGTTAAAACGGTAAATAATTTGTTGCTAAAATAAATTAACAATAAAGGCAAGTTTCTCTATTTAAACTTGTTGTTTAATATTGAATATTCGTTAAAAAATTAAAAAATTATAAAAAATCACAGATTTGTATAAGCTTTTTTCGAACTTTGATGAATTTTATCTCCTAAGCCAAAAAAAAAATCCTTTTATTTTGCCACCATTGGGCTAAGCGAGTCCAAATACATATAATCTAACTATTCCAACTCAAAAAAAAAACAAAAAGACGTGGGCCCTAAAGTCGCATTATGACAAAATTTGTTTTTTTTGTGTTTTATCTACTTAGAACAGGGCAAAGTTTTTGGATTAAATAAAAATTGTAATATATTCTGCACTCTTTGCATAGAGGGTGCAGAAAAATGGAATATATTCTTGATTTCTTTTATCGGGAAAAGAAAATACCATTGTTCTACCGCAAACAGCATTTAAGTTCGAAGCAACTTTGATATAATAGTACATTTTTGTTTTTTTTTTACAATGCAACCCTATTAATAGAATCTGACAATAAAACTTGACAACTATGAGGTGAATCATGTATACAATACATGAGACTCACAAAAGTACCCAAAAAATTGAAGAAGAAGCATGAATTTGGAGGGAAACATGAAAAAAAACATCATTAAAAAGAAGTTTCCCATCTCTTTATCTCTGGTGTGTAGCTTAGCACGCTCGGAGCCCAAGTTCGATCCCCAGTCGCGGCGAAAAGTTTATACAATAAAAACATTTTTTCTGATCGGTCACCACCTCTTTGCAGACAATGGCAAACCTCAGAGAGTAAGTAATGCCATGTAAAGCTTCTTGAGAACATAAACTTTAGCCGTTGGGAGTCGGCATAAAACATGTAGGTCCAGTTTTTCCGTTACTTATGTGCAAACATTTAATAACACACACAACACAATTGATCATAAGAAGCTCGGTCAAAGTCATTTCAAGGGCTGAAATGGCCAATTTGTTTTTTTTTATAAAGATACATATATATCTTTTTATGTTTAAACTTAAACTTATATTAAATCGACATTGTAATTCTGATAAATTTGACGAGATTAGCCATTTAAAAGTTAATAGTACATTTATATATTGAGATTAAATCGAGATTGAGCCATTTGAGGAGATTAACTCGCCAATCTTGTTGAATTTGACGAGATTAGATGCTATTAGCCAAAAGTTAAACCCTTAAAAGTTAAACGAGATTAAGAACTAATCTACTTGGAAATCTCCTCAAAATAGGTTTGCAACCCAGTCAATTGAGATTTTTCCTTAACTTGGTGGCTACACGTTCAATTTTTCTTTCAAGATGCCTTTCAAGTTGCAACACATTCACACTTTTTTACTAACACACTCAAACTTTTCGAACTTGAAAACCAACTTGATATCAATTTTTCCTTTCAAGTCGTGAGGCAACTTGACGGTCAAGTTAAACAGCTGATCACAGTTTTTGTAAATAAATTCTCGTGCTTCGTTGTGAAATTTTGAGTTGTTGCCTTGACGATGGCATCTTGAAAGTAAAATTGACTATCAAGTTGCGCACAGCCTACGTCACAGCTATCACTTCGAATGAATTTTTACAAGCACTATGTGTGAAGCCCGTATGATACTTCATTTTTTTTTTCCAATTCAATGCATTGAAAATGAATTTAGAAAAGTTGAAATATAGCGCAAGCGTAAATTCAATTGGTGTGAGTGGATATGCATATAGTATGAATTGGAATCGTTGCTCGTCAAATTAATGGTCAAAAATTAACTGTCAACTGTCAATGTTTTTCAATGCAATTGGCTGCTGACAAGAAAAAAAAAACAACGCCGACTAACAATGATGCTGAACTGTCAAAATAAGCTCTTGGCAGTGAGTATGTGCCTATCCCATTCTCGCATATGTATTATAGCTGTTTAATACATTTATTGTCTTGCCCACGCGCCACTTGTTTTCAGTTAGAAAAATTGGACAAAAAAATGAAGTATCATACGGGCTTGATCAACTTGAAAGCAATTTCTTGAACGTGTAGCTGCAGCGTAAAAACTGCAACGCTGTAGAGAAGTAAATACAGAATAACAGCAATGGCCACATTCAGCGCACTCAAGGTACAAGGATACAAGTGAGCGATGATTTTTGCTGAATGGGTTGCTTTGTGAAGCGTCAGAAAAGTTGTCAAGTTAACCAAAGGTAAGGTTGTGTGCTATATAGCTCAGTAAACTAATGAAAAATGTATAATATCACAATAAACATATTCAAAATTTTTACACAATTGTTGACAACTTATACTATGTTCACACTGAGATCAAATTAGGTAATTTCGAGCTTTTATGTAATTTCGACTGAAATTATCTAAAAACTATGGTAATTTCCCTTACAATTTGTTGATTTGGAAATTACCTCAAACAAGGTAATTTCGTTTAAATTACTCACGAAATTAGGCAAAAATGCACTGCAACCCTGAAATATGAATATATTGTGAATTAAACACACCCTTTTTTTGGCGTATTAACAATCTTGCTATCCATTCCAGCTGAGCCGTCAAAATTATACATGACACATGATAATGGCCACATTCAGATACTTAGCTGTTTTGACCCTTCGGTTAACAACCCATTCAGTGAAACTTAGGTGAGCGATGTTTTCAATTAATTAAAGTTGTACAATTGATAACATGTACGGCTTTATGCGAAATAATTTTGCAAACTTACTTTGAGTAAGAATTCTCTATTTTAATTGAACATTTAAGTTGGCAACTGTTGAGAGTGCTGAATGTGGCCAGTAAAAAATTGACAAAAAAATAAATCAAACGTCAAACGAAATTATCCAAGCCTAGTGTGAACACTTTTGCACAATTTCGAAATTATCTCACGAAATTACCTAATTTGATCTCAGTGTGAACATAGTATTAAAGTATGCTGTATGTAGCCAATGTAAAGGTAAAAAACAAATCAACACAAAACAAAGAAATGTCAAAGTTAATCCGCTGCTTCTCTGCTCAACTAACTCGAATGCCCGAGAATATTAGATTTCAGTTATTTTCGCTCATGAATCGAAGTTCTCAATATATTTGGTTCAGCTTTGGTTCAGGAAACATATTCTTTGACGTAGATAAATGTACATAGACTTCTTAAGGGCTTATAAACGGTTTGATTCGTGCTAATCGATCATAAAAATTCCGTTTGACAAAAATACGGAAAATAGCACTGTGGAACAAATTCTGGTTAGCAAAAGTTAGATCGATTCTGAGAGTGAGGGGTGAAAATAAAGGCTAAATTAGAAAACTCGTATCGCTGCGTTTGATTATGTTAGTTCGAATTTTTTTTAATCGAACTTCGATTAACTAACTCGAGACCTAAGAGAATATTTTTGAAATGTGTGCTTCCAACAGCTCACAATCAACAGTGCAAGAGTTATATACGTTGACAGATTTCATTATATCGTCCACCTGTCACAGCAGTGCATTTTTCTATATTTCATTGCTTAAATGATTGGCACACATCCCGTTGTACTAATTATAATAGACTAAACACAGCTAATTTGTATTCACCACTGCACAGCTGATTCGAACAAACGTCATGTTTCATAACCTTAATCCCATTCGCTGCTATTTTCATATACAATTTTAAATGAAAAGAAAATAAATTAAAAATGGAATTGCTAAAAGTACTACAGCCAATTCGCTTGTCAACGCAAATTTCACGTGCTTACGGCAAACATAATAAAAAGTTTCTTTACAAAGATGGCAAAAAATATGAGAACATCATATACTATCCCAGGTTAGTAGAAGTACAACTACAATTTTGCCTTATACAACAAAACACTTATCAAAGCATTTTTTTCATAATAAGAACGCCCGACCATGAAGATCCACCTGTGGAACCTGCTAAACTTTTTCGGGTTCAACGCGTAAAACCTGTTAAAGGTAATCCGTACTGGGAGAAACGCATTCTTAAAGAGCTCGGTTTAGATGATAAGCAGAGCGATTTCACTGTAGTGAAAAACATACCGGAGAATAATGCGCGTCTATGGAAAATCAAGCATTTAATCAAAGTCACACCCATTGTGTTTCCCTTCGGTGAACCAACCTTAAATGATGTAAATCATACAATTCTCAAGGATAATGGTGAATGTATTGTTACCAAAGAGATTGGTCAGTTAGATGTACGTTTCAATGCAACGGCAGAATTTGAAAAAGATCCCAAGCGCATGGACACAGATTTGATTAAAAAAGATGCACGTTTAAAATGGCTCAACCCTTGGTAATTTTTGTTTTTGTTACCATTTTAACACAATAAAAAACATTCGCTTTAAAAGCTTAAATAATACAAAATTAACTTTATTGGAACTTTTTAGCTTTAATAGCTTCCCCTTACTTTTTGCTCACCATTATGTCCACAGCCACTTTCTTCTCTAACGTCTTACAGCCGGATGTAGCAAACAGCCCATAACTGCGATCATATGAAATGGCATTTTCAATAATGTTGCTAAAAATTTTAATAAATAGTAAACACATGAAACTGGTACAGAAATTTTAAACTCACTTAATTGCTTCATTTTTTGGCGTAACATCCCAACGTCTATATTCCTCTTTCAGACACATAATGACATGCTCTTTTTCTAGCGGTAAAAAAGGCAAATAATGATCAATAACGTGAGACTCGATGAGGCTTGTTTTCTTAAAGCCCCCTTCAAGATTGTATGCGGCCGTTTGTAGAATTTGCTCAAAATCGTTTAGTTTGTTGTCTTCGCGTAGGCTACCACTTTTCATTAATTTACCCAATCTATCAGATATTTGAACGCCTGCTGTATTAGTTAGGAATATAAAAATTGCCTTTGTATAGTCTTGGCCCTCAACTACCGCATTATAATCCACTAAAGAAGCAAGTGACTCAAAGACACCTGACGGCATCTTATCAACTTCGTCGAAAATGAACAGAGAACGTGGACAGCTGGCAATTCCTTCACGTACCTCTTTATAGATGCGCTCCTGTTTTTGGACATTTTTACAGCATTATAACTTTGTTAAATAAAGAGGAAAATTATTTTAAATTACTTTGTATATGTGAGCTTCACTTTCCATTGGAAAGTCAGCTCTTCCCAAGTATTTGTGCACAAATTTACTCTTCAATCCATATTTATAGAGCGTTTCCGCCATCAAATCGGCTACATAATTCTTACCAGTGCCTGGTGTTCCGTGGAAGCTAATGACGAGTGGTTTTGACGATTTGCTTCTGGGACTAAAGTGCGCCTCCAATGCAGCTATAAGGTACTTAATAACGATATGCTGCCCAAAGAGTTTTATTTTCAGGATCTCTTCCAAATCTTAGGATAATGTTAAATTAGTTATTTTTATATACTTATCATCATTATATTTAATAATTGTGCCTTTAATATTTCCTGGTATATAATTATCGTTGCAACATTCTGCATAGCGGCAGTATGTTTGATCCTTAACGAAGTTATAACCAAAGGCAGAAATGCCGACTCCAATGGTTACTGGATCGAAAAAGGCCTCTGTTGTGCAGACGCACGTGACCAGTAAAACCACTGATGTGATTTGTTTTAGGTTAAATTTCATCGCAATTTTCCTTAAATATCGAAATTTCAGTTTAATTTGGTAGGGTTGAATCCGGCACATCAAGTTGTTTTATTGACTTGCAATTCTTTATTTTATCGTTGTTCTTTATTCACCATTCAACTACATTTCTCAGCTGTAGTTGAATAGGTGGCAGAATGCAGAAAAAAGTAAGCTTCCATACAATTAGTTCGTACTGTAGCTGTCAGATGCTTTATTTCACCATTGCTTTATGTCTAGTCCCAGTAAAGCGAATGCTTGGTATATGATATTTATTGTTAATAGGTCTGTTTCCGTACTCACTTCAAGTAACTTGAAGTTACTCGAAAGCGTTTCCGTACACATTTTTCTAGCGCGAGAGAGAAGAAGAACAAGCAAAATGTCACTTTTTGTGGCTCTCTATTACTCGAACTTTACTTGAAAAATTTCTTCGAGCACGAATCTCGAACTTCAAACAGCTGATTGTCAAAGTGATAAAATTAAATTGTTGCATTGTATTGCGAACAAAATGTATGCAATTGGTTAGAAAATTAATAAAAATAGTTAAAATTACCAAATCAACGCTTACGAAAACGTTTTAAATACAGAAACACAGCAATTAAATTTTATTGTTTTCAAAAAACAGGTGTTGTGCTTGAAACTTACTTGAAAGCGTTTCCGTACTTTTTGACAAGTTTTCTCATTTTGACAAATAATCAAATTACTCTCTATTACCCGAACTTTACTCGAACTTTACTTGAAGTGCGTACGGAAACAGACCTAATCAGCGTTGTCAGGTGAATATACCTCAAAAATTACCTCATTCTCGCATTTAATTCTCTCAAATTACCACACGTCAAAAATACATCAAAATACCTCAAAATCGTGCAAATTACCACAAAATTACCGCAAGTCAATGAAATACCTCAAAATACCTCAAAATCCTGCAAATTACCACAAAATTACCGCAAGTCAATGAAATACCTCAAAATTGCTTAATATATCACATTAAGCGGTGTTTATAGCATAGTATGAAATTGTTCAACGAAAGTAAACCTAAATTGCAACATATTAATAAACAACAATTAATAAAACAATAATTAAATAATTTTTGAAGTCATTAAAGAATTGAATTATTATGAAATTCAATTCTTTAATGAGTTCAAAAATTATTTCTCAAAAATATTTCTCCAGCCTCATAGCAGTCCTTGCACTGCTCATCATAATTTGTTCTCCTAACACATTCATAATATTAAAATGCGCCTTAAATGTAAAAAATACTTTAAGCTTACAGAGTTTTTGAATAACTATGCGACAATGATGTTTTTCTTCCAGACATAATTATTTTATTTTTCACTTTGCTATCAGAAATTATTTACGTTCTTTTGTTGTTATATATCGAAAACAGTTTAAACACAAACAAACTGCCAACAAGAATGCACATGAAGAATGCATCAACAAGCGCATTCACTCAGTAAACCTTTTCTGTACACATTCATTCATGCGTATTTCTACCACAGCAGGTAGAAATCTCTTTTTGGTAATGTGAGGTATTTGTGGTAATTTCGGTATTTTTTATCCCTCGCGTGGGAAAAATCGCACATGTGGTAAAAATTTTCTCGCATGAGAATTTTTCTCACATAAAGCGATGATTTTTACTTTCTCCCGCAGCATCTCGCAAGAGCTCAAAAAATACCGAAAGCACTATTTATCGTGCAAAACTGGTAACGCTGGACCTAATATGTTCCAGCAAGACAATATAAGTCATATGACGTTAATCCAAAGCAAATACAAAATATACCATATCGCAGTTTCTTAAAAGCAAGTGTCAAACATTTTAATGCATCGGAAATTTCGTTGTCAGCAGCGTTACAAGACAACATAGTGTAAGTGTGTAAGCGAAATAGAGAGAATGTATTGAGCTTTTCGATTCTGTTGGTTTATTTAATTTGGCTAAATTTGGCCAATAATGAATTGGCAAAACTCAACAAACATTAGGTTTGTTCCCGTACATTTTGGACTAAAAATGGTAAAACTGTCAAAAGTCTGAAAGTAAGAAAAAATCTCTCGAAAATAGAGAAAAACCAAAGAAGTAAAATATAAGGAAATGGTGTTCTTCTCACATACAGTGTACGTGTGATGCGGCATGTGATGAGCGAGACGAAGGGTGTTTTTGACAGTTCAGTATCCACTGTTGGGATATCGAATTGTCAAAGTACAAACATTTCTCCATAGGTGCATTCATTTTCCATAATTTTACACAATTTTAGGGCGCGTTTTTTAAATGAATGAATGATTGAATATAAACCAAGTGTATAAACAATTTTTTTTTTTTTTTGAAAATTAATAACTTTTTATATTATTTGCTAATTTTATTCTCAACTTTAGAGTGAAACCGAACCGAACGAGGACCGAACACCCAAAAAAAAATCGGTAACGCACTAAATTGTGTACCTCAAAGGTGGTGTAGAAATAGTAAAGTAGTACAATATAGTATTTTAATGAACAAAACAAATAAGATAGCGATTGCTTTAAACTTGATCACATATTGAACAGTCACGTTGTTCAAGTTTCCGAAATCCGAAACTTTGGCCCTTTTTTAACGATGCCACCCAATACGGCCCTTGTGGATGTTAATGTATTTTTGAGAACCAACACAAATATGAGAGGTGCCGCACTTTTGTTCAACTACAGCACTTCCTTATATTTTACTTCTTTGAGAAAAACACTAAAAAGTACGGGAACGCTTTTTGGATCAAAATTGTAAAAACTGTCAAATAAGAATGTTTGTCCAGCGTTGGCTTGATATGGAACATCGGCAGTGCAAACGAAATGCTTGAGATTTTTGATAATATTGAAAGTAATTCTGATGTTTAGCATTTATATTAGTTTTTGCACATTTTCCATTTAATAGTTTCTAAGAAGTTTCATGTCAAACGAAAGTAATGATGATTTTGTAACTCTTTTTTGATGATTTTTGGTTAAATAGGTACACTGGCTGCTGTAGCTGAGACTCAACTCACGAACATAAACTCGCTATCGATCTCAACATTTTCTAGCATTTTTCACGCACTAGCCTGAGGAGAATTCTGTACAAAGATCTCGGATTAATCTCTGGTTTATGCAGTATGACATTTCATGCCACAAAGTCCATGCCATAATCGATCTTTTGCGCACCAATTTCCCAAATCGTGTTATCAGTCGTCTTGGAGATGTCAATTGACCGACGTTGTGTTCCATAATTAATGGGAATTTTGGCTGTTACTACTGAAGCCATAATATATGGAAAAACTTTAATTTTGTTAATTTTATTGCATTTTTCAAAAACAAACTTTTACTTGTTCCACCCATTTTTCAAAAACAAACTTTTACTTGTCCCACCCTTTATAAAATATTTGCACTATATTTAATTTAAATTTCAACTTAAACTTATTTATTATTTTGTTTTCTTGCTTTAAAATATGAATTTATGAATTTTGCAAGTTTAGTTTAAAACATGAATGTGATGGCGTTTTGAGCTGCATGTAAGCCTTCCATTTTTGTTGCTATATTGAAGCGAAATGACAAAAAAGCTGAACCAAAAATGATTCGTAAGTACTCAAGTCATTCATGCAGCTCTTTGAGTGTAGAAATAAACAAATTTTAAATAAAATATTTAGAAACAACAACTAGCAAACAAATTAAATTGCTAACCGTTAAAATAGCATTACAATAGCTTCACAATCATCGGTGAATAAAATGGGAGTGTAGAACAACAGCCTTGGCAGCCTTAGGCGAAGCCTCCATTGATCTGCTGGAACAACGATAAGAGTCAACGTTGGGTCACATAAACCACTTAAAACATAAGCTTTCTACAGTATAACTTTAAGTTATTCAAATAAATAGAACCCATTCGCCAAGGGCTACATTTAAATTTAAAATATGTTATACATGTACTAAAGTGATGAAGTTACAAAGTGATTGACAATTAAAAATGACGAAACTTTGTGTGGGCTGTATATCAAAAAATCTTGGCCAAAGCATATTCACGTCGATCTGTGTTTTGAAAAAGCGCACGTATCAGTTGTTTAACTTCCTCGGCCTTGAAGTTGGCAGTTAACATAGTAGCATCACCGCACCATTGTTCGCTTATCTCTTGTAGTGAGGCATTTAAAAGCATTTTAAGCTGTTTCAATTTTATCCAGCATTTGATTGGAATCACAAGATGTTTATCCTGTATAAAGTGACATATTCAGCTTTACTGCAAAATCTTAATGAAGCTGAAGCTGCAATTACCTGAAATAAGGTGGGCACTTTTTCCAGCACGATCTCGATTATTCCACTCAATTCATTGGCAACTGTTGTGGAAATAACTTCCATTGCAATGATGCGTCTTATTATTTCGCAGCATAGATCGTCTAATAAACCTATAAAAGTTGTATTATACTTTGTGTCTGGCAGCACATTTTGCCAAACATTTCGTAACAAATCCAATTGACGCAAACATTGACGTATAATTTTGAGTGGTGCCGCACCCAGCGAATGTGCAATCGAGTTGGATAGATCTGACATTACAAATAATGAACTTCTATCATTTTGGATAAAGTTAAAAAAAAAAACTTACCAAATTTATGCATAATTTTCATTACAATATTATGCTGATATGCAATTTGTTCATCAAAGTATTTTGTGCCAGTCGCTTGCAATGACTTGACTAAGGCCGGAAAAGTTGGTATATTCTTTTCGGAATTTTTGGCCACCCAGTGTGCAAGGAACATGCAATTGTTATAGAACAAAGCAGATTGCTGTGGAATGCTTTCGATTAATTTTTCATGTATCTTTGGCACGTGCATCATGTAATAATTCAGTGTTATAGAGATAACATTTGGCAGACTATCATCCTCATCATCTTCCGAATCATTTGGTTGACGTAGAATACGTTCCATAAGCTTGATGAGTTCCTGTTAAAATGTACTACAACATTTTAATTTAAAAGCTCATTTAGCATAGCAAAAAAAAAAATCACCAATGTACTCTTGGACAGCATGCAGCGTGGAAACACAAATGGATTATTTGCAACATCTTCTGATGTATTCTTCTCTGCAATCACCGTCATATCCTGCAAGTCTTTTTGCATAATATCCTTTACAGTTTTTAATATTTTTTTTAAAAATTGATTTTTGAAATATATTTGAAACTTTTCGGTAAACTCTGCCAGCGCGCGATCTACCTCAGGATTTATTAAAAAAGTATCAGCTAAAAATTGCTCAAATTGCAGAACATCAGCAACTAGCGTAGACTCCTTCAACTCAGCCTTTGTCTCCGGAATGGAATGCATGAGGCAATCGTCCACCAGAAGTTTAAGCAAACGCTCTTTGATATGATCACCAAACACACTGAAGACATGCTGCGTCTCCGAAATAGACACATTAATATTGCTCAGACAATGTAGTAGGACTTTAATATTTTCAAAGACCTGCTTGTAGCTCGGCCTCGAACTTGGACTTAACATCTTTTGTGAGTAGGATAATGTAAGTTGTACGTTGTCCGCATTGTTGTCGATGCACTCAATAGAGACTAGTTTCAGTATTATTGGCTCAAAGCAGTTTTCGAGCAAAAAATCACAGAATTGTATTGGGTTGTAGCGCGTCTATTTAATAAAGATTTAACGATATAGCAATACGTCTTAAGCAGTTTGCTTGAAATAATTACCTGAAATAGAGCCATGGCAGTGTCTTGCAGTTGACTTTCATTCTTAGAGACTTGCAATGTCACACTCTTGCCACTGGGAAGTGGCTTCTCACTTAACTGAACCAAGCTTTCAAAGCGTTGTTTGAGATTTTGCAGTAGAATGGTTGCCTGTATGTGGTACTTGACTTTAATCGTTTCAAAACATTCACATCTGCGAAAAGCTTGATCGCCACTGTCGTATATAAGCGAATTAAGTTTACCCAACAGATCAAGCACCACCAGATATTCCTTGACGCCATTTGCATCCTCGACGCATTGAAAGAGATCATCTATTTTGAGTATTTTATAGGAGATTTTTAGACCCAACGTTGACTCTTGTAGTTGTTTCAGCAGATCAATGGAAGCTTCGCGTAGGGCGACGTTTATGTCACTGCCTGTGTTCTGCAGCAGATGATCGGCCTCCTTAACCAGTGCTTCGCCCTCATCGAGAAAGAGATCAGAGGAGGTTTGATTTGGCATGAACTCAATGTAGTTGTCTTCGATATGTTTACGTATCTTATCCTGATACCGTTTCACTTGGCCGAGTACTTTTGTGATGCTTGCCTTGGTGCTCTCAATGCTGGTGGCAAGGTTGTCGCCCAACACTTCTACTTTATTCATCGATGTTTGTAAAGCCATTGCATTGCTATTTTGGCGCTTAGTAATTTAGTTTTTACTAGTTCTTTTTAAATATTTTAATTAAAATTAGTTTATTTCTACACACAATCAATGCTGATTCAAACGACGTTCAAAATGACAGTGAATTCCTCGTTTAACGTTGGTAAATATCACTGTGGCGACGTGGTGCATATAAATTTTTAAATGATACTGTATTTTAGTAGAGTATACAGTAACGGTATTTATAAAACTAGCGCTGAATCATGATCAGTGCTGTCACTTAAAAATTTTAAATAGTGTTTGATTGTGTATAAAAAGTGTGGTAAATTAAGAATTTTGAAAGTTGAATTTAAAAATTTTAACAACAAAAATTATAACGGGACTTTCTAATTAGTAATTTCAACTGCATACTGCTTTGAAAGTCTTTTAACAGAACTTATGGCACGACTAGGTAGACATAAGCTATCCTAACCTTTTGGTGCGGATGAAAACTTTGCTTGAAAATTGCTTAAGTGCTGGTTACCCGCGAGCAGCACCCAACTCAGAGTTTTTTTTTACGCCGTTATAGTAATCAAGCGTTCGACATAGTTAAATCAAGGGAATGATCAAATATGCTTACACACTAACGTTTGCTCCGCACTTTAAACTTTTGTTACTTTCAGCGAACTTATAGGATTTTTTTCAACACTGTAGTCGTCAGATTGCTCCACAAAAGATTCATCAAGTCATCGGTATAGAGATGGGAAAAGTACTGGAATGGCGTATGCAGCTCTAATAGTTCATCGGTCAATATAGTGTTCCCACAAAATTTAATATCATTCTCATCGATCTGCCAGGACTTTGTTTTCCATAAAACTGCTTTAGAAAAAAGTTTTAGAAAAAATAAAATGCTATTGTGAAACTTTAGGTAGCGAACCTTTTACTATTAAATTTGGTTCTTCCTGACGGCTTTGGGAAATATAAAAACGATCTTGTCCATCTTCTTCTTTTTGTTTTTTTTCTTTTTCCTCCAGAATCTCCGGAGTGTTAACATTTCGGTTGGGACAAGTTCTTGATCACTCGAAAATCCCTTTTATCTTCTCTCTTGACTCTCGGCTCTCAATAATCCTCTATATTTCGTTCTTGCTTTTGAATCTATCTTCTTGAGTGATTCATAATAATTGTGAAATCATTTCCTTACTCTGCGTTTTTTTTTAAAGAATTTTATAAATGTTGCAAATCTACAGCACGACGCGTTATAGGATTAAAGCTGAAATTATGAACTCCTTTGCAAAAAAACCAAAAAGAAAAGAAAGAAAAAACACACAGTTACAAATACTAAATTAATTTATTGACTACATTCGATGCTGGCTTGCATAAGCATTGGTAACAATTGTTCTTGTAGCAAACTGTGATCGTGACCATGTGTAACCTCCAGTATTTTTCGCGCCTCTTGAAAATTATGCACTGCTTCCTTGAGATAACTTTCGTAAAGTTGTATCTTAGCAATTTTCATATAAAGCAAGCCTAGCAAAGGATTCCAATCGCCATAATATTTTCTAGGTTCAATAGGAAAATAAGCTAACGATACTCTATTAAAATAAACCCAACAATTTGCTGCACAAACCTGAAGCCAAGCAGCAACTGGTTGCCAAAATCCAAAGCATCTGTCCATTTACTCACCGCAATAGCGCTTTCAAAAGCAGCATCCAGCGTCTTTACGTGCCATAAATTGAGCGGATGCACGAAATCCTTTTGTTTACTAAGACATATTTTGCAAATATCCAAATCTTAAATGAGTGTTAATAAATGAGTTTTTTCATATAATGGTTATGTTAAAGATCCAACGCACAAGCTACTTCCTTCATATTCTCTATATGACTTTTGGTTAATGTCATAGCTTCATTGAAGCTATTTCGATGCTTGGGACTGATACCGGTAGCGCAATGCGTACAATTATTTAGCGTTATGTCCACGAAGGCGCTGCAGTTCTTATTTGGACAGGCTGCAGCATTCATTTGTAGCAGTTCCTCTGAGTCTATACATTTAGAACAAATGCAAAGGAAGTAGTAGTTAGCTTTCAGATCTTGGCGTCGCTGTTCAGTTGTATTAAGCAAATCAATATAGCTGATGAAAATCTTAAATTTAAAATTTTCTATAAGACAGTTTTTCGTCATGTATGTAATGTGAAAAACACCTTTGACCAGTCCAAGCACTCCATATCTTCCGTTGCATGTATATGCAATGTTGTACCCTCAAAGGTGGCTACCGCATTTGGTTTACAGCTATGATCTGTAACAGAAACGCCCAAAAAAATGCCAGTAGCAATTGCATTCATCTCAGCATCAAGTATATTAAAGCCATTGGTGATTAACTAAAAGAAATAGGTTATAATTACTATTTCAATCAAAATAACTATTAGCGCCGTTTCAGAATGTGACAGGGTTAGCTGAGGACAGCAACTCAACAGCAGGTGTGAACATTTATATCAATCATGGCAAAAAATTTGCTCAAATCTTGGCAATGTTCTCTGCCTCAAAATAATTGGACGAGAGCCAGTTTTAGAAAATTAAACAAGATGCATTTGAAATTCTTGCAGGTTCATTTTTTATGATAAGGGTAAAAGTGTGCCAAAATTCAGTGAAAGCACAACATAAAGCACGCATGTTTTTAATGTGTGCTAAAAAATTTGTAGCAAGCAGTAGCTGTGGTTGCACCACTTATATATAAGAATTCTATTCTTTTGGCTATTTGCCAAAGAACATGTTCAATTTGTAAAAAACTTTGATATAATTTGGCGTCACTCTGCTGGCAGTTTATTGATTGATTTTATTAGAATTTTAATTATATAGAAAAAGTTAAATTTGCTTAATAAAAACAACAACATTTCAAACTAAATAAGTTATTTCAGTTTAAATTAAGAAAATGAAAATCTTATTTTTTTTAATATTTGCATATTTTTTGGGTCATTAAAAAATTGTTTAAAAACTTTGGAACGCGAGTTGATTTCAAAAACAAAAATGTTTATTAATATATCACTCTGATTATGTTTTTCTTTATCAAAATCTGACAATTACTTACTCTGCCATAAATGCTCATCAATTCAGTTTGATTTGGAACGATTGCACTGTCCTGCATCATTTCACTGAGTACGGCATGCAGAGATTCTAAGTGCTCTCGGCGTTTGGGATCATCTTTGATTTCGGCATAATCTATAGCAAGTAAATAAGAGCAATGAACCCTCGACAAGTGTCTGAAAACTCACGCGACATTAAATCACGAAATCGGCGCGAACAAGTCTCGGTATAAAAGCCGCGCAACAAGTCGCCACCCTTATCTAGTTTAATAATCAACTTGCAGAGCATGCGTGCAGCATCCGGCACAGTGCGCGGATAAATGCGTTGCAAAAAAGGACATTCAGTTTTGTGCAAGCTCCATGACTTCAACTGACAGTCGCGACTGCAATAATACACATATTGACACTTGGAGCACTTGAGAACCTTGCAGCTGTTGGTAAACAAACTTGTTTGTAAAATATTGCTGTTAACAAGTTTAAAAAATTAAACTTAAACTCTTACATTGCCAGGCAATTGTCACAGCGTTCTTTGCGATACTTTGACTGCAGCACAAATGCGAATGGTTCCTCGGTTAGTATGCGATCACCTCGTTTGATGGCTTTTTTTTGGCTTGAAGACTTCATTTTGGACTTGGGTGCACTCTCCTGTGCCAGTAGTGTTGCCTGGCATTCGAATTCGCGTAATAAATTTGTTAAGTGCTGTCCACGTCGCGGCATTCAACTGATACGTCCACAATAAGAGCTTTCACGACACTGCAATCAGTGGTTTCTCAAAATTAAAATAAAAATATAACGTATGTACTCGTCCAACTGTGGTTGTTGGACTTACCTTTGGCCAACTTTGAAGCCAACAGTATCTGCACAAGCCTTGAGCAGCTAGTTCTTCTCTTGGCTTGCTTCCAGAGAATGACGTAGTTGTATTCCGTTCAGTTTCTAGTGGCACGTCTTCTACCTGTTCTAGCGCACAATCGTGCGACAGACTCTTCGGATGGTAGCTCTTATCGTGTATTTTCTTCAGTTTCTATTTTTACTCTATTTTACGCAAATGTTTATAAATAAAATGTTTTTGTTTTAAAATTAGAATTGAAGCATTTTATGATTTTGTTTGTTTTTATGTTTACGTTCTCTGGTTTTCGCATTTTAACACCTGTTTTCAATGCGACAGTGTTGCCAGTCCATAATTTTATAGCTAATTTTTCTTAATGTGGCTTTAACATCTGTAAGCTCGTATGGCAAACAATATGGATGCCATGTGTTCAAAATCTGTTTGGCACACACAGGATTACATTTGAGAACAGTAGAAATGTACTTTTAAAAAAGTATTTCCAATCAATTCAATTTATTCGTTTTACATAATATTTCAATGTGTTTCTTATCAATAAATTACAATAAAGAGTTCAAGATACAATTTCACTTTTTCTGCTTAAATTTTGCAATGATTTTTAATATCAATGGATACTTATAAAACAAATATGGAGGGAAAAAGTTTACCAAACCCTATGAATAAAAAAACATTTATTGCTTCGAAATATTTATTTATTTTTTATATATTTATTTATTAGAAATATAATTATGAACAATTATATTACCTTAAATTATGACACAAGCAACGCAGGCTATCGGTCAGTTGTTTAACTAATAGATTTTATACCAAATTGTAGTGTGATAAGTCACATACCACGTTTATCCGGCACGTTAAAGCGCATTCATTTGTTTCGTTTTGTCACAGTACTGTTTAAAGTAGCGTGTTTATACACAAACACTGAGTCTGTTTCAGTGAAATCGATTGAAGAAGCGTTTTCACAATTTGACAAGTCAATGTACATTCTGTCACTGTGCTCAACAAAGTTTGACAGCTAGAACAATGAGAAAGATTTTCAGAACGGTTGCAAAATAAAAACTTGTTTATGCGTACTTTCAAAGCGACTTGAAATTTTAAGAACCGATTTAAAATGAGGTCTTATTGAATCGCTTTGAAACTTTCAAGACGGTTAGAAGTTCTGTTTATGCAATGATTTCAGTCGAAGCGACTTCGATCAGATCGACTTGAAGCGTCGGATAAACGTGGTAACAGAGACTACAATTTGTGGCAAGCATACCAAGCATTTGTGTGTGTCCGAGCCGCAGTCGTGTACATATTTTGATCCCTTCAGGTGTTGGATTAGTAGGAAGACAAAGTCTATGGCCTGTGGGGTTGATGCTCGTGTATTGGTGTTGGTAGGTACTCCATTTTTGTAGCTTCAGATCTGCGAAGAATTTTTGAATGCAGGTAAAATATCAGCTCTTTCGATAACATTAAAGAATGTAGTTGGATGTCTGGATAATTCTTTTGCGGCTTCGAAATAAAATCATTTTTGTGTGGAAAAAATTAAGCAATAATGCTTCCCTAGTTCTCCACACCTGTATAATTTTCTCGAAAAAACTTCTTAACTGTATCCAAAGACAGGTATAACATATAGTGTTTGCACCGTTTTAGAGCACTACCAAATAGAATATAGCAAGTACCAAATATTTTTCACATCGTACTTAAATTATTAGAATGTACTCCACGTAGTTCTAGACAAATAGTTCAATATAACCCTGGTTATGTAAAGACTATAGAGAATGTTTCTTGTTTTTGCTTTGTTGGACAGAGAAAATCAAAAATGTTTACCAATAAGCCAACTGGTGTGCCAAACTGGCTTCTTAAATATCCAGCCTGTATGGAAATGGCTGCCGTGTGGCACTCGAGATCGCAGATGTGAAGCCTGCATAAAAGGTTTTAAACAGAAGGGCCAATCCACAGTATAAGAAATTCTATCATGAGCCAATCCAGATAAACATATTTTCCGATGTCAGCGAGATAACGAAATCCGGAGCGTCTCTATTTGATTATGGATTTCAAAAGAACAAAATTCAAACATTCATAAGATTAACAAATGAAAAATGGCACGATTACGGTTTCTTGTGCACCGCAATTTGAAAGTGTTTTTTGATCAAAACAACAAAAAAATAAGTTTGCTCGATTGCTAATTTACAAACTTGTTTTAGCATCTGTACAAAAATGGACGTGATCTAACTATAACTACGCCCACTTATCAGTAATCATTATAATAATTGAGTTGGGAACAATTGAAGATCACTGGAAATGGACTTTTTTGTTTTTTTTTTTTGGCAAAATGTGTATTTGGAGCTAAAAAAGATAGAGGTGAAAAAATTTCAGACCGCTCGCAAGTAGTTTAGAAGTTATAGGGGTCAACGTTTGTGAAAATGGGCTTTAAAACTTGTGATTTTTTTTTTGTTTTTGAACAAAAGTAAACGTTTTGGATATCGAAAGAAAGGTGATGCTAATACCTTTTCAACGAGCTATTAATCCTAAAAATCTATGCGTTAATTCGGAAGATATAACTGTTATTGCACTCAAAATATTTGAGGTGTACTAATTTTGTATGTCCCTTTGCAGTGTTTGTCTTTGAAACTAGATAAATAAATGTTTTCATAAAAGTCGTGCAAATATTGTTGTGATTAAGAAACAGTGGATAATATTTATAGTTTTTAATTATTATTTCGTAAAAGGGTGAACAGTCAAGAGTGCACCATACATTAAGTGTAACCTATGTCTTAACAAGTAATGTCAGTATTTTTAATTTTCAAGTTTGTTGTACACTTTTATTATATTGAGATGAAAAAAAGCGCCGCAGGCGAAAAACTTTTATAAAAAATAGCGCGATTTTTAATAAAAGTTTTTATGTTCTGACATATATATGTAGCTGGAAGGGTAAACCGTCAAATGTGCATATTATATAAAATGCAATAACTTCAAAAGTTATCCATGGATTCTTTTGATTAATAGCTCATTGAAAAGGTTAAAGCATTACCTTTCTTTCGATATCCATAATGTTTAGATTTGTAGGAAAATTTAATTAAAATCAAAAGTATTTCAGTACGATTTTTGCAACTTTGTACCCCCATTAACTTCTAAACCCCTTGAGAGCGGTCCGAAATGTTTAGATAATTGGACTTAGAAGGTCTAAATACATATAATAACAAAAAAAAAAAAGTAAAATTTGAGTTTCCAGTGATCTTCAATTATGCCTTGAGTTGTAAATGTTTTTATAGGAAACCTTAGTGAGCAGGTGCTAAAACACCACAAAATGTGTTTTAAATTTGTAACAAGTTATAAATTAAAAATCAGATCTATCAAAACGCTAGAAAATGTATACATATTTGATGCTTTGACTTTTTCAACACGTTATAAAAGCATTTCACCAGTTTATAACGCGTTACAGAAATCGACAGAAAAAGTTGAAGAAACAAATTGAAAAAATTATTACGTATTATAAAGATATATTTTCATTTCAGTACAAAAAGACTTACTGAAATCATTAAATTCGAGTAAAACGCAAGAGTTTTTCTGCACAATTCGGATGTTTCTGTAATTGATTTATTGACGTCAAGATAACGTTGAAAAAAATGTACTCTATTTTCGATCCAGTCGAGAAAAGCTACAAAAATGTACTACTACTTAGAGAATAATAGTGCCACATAATATTTATAAGATTTCTTTTTAAAACTTATTTATAACAGGGGGCATAAAAAAGGAAAGAGGAGAGATAGTTTCTAAGAATAAATCTTCTTGTTTTTCAGTAAAAATCTTCTTATAGATAAGATATCTTTTTAATTTCATCTAAAATCCATATTTTCAAGAAATTTTTCATATAAGACTTCGTGTATCGTTTATTCGTTATTTCTTATTTATTTATTCCATATTGAGAGGAAAAGTAAATCATTAAATTAATTTAAGAAGATACTAAATTTCAGAAGAACATCTTCTTGGTTATAAGCCATAGAGAAATCTTCAATTCATAGAGAAACAAATCAATTCACAAGAAAAACAAAAAAAATGATAACAATTCATTTTATACATATGTATGTAACCAATGATTACTTGAATCAATAAGATTTAAAAATCATAAAAATAATCAATAGTTAAAATTAAAAAGCTTTATCTTGTAAGCTAAAAAAAGCAAGCTATCAGAATTTTCCCCAAGAAGGTTTTTACGTCTATCCATATACAGCTGCGCAGCAGCGCTAAAAAGTTGTGCACAACTCATCAAAGAACAGAAAAGAAGAGAAAAACAAAACGAACAATGGAAAATGTTTCAAATGTGGAATTTTGTAAATGTAAACATACTAAAATACATTTTTATTACTTGGAGAAAACGTGAAAAAAAACAAAAAGCGGTCTGTTAAAAAATTTAGAAATTAAAAATAGGAAGTGATTTTTGGAAAGGAAATGTAGGACTGAAGATAGATGATTGCATTCACATTTTTGATTTGGTGGCAAAACAAAGTTCATTTACGAAATTATTCGGTCAAAAGAAGTTCGTTTATATAAAATACCTTACTAAAAATTGTATTTAACGATAAAATATCATTTTATTTCTGGACTAGATCCATTAGTAATAGTACATAGCCGTAGCTTTTTGTTATTTTACTTTAATATTGTCTTAACGTGAAGTTGTTATGTGGCTTTATCTTAAGTATCTCATAGTTTTATATACAGTCATTTCCTTTTCAACAATTATGCATTGACAAAACACTTCAATAAAAGGTATGATGTCCAAAATAAAATCTGAACAAGAACCTCAAATGTATAAATTCTTATTAAAGTCTTGAAATGAATTCAGACAAATTGTTAATCTACTCGGGAAATTTTTAACTAATTCAAACTTTTTTTCTTTAGCTGTAATAACACTAAAAATAAACTAACAATTGACTTCAAAGTAACTGCTGGGCAACAACAATATGTTGATCAAAAACCTTAAGGCTTAAATATTTTAAATCTCCACTTAGTCGCATTTTAATAAAACTTCAAGTTATTTTGCAGTTCCTTCTTTAATCATACAATCGATTTGCAGCCTACATTGTTTAAACATACGAGGAAGCAACTACTTGTCTTCTTATTAGATTACATTTTTTTTTTCTTGAATAACGATTGATTTCCTGCTCATCCTCAAAACATCTAAGGAAATTTCTAATGAAATTGTGAGGTTGAGCAGTGAAGTATTCAAACGATATATATATTTTTTTTATGGAAAATTGTAAATTATATATAAACGACTCAGTTATTTTGTGGTTTCGACCATTCCACATTTAAAATCAAGTGATCATAGCCGTGTCCATTTAAGATTTCAATGGCAGCAGCAGCATCCTTGCGCTGCTTAAAGTGCACATAGGCGAAACCCTTGCAAAGGCCGGTATTTTTGTCACGTGCCAGATACATTTTACTTTGCGGACCAATTTTCTTAACCAGTTCTTCCAAATCGGCTTCCGTCATGGACTCTGACAAATTGGAGATACGAATGGCAGCAGTGTCATCGCGTCCACGCATGCCCATTCCACCCTTTTGACTATCCTTGAGGAATGGTGGCACATATTTACCCGGTTTAGGTGCTTCCGAAACAGTAGCCGTAGCTTTCTTTTCCATAAGATTTGTATCCATTGCGGTACCCTTGTACGGACAGTTGACGGACCAATGTTCACCATTGCAAATACGACATTTGGCAATGTTTTTACTTGGGTCCAATAATAAATCGTTGGCCTTCTCTTCCTCTTTGGCATTGAGGAACTGCATAAAGATTTCTTCGGATACCATTGTTGTTTGTGAATTTGGACCCGGTTTGTCATCTTTTGATTCGCCAAATTTGGCCCAAGTGCGACGCTTTGCAACTGTCTTGGGCACTACTTGTTTGGAGATCTTGTAGGTACGCACCACTTTGATTTTTTTGTCATCTTTGTTGTACTTATATTCGGTGACATATTTGTGACCATTTTCGATATTCTCAGTAGTGGGGGGTAGACCACCATAATCAAGCTCTACCTCATCAGCCCAAGAGGATTTAATTGTATCAACGCCAGGCATCTAAAATTTGCACAAAAAGCAAGAAACACTTAAAAACTGGCGACACATATTTTAATTGCGGAAATTTTACCTTGTATTGATGTAATTAATGCGAAATTTGACAAATTTATTTACGCCACGAGTTAAGCAAAATGAACGCAAATTCAGAAAAGGAATGAGCAATAGAAACTCAACATGCTAGTGTCAGAAATGACAGTTGGAATAAATGGCGAACAAGAAGAAAGAAAACAAAAAAAAAAGCGTTCAGAAAGAGCGAATTTTGCACAACAACTTTTTGTGCCGTAGTGTAGGGAGGGATAGTCGAAAGAAAAAGTCGACTTGCTATTTGAATCTATTCGGCACAATCTGTTATAAAAATTCTGTTATGTTGTTATGATTTCCCATACAAATTTGGGAGCTTTCAAAAAATTTGTGACGAGACCAAAATTCGTATTCCTCACGGTAATCTTTTATCAAGTGTCAAAAAATCTTTTACAAAATCTTAAGTTGGTATTCGGCAAGACAATACAATGAAGTGCCCGCGCCCTTGCTGCTAAGGCTCAATTGAGGCGATATTCAGTCGACTTTTCTTTGGACTTTGGACAGTCGACTTTTCTAATCCTAAGGACTATGCAATA
This sequence comes from Tetanocera ferruginea, assembly GCA_958299015.1. NCBI lineage: Eukaryota > Metazoa > Arthropoda > Insecta > Diptera > Sciomyzidae > Tetanocera > Tetanocera ferruginea. The sequence continues at coordinate 123,605,403 of OY282643.1, read as the reverse complement.
AAAGCCATAACTTCTGTGTAAACGAAAGTTTTTAACAATTAATTTTCTTATTTCTTTGCAAACCGCTTTGCTACGTGCCATAGTAGAAATTCATTCAAAAAAACTGCTGGTATAAAATCAAAGAGTGACCGAAATTTTCTCAAAACATTCCCAATTCATTCTCAATACATCCTCAATTGATACACAGAATCAGCAAAAAAGAATTTGTCCCGTTATCCTTGTGCACACTCGCATTCTTTCTATGGTACGCATTGAATGTTGTCAGTTTTTGGATTGCATTTTATGACTGTGTTGGTTAATCTCGGTATTAACGTTGTTGTTTTTGTAATATTTATTACTTTTCCTATTAATTCTAAAAAAAATTACATTTCAAGCGTTAAGTACTATACTACAAACTGTATCAGAAATATTGTTTTCTTATTATAAATAAAAGTAGAAAGTGCTCATATTGTAAAATATGCAGCCGTACGAACCGATTGTTGTCGGGGTAGTTATGGCTGAAGAAAACTTTTTAGTTTTACGTTTTAAGATACTTTAATAAAAATGGTCCTTTCACACATCAAAATATTAGATTAAATTTCAGGTACTTTTCAAAAATTCAAATTTTTACTTCTTACAACTGTTACAGCACAAAATATGAAATGTTAAAAATTATGTGAACTGTCGAATTTTACAGTTAAAAAAGTTCTGCATTTGTTATATATTTGCTGTCAACATATCTGAGAAAAGAACACGATTTATTTTGAGGAACATTTTGTTTTGAGAAAATAACAGAATAAAGCAAAATTTTTGAATGTAATAGTCGACTACGCTAGTCATCCATCCCTAGCGTAGTGAACTGTTTAGTAGTGTACCGTTCAGTCAGGCAGAATATTTGGCGCAGCAAATTAAATCTGATTTTTAAACCGAACCACAGTTTTGATTGCAATTTAAATAAAACTTTAGAAATGTCTTCATCCACGCCTACTAGCAGCGGCAACTCCACAACATCCTATGGCTTGGAAGACATACAATATCTGCTATATCTGGAAACTCTCAAACGTTTTCGCGAAGATGATGCCAACATACGACGCCAGATAGATGAGAAAATGCGTCAATATCAGGAAGTCAAGAAAGAATATTTATTATGGTACAGCAAGTATGTGAATCTGATTGAATTGTGCACAACACGTAATACCTTGGAGCTGGATCAACCATTGTATGATGATCAAATTGAATTGGCCAAGCGAAACATTGCCAGCATAATGGAAAAGACTAAACAGGGCAATATAATGGATTACATTACGCCCGAAGCTTTGGAATTGTTAAAGCAAAAGTTGGCATCTGGTAAGAATCATGAAAATCTAGAGCAACTGCAGAAGGAAGCGGTCGAAAACAAAGCTGCTGTGCGTGCTATTCACACGGCTAACGATACGGTAGAAGCCTCTTTGGAGAGTTCAATAGTGCAAGGTTTTGACTATTTTCTATCAGAATTGCAGACGGATAACTTTGATAAAATGTAGATTGTGTGCAGTCATTATTTTTAAGGCTTTTTTGTGATAAATTTTAATAAAAATTAAATTTCTAGAAATTAAAAATATTCACAAGTTCGTTGGTTAAAGTAGTGACAATGAATCTTGGTATGAAATATTAACGAGCAGTTAATTTAAAATATTTGAGGTAAATAATATAAGAGCTCATGCTCTCGACCTACCTTCAAGGAATCTATTCGTTTTCCTCACTTTTATACAACTTGAAATTTATTTTTCTTTTTTTTAATATAAAACCCAATACTTCATAAAGACTTTCAAGTTGCATTATATCTGACTGCATGTGAAGAATATTTCATCCTTGTAGAATTTTTGGTTCTCTTGAATAATATTTTGCACCATGAAGTTTCGAAAAGTTAATATTACTTAAAGGAAGGAACCTTAAAAGATTTGTTCTCTGCCCTTCACTTTTTAACAAGCAAATGTATACCTATTCCCAGTTTTAAAAATTTTCTTCATTAATTAAAGTGTAAAAGTCCAAGATTAATCCAAGTCAAACAAGTTAACATACAAATAATAATGGCCATAAAACAGTTTAAAATAATTTATTTCTTTATCTCGACTTGCAGTAGCGAATTCTTCAGCCAACTCCTTTTCTAAACTGCACACTAATGATTGGAACTGCACAACTATTATTGGTTGGTTTCTGTTGGAGAATGAAAAGAAAAAGTTAAGCATATGAATAGTATTTTAATTCACCGCACGGTGAATGTAATTACCACTTGGATCGCTTGGACCAATCTTTTGGTGTCCAGTGTAGACATTTGGAATCGATGCGAATTTTGCGTTTGTCCATTGCTTTTTTGTGTTGATCAATGATGTCATGGCTTATGCAAACGATGTACTGACCTTTATAGTAATTGATTAAATTAAGATTTTGTAAAGTGGAAATTACGTCTTCTTTTTTAATAGAGGTGCCCTCGCAAATATCGCTGAAAAAATACTTATTAAATATTGCACAATTGATAAAAAAAAAACAAAACACCTACTTGATTGTTATTGTTGGCTTTTCGCCTTCACAGTTTGGCTTTTGGCTGATAAAAATCTCCAGTATTGTTTGCGCCCAATATGAGCGATATGATAGCAAACCCAAATCTGACAAAGGCTTCTCCGGCGAACCCGTTTTACCCTCAAATTTTGAAAGTTCATAACTAAACTCTATCAATAGTTTGCCATAGCCTTTGCGCTGATACGGTGGCATGGTCAAAATACATGCCACATTGTAATCTTCAGTGCTTTCTTTTTCTTTGGAGAAGTAGCCGACAATGTGAAAACCTCGCGAGTCATATTCAGTCATAACATAAAACAGAAACGGATCTGTATCGTAGTAGAGCGTCTTGTGGTCGAGGAAGAGTTTGGCCAATAAACACAAATTTTGCGCGTAGACTTTATTCTTGCGCCCATCGATTTCGAAAAACGATATTGTGTGTTTGCGGTATATTTCATTGCCAGGCGGATGTCGTAGATTGCATTTAATTAAATGTCGCTCGAGACACTTGCGCGATTTACGATATTTCAGGCAAAATTCGCAGATATAAATGCAGGACATTTGGCAAAGTTCTTGAGGATAGGGCGAAAAATACCAGGGTTTAATGCGGTGCTTGCCCAGTTCAATCATCTCCACATTCTTCATGCGTGTTACTACATCATCCTGATGTATAACCATGCTGCCAGACTGGCGTGGTGTGCCGGTTTTACCATCCTGTGAAGTGGTGTCTTCCACATTGGTAGTGGTAACAGTGGCGGAAGGTATGACAATAGGTGGAGCCGGTGGCGCAACTGGCTCTATTATAGGTATAGGTATGGGCGGTGCAGGTGTTATGTTTAACTTTCGCTTGCGATTAATTTTCTTCTGTAACGCTGCTGCCAGCACTGCGTTGCCGTTAACCATTTCGCCACTAGGCTGTGGAGAAGTAGGTCGTGATACGCTGCCGGCCAAAGAATGATGTTTCTTGGGTGTTGTAACGCCTGTGCTGGCGCCAGTTTGTGTACCATCGCGACGTGGAAACTGCACTTTGCGTGTGTCCAGATCTTCCTCATCGACCCACTCATCTAAGCGTTTATTAACTAGTTGGATATACAAAGCTCATGAGTATATGGCAGACTTTAATGTGTTGATTAAAATGATTTGCTAACTTACAGTCTACGTAGTGCACGTAGAATTGACGCTTGCCTTCGTGGTCTTTGATGCTAACAATTTCCGCCAAAGGCCAATCTTCTGTTTTATGCATACGCACTGGCAAGCGGCATCCTTCCGTAAGCGCAGCCTTAAATTATTTCATGTTAAAATATAAACAAACCATACTATTTGTAAACAAATGCAGCTAATGTGGTGTGGAAGCAACTCATGGGCACAGCACTGCAAACTTCTGGGTTTTGTGAAACTTAAGCATGTTACTCACCGTTGACTCGCATATTGATGACAAATCCTCATCGAATTCTAGTTTCTGTGTTATTTTCATAATTCTAAAATTAATTAAAGACTAATATTAGCCAGAGATCTCTGTTTTAGTCAAAAACAATTTTTGTAATGCAGAAATTAAAGCAAATGTCAAAATTTGGCTGTGTTCAAAGAGTGCACGGTTTTCAGCAAGATGAGCCTGTACACATTGGCGACGACAGCAACATATGAACACATGACGCATTAGCATTGTTTTTTACAACATTCAAATCCCATTTCGCGCAAATAAAAACATACCTTAGATTAGGATTATGTGAACTTGTAGTTCTAGATATTACGGCTAGGTAGAGCATAATTTTACTTTTATAATTTGACTTGCTTAATTCGTTAGTCGTTAATTTTTCGTTAATTTTGTTTTGTCGTTAACACAACTTCAATCTAGCTGTCAAGTAGTTTTTGTGACATGTAAATCGTAATCCAAATGCGTAGTTTATTACAGCACGGTTGAGTGAATTTGTGATTGTATTAAGCGTAGACATATTATGTTTTTTGCTTGTTGTGGTGTCCAGTGGACACTCTCCACAATGCCAACAAGTTGTGAAAAAGTTTTTATTAGCTCCAAATCTAAAACCAAATCCAGATTTGAATGTTGAAAAAACCATGAGTATTCTTTCGAAGAAAGTTTTCTACACTATTGAAATAGTCGTTACAACACGGTTTGTTGAACAAAATTTTTGTCGTCAGCGTAAATTTATTTCTAATTTGACAGACGATAAGTGAAAATACTGGGATTTCTTTATGTTGGTCGTATTACTTTCCTCGGACGAAATATATAAAAATATTTGCCTGCTTTGACTGAATGTTGAAAATTATGATTGTTTCATGTGTTCCCTAAAGTAAAGTGTACATAATTACAAACAGTTAATAACTAGTTCCAAAAAGGGTCAGTCCCACAAATATCCTTTTACGTTGATAAATTTTCACGTTTTACGGGTTGATGTCATAGGTAAAATGAAATAAAAAATAAAGTTTTTCCATAGTATCGTAAGTGTTAACTTAGAATTCCGTTTAAGTAACCTTTTCTACTTTGGCTCTTTGGTTCGATTGTTTTAAAAATTTTGCAAATTTTCTTATTTATCTTCTGAAAAATAACAAATAAATTAATAACACTCAAGTTATGGACTTCTTATCGAAACCAAACACTAACAAAAAGTTAAAAGTAAGCATGATAAAATAATATAGCAAAAAGAATAAAGCAAAATGACCAGAAAATTTTTCGTCTTAGATTTTGTTATTTTGTGACTTTAATATATTAGTGACAAAATCCAAAATTGTATATTCGTTCAGCTCACGATATATCTAATATTTTAGCATATATATTATCTCTGAACTATGAGTATTAAAGGCTGTAGGTTTACCTAGTGTCCGACCGAAACCAAAATTTTGGCCGAAACCGAAACCGAATTTCGGCCATTTTTGTAATATTCGGCCGAAACCGAAACCGAAACTGAATGTCTACATGAAAATTGTTTTTAAAACAATTTATTTTTTTTAATTTTTTAGTTAAAAGCTTTCAAAAACATAACAATTGAAACAGATTATAATAACGTATACATTCGATAAATATTCTTTTGCCTTTATTCATAAAAATTTACGAACCACTTATAAAGCCTTTACAAAAAAAAATTTCAAAAACAGTATCCATAAACGTCCAACAACGACAAAAATCTCTTATAAAGGCTTCTTAAATGAGTAACCTTCAATAAACCCTTGATAAAGCCTTTTTAAAATTTTTACTCTAATGTGAGCACAAATATTGTCAAAAATACTTCAAACTGTTTCAAAAAATATGAAAACATGGCAAAAAATTTCAAAATATTGAAAATAAAAATTATAAGTGACAATTTTTTCACAGAAGAACATAGATTAAACAATTTTTTGACTGTTTGCATGTCAAAGTATTGATAAAATTGTGACAAATAAACAAAAAATTATTGAATTTATCAAATTCACGAACCATTCTTGACACTGTTTCCATTTAAAATTGAGAGTGTTCCTATTTTAACAAATAAGCTGAGACAATATTTTTATGAATAACAAAATTTTAAAAAACATTTTATCTCTAAAAAGCTTTTTGACTATTGAGCACTTTAAATCTATTTCAAGATATTTTTATGAATATGACCGTTTGAATATTAATGTTCAACTTTAAAATAATAAATATGGCGATCATTTTAATACCACGTTAAGGAACTTTTTAGAATTTAAAGTTAAATAACTTAATATTAGAATCTAAAAAAACTACATTTATCGTTTTGTGCTGGACTCAACTCACACGGTCAATCAAATTACTGAATTTCACGGTTTTGTTCCACTTAACACCATTAAAATTTTGATGAAAGCGAACTCACATCTACCATTGAAATATATGTAAAAACCGAATTAGTAGTGTCCGATCAAATATTCGGTTTCGGTTTCGGCCATATTGATGCCGAATAGCCGAAACTGATTAAAAGGGCCGAAACTGGCCGAAACCGAATATTCGGTCGGACACTAGGTTTACCCTTATGTATTACTCAAAAACTTTTCATGTGCTTGAAATAATTTGTAAAAAGGACTCCATACAAACCGCGTTGTAAGGCGGTATTCTACCTTCAATACCGAATAATCGAATTGCACAACAAACTTCAGTTAGTTTCCTCGATTGTTCCCAAAATACCTGCTATTATTAAAAAAAAAATCGATTTTATTTAAAAATAAAATTATTAAGATAAAAAGTGAGGAATGTCTGTTAAAAATACGGCATAAAGGTCATACTTAAATCTGAAATCGTTGTAAAAACTACATGAAATAATTTAAAATTGAGAAACACAAAAATCACAGTTATATGTACAAAAAAAATTAAGAGAAAACTTATTCAATTACAGTATTGACTGTAGCAAACTTTAGTGTTGACTTTAAACTTAAACAGAGGACGGCAGAATTGTTTCAGTAGTTGCGCAGCATCATCTTATATTGACCACACTTATGAACGGTTCTCCATGATCGGGAAGCAGATTCTTTGCACTGCCCACACATGTCTGTCGTAGCGCATTCTCCGGCGTACGTTTCAAACACTCATCGAAATAGCATTTTTCAACGTTATGCAAAAATTCAATTATCAATTTGGTATCCCCACCATTGGGACCAACATAGAATTCACACTCATAGTTGGATTCCTTGAGATCACGCACGCAACAATCTAGGAATTGTGAATTTGCCGAAAACCACGAGTTCAGACGCACTAACGGCACTCTTATGCGTTCACGCAACACGCCCGTCACCCAAGTGTCATCAATCCAAAAGAATTGACTTTGTTGCGATTCACGTACCAAGCGCAGAGCGGTGCTGGGATTTGTTATGTATAGCCAACCGGAGAGATAATCAGGATATGATTCCGCTGCGTATTCTTTCTCAGGTACGAACCATTTGTTTGCTGTAATGCGTATGGGCAGTTTATTGTCCAATATAAAGCCAGCAAGAAAATTGTGCTCGTAGCCTTTCACTTCCAATGCTTCCATATAGTTCTTGAGTTGAAAAACATCATAGACTACATCGTCATCTATTTTAACAATGAACTTTGCTTTTGTGCATTCTAGTGCTGCCCAACGCAGACCCATGATGTGCTTATAGCTAAGATTGTGATAAGATTCAACAAAATTGCCCTGCAGCAAGTCGCCGAATTTTTGTTGTTCGTTGAAAATTTGCTGTTGATTAATGAACCGCTCCTTGGAGGGCAGCTCGGCTAGCAGAAAGATGCGTTGGAAGCCCAGCTCGGAAAGTTTGTTCTGCGGAATGGCCTGTCGATGTGCAGCCCGCAACTCATCATGTCCTGCATATGAGGTGACTATGATGACAGCTAAAAGAGAATTGATTAGAAGCAACTACAATTGCTTAACAAAAGCTTGTAATACCCAGCAGCTCCTTTTCATAGCTGGCGCACAAGCTATTGTTAATTGTGTAGCGGAAGTTTGTTAGATTTATAAGTTGCTCCGTATTGATATCTTTTGCCTGCGCTAAGGATTCCTGCCTGTCTGAAACACTTTTCAATTCGGGTAAATGTGTTAAGAAATCATCGTGAACACTTTTGTCGGTGAAGAAATTTATAAAAACTATAAAAACAATGACGACAAGCAGAATACACGTAAATAATTTGTACGCTATACGACCACGCAGACGCATTTTTATTTTAACACACTTATTTTTCAGCAATAAACAAGAATCTGTTGAAATTATAAACTTGTTTCAATGCCGTACCGATAAAATTTCCCAAACAACTTTTTTGATGTTTCGCGCAACAGCTGTTTTCAGCAGCACACAAAAGTATGCTATAAAAAGTTGAGGGAAAATTTTAAAAATATCGCAGGACTTTATTGATATATCGCCGAAGCGATTTTTATATATGTACATTTCTTTATTAAAAGTTGAGAATAAATCTTCATTAGATGCAAAGCGAGAAATACAGTTTTGTTTTTTAAGTTACAGTGTTGTGAAGAAACATCAGTTTGGTTTTCAAACTATAAAAAAAAATTTCTTTGAAATATTTTATTGCCAGCAGTCATTTTGAGACAATAGGGGAAATAATTTTATTTATTTTTCTGCCTTATAAACGGCAAAACAGTTATACTTTAGAGTTTGTTCTCACTCTCCTCAAAAAAGGCGGAGTAATGGTATTATTTTGGCACTAGGCATAGATGCCAGTTTCGTGTGATAAATCACTTTTCGTGATTTTTTTGAGGGCCGTGTAACAATGTGATTTTGTGAAGAAGCGAGTGATTTTTCACTCATATGTGCTTTTTTAATCACACACTTTATGGTTGAAGAGTGCGTTCAAGTTTTTTAACGAACAAACCCAACACTGCAATTGAAATTTACTAACGCAGGTATAAAGTTTAAACTTTCAAAAAGTTAATATTAAGTTTATATTACATATTCAGACCATTTAAATTAGTTCCACTGATAAATATTTTATTGAACTACCAAAATTTCATATCTTCTTAATTTTGATCTAGTAAATAAGCTATTAATAAATTTTAACCGATAAACTTTTACTAAAATAACCAAATAACAGAAAAAAATCTCATTATTTGCAAAATTGTATGGCATTAAATGCTCTTTTATCCTGTAAAATTGGAATTGCTTCTGAGTGATTTTCTGTCGTGTGTGTGATTTTCTGTTCTGTGTGTTTGTTTCTTTTCTATGTGCCTAACTTTTTGCTGTGAGTGTCACACGAGTGATTTTTATATATATATATGTTGTGTGATTTAGTGATTTCGTGTTTGAATTTTGGTTGGCTCTGGTTCCTTAAGGTCTGAAGAATACGTATACGAAATTTTAGAATATTAGCAAATAAAAAAAAGATATAACATACATTATATTCGTATGTCACGCATTTATTCATATACTATCGTTCATAGAAGAAAATCTAATCGCGTTTTTCTCGAAGCAAGTTTTTTTCGAATTAGTTTCTAAGATATCTCGAGTTCTGCTTGATCGATTTCCATGAATCTTAATTCATTGTGATCTTCATAGACTCTGATAAGTACTCTACCTATAAAAAGCCAAGAAACTTTTATATTTTGTTTTTTACGTCCAAGAATTTCTGCCAAAAAGAGGGGTTTTTTGTATACAATTTATAAATTTGCTTATCAACGCATGCCATTTTTTTGTTTTTTTATTTTTTTATATTTGCGTAGGTAGAGTGCTCAACTACAAGCCTTTACTGGAGAATGCACTTTGATTTTTTACTTTCCGACGCCTTGAAAATGCTGGAGACGAGAAACCAACTTACAACCTTTTTTTAAACACGCCAACTTCAACGACCTCTAGAAAATAAACAACAACTTCTTCAACTTAAGCTGTACACAATGTAAATAAATTTGAATTAAATAATTTAATAATACATATAAAAATAATTAATAAAAAAGGTGTTGTTTTTAATAGCTTCTCACTGTAATAGTATCTTAAGACATTTTCAGACCAATTCCGGAAAAATTGCAGACCACTCTCAAGTAGTTTAGAAGTTATAGAGGGTACAAATTTCCAAAAATTTTCCCGAAAAACGTATTATTTTAATATTATTTTAAGCCAGTACTGTTACCTTCTCAACGAGCTATTAACCAAAATAATTCATGCATTACTTTTGAAGATATACATATTATGCACATTTGACGGTTCACCGCTACATATATCAAAACATGAACAAATTTTATAAAAAAACGGGTAAGGAATCTTCCATAATTCCGCTATATGTAAAAACGTGTGTATTCATCGCAAGGTACGCAGCAGTGCCTAAAAGTATGCAGTACTTAATTTGTCTCAATTACATTTAGTCATTGTGAATGTGCCCACATCACAGCTGTTGATGACATGTCTAAAATCGCAGCAGCAGAGCAGTTTACAGTTTTGTTAACAGCACGTGCATTACCTTTCCGGGCGTTGACGGTCAACTGCTAATCTTAACAATTTTAGTGTTTACCTTCCTATACCTAGTGTATAATAACAACAAATTGAAGCGCGACTTAAACGTAAACAAAAACTTTCGCTATAAAGAACATGGACAAAAGGCAGAAGAACAACAAACACAAATCGAACAACAAGAATGCGGTCAATGTCAAACGTCCTACACTTTCGCTGCAGAAACGCAACGAACTTGGCAGCTTGGTGGCCAAATTGCTTGAAATAGGTTTTAAACAGGCCATTAATCCCAAAGAGGAATGGCAACAATTTCTGGAAACATATAAATTACTGACTCGCGTAATTGAGCTTGAGACACCACTTAAGCGGAAATCTGCCAATTCTACAGCAGCAGCACGACTCGCCAATATTGATGCGCTCTATAGGTGGGCCAATGAAAATGGCGTTAAGCATGACGGTCTCAAGATATCGCAGTTTCCTGGGTACGATCTCGGATTAGAGGCCACACGCGACATCAAAAAACATGAGCAGCTAATAAGCATACCTCGCAAACTCATTCTCACCGAGGAGAATCTTGACAATGATTTTCGTCAAGCGCAATTCGATACGATGTCGAATCTCAAGCTTGCCTATGCGCTGATGTTGGAAACACTTAAACCAAATAGTTTTTGGAAACCCTACATTGATATGCTGCCGGAAGAATACAGCACTGTGCTGTACTATAGCGTAGAGGATATGGAACAGTTGCGTGGCTCAAATGCGCTATCGCAGGCGCTGCGACTGTGCAAGTCAATTGCTCGCCAGTATGCGTTCATTTATAACATTTCGCAAAGTCATCAAGATAAAATATCTGAACTGGGCAAAAGTTTCAGAGAGTCCTTCAGCTACGATTTGTATCGGTGAGTTTAGAATTTATTTTTAAAATGTTGGGAAACAAAATTGCATAACTGTTATTGTTAATGTTGTATACAATTTTGTAGGATATTTTATTTTAATTTCTTTGCTATAATTTTCGTGGATTTTGGCTAAATTGGAATCTGTTCTAAAACAAGTTTTGAATTGTTTTGCACTTAAAAACTTGTCTTCACTTGCTCGGCACTAACTGCGGCAAATTTTTGATTAAAAGAAGACTGAAAAATCTTTTCTAGTGGCTAAGGATTCCTTACTTCTTTCTTTCATAATTTCGTTATTGCTCTCAGGGTATAGAAAGGATGACCATGATATTCTGATAGGCTTGATTACTTGTACATAATTTCTCTCGACTATTAACAAACGAACTTAATTTGCTGAACGTTGTAATTCTATGATTTACCTATATTTCAATTGATTGATGAATCAAAAATAGTGGCTCCGCTGTTTGTTTGGAATTTTTAATACGTTTTTTTCATTTTGACATCAGAATATCATTCAACGGGACCTTTTTCTTTTAGATCATAATAAGAAATGCGGACAGATTTTTGGGATTTTTCCAAATACTTAAGGAAGTTCCGAGCTCTTCTTATTTTCATATGAACAGATTTTGTAGAATTGCACAGTTGTCCCTTCCACATAATTAGATACAATTTTAAAAATCATGTCGGGTGTGACAAACTTCAAAAAACGAAAATGAGGAATAGAAAGGATTAACTTGATATCCTTCCATATATCAACATACGTTTCAAAAATTTACGTATTTGTTCCTTCGGATGCTCGGAGCCCGAGATCGATCCCAGTCGTGGCGAAAGTTTTTTTCAATAAAAAAGTTTTCTGAGCGGTCACCACCTCTGTTGCAGACAATGTCAAACCTCAGAGAGTAAATAATGGCATGTAAAGTTTTTTGTGATCATTTAATAACACAAATAACACAATCGATCATAAGAAGCTCGGTCAAAGTCCTTTCAAGGGCTGAAATGGCCAATTTGTTTTGTTTGTTTTTGAATACTGGAGGCACCTATTTTATGATTGTCGAAGTAAACTCTGCTTATTAGCTAACGTTTCATGTTCATTAGAACATGCATTTATTCTATGTCGCACAAAGCGTAAATTTTTGAATACAATACAGCTTTCCGATAGTTTTTCGTGATCTTAACTTAACTTAACTTGCCGAATTTAAATTCATTGCTTCATGTAAGTGTGTACAATGCATTTTCTATTCAGTGTATTTTGATTGTGTGGAAGAGTAGTTGTACTATAGTGTTGGGAAAATTAATATGTTGACTGGAGAGAATGCAGCTTTGTTTTTTTTTTTTTAATAAATATCATTGATTTCATTATATTAAGCGATGATATATCATTAAAGACTAAACAATTAAGGAGTCCAGAGGAAAAAGTGCCTTAAAAATACTTTAATTTTATTTTGTTTTTCAATAAATTCAATTAAATATAAAATTTTTTATATTTTTCAATCAAGTAGAAATAAAAAATATTAACATAGAAATAAGCTACTTTGAACTAGAGTCGATAAGCAAAAAATCGACAATTCAAAACGAGCAAAAAAGTGAGTTACAGGTAGAAGTGAGATACCGTGAATTATGCGGAAATAATAGGAATTAAGCGGAAATAAACCTGTACTAAACCTGTAGCTGCCTACAGACTAGTAAAGTAGCTAACTACAGTTAATATAGAAGGGTGGCGATTGACTACGACATCGCCATCTTAAATTCGCCTCTCGAAAGTATATAAAGTAGATTGACGAGGAACTACTGGCTTTTACCGGCAGCTAGCGATTTGGTTAGTTCGGAACTAATTTAGCGCACTGAAGAGCATTGATAATTTGATCCACACAAATTTATTAGACAAATAACCAATATTCTAGTAAACAACACACATACTTACTTTACTTCCAAGTCCATTGTTTAAAAATCAACAAATTTTCAAAAACTTTGGCTTACAATTTTTTATTTAAAAGAATACTTTTTATTGCTATCAATACAGTGATGTTTTTATTTTTGTATATAACTACTTTTGTGTAAATTTTTTAATTTGTATTATTTTTTTTATATTTAACATATGCTCGAAAGTTTTAGTTGATTTTAAAATATTTTATAAATACAACTTAATACAGAGATAAATTGAAAAAAAAATTGCCAACAATTTTTCAGCTACAATAACTACAAGAGTGCATTAAATTGGCAACAATCTGTTTACTTCAGCTCAACATGTTATAAAATTTTCTAACCATTAGCTTTGCTTTATATTTTAAGATATAACAGTCTAGTTTAAATTTAAACAACAAAATATATTCTTAGGTTTAGGATTTTGGAACTTAAGGTTTTAAGTAGTGTTAGAGAGAATATAATTCTAGTTTAGAGTAACAAACAGAAACAACACTAAATTTGATATCTTTATGTTTTACCAAAAATCACTTTAAAAAAAACATCGTTATGACCAATTCTGTATTGCTATTTGTATATAAATTTCAATCTTTTGCAACTTTTTGCTGGTTTTTTTTTGGTTGTTTAGTTTTTTTTTTCAATATTTTTAAAGATTATTTATTGTCTCCAACTACATCTAACTTGTGTGTCCTGGAAACCCACTTAGAAACTGCTCGTAAGCTGTTAACGCTTTTAGCACTGTGTATAACTTAATGTTAAAATTCCCTACTTGTGTTTGTTTTTTTTCGCTAAACTTCGAATAACGACATTCATGCTGTTATGATATTTGAACTTTAAGTTTACAAAAAATTGAATTCTTATTCAAGAAGTTTGTATAACTTTTTAAAACAAGGAAAAACAGATGGTTTGGAATTTGAAAATATCAATTAAAATCATAATTAAAAAAAAATTGAAAAAAAAAACACCAAATGAGTGACAAAAACAATAAAATAACAAAAAATATTAAAACAATTGATAAGAAATAATGAAATTTTTTTTGCTTTTGCTGTGGCACAATTTTAATAGAATTTGAGGCAAATTTTTTAAAAACGGGAAAAAAGATGAAAATTGCCAAAAAAACAACAATTTAATTATACAATTTAACAAACAATTTAAAAATAACAAGAAATTTAAGAAACAATAAGTAAGTTTGTAAACTTAAAAAAAGTAAGTTTGTAAAATAATGTAAACGAGAGTTTAAAATTAAAACATTTTTAAAGTTAAAAAAATCTCAAAATTGAAAAACAAAATTTATACAAATTGGCACAAAATGCATACAAATTTTTAAAAAAATTATAAAAATTCAAAAATTGACAGTGTAACAATAACAAGCAAACTACAATTATAAACATTTTAAAATACTAAATAGAAAAATTAATAAAAAAGCATACATATTTTTAAGAAATTATTCTAAAAATATAAAAACTGACGGTGCAAGAATAACTATCAAACTACAATTACACAATTTGATGTTTAAACACTCAACTTGACGCAGGTTTGCTTGAATACAAAATCAATTAATAGCCTTATTCTGGTGATTGACAATTGTCAATATCTTATTAAAAAGGTAATCTTTTATAGCTTCTTTTTCTTCACATAGATTTGAAAAGTCTTTTGACTTTGATATTATATAAAAAAATTTGATTTTTGTTATAATTATTTTTTGTTTTCCAAATCTTTTCTCTTGCTGATAATTGTTGTTCAATTTTGTTTCAATTTCATTAAGGAAAAAGAATCACCAAAATAAGGCTATTATTTACATAATTTTTAGTTCTGCTTTTTTTCCAAAAATTTGTATTTAGTTTGTTCTCAATTTTCACGCATCTACACAAATTTCTTTAAGTTTGCCCAAGTTCAAATACCACAACAGCTTGAATTCCCTTTTTTATATTCATCATAAATACTCTTCAACTTACTCGGCACATACATATTTACCATAATTTTTAAATACTTTTACTTATAAGTTTCTTAAAATTTTTTTTTCTTTCTCAAATGAACAAAAAAATATTTTCACTTAAAATACACCATCTCGTTGCAGAACAACAAGTTCAAAAAGATTTTCTCAACGCATCGTAAAGATATTCTTGCACTTCTGGCGAATTTGGATCCATTGTATTTAACTTGGTACTCGAAACATTGTGCGTGCTTGTCAACGACAAGGCCAATGAAGTAGTTGAACCTGTACCCAAACCTCCTGCACGACCACTACTAAAAAGTGTGCTGGTGCTGCTGATGCCAATGCCGCCCATGGCACCACCAGCCAGACTATGACTGCTGCTGCTGCGAAATAGACGTTTGCCAGGCTGATGATGCAGCGCTTGTTGCTGCTGCTGCTGCTGTTGTTGTTGTTGCTTCTCCATTAATTGTTGCTGTGTACTTGATTGCACCATGCTGCTGTCTTCTATATGATGACTATGCAACGATGACTGACGCGATGTTGTTGTCGTTGCAATCATTGGCAGTTTGCTCTTCATTGCATTGTAGGTTTTCATGTAGTTTGTTTTGCGTCGTTTGTGTTGTTTCCAACGACAAACAACAAAAATAACCATAAATGTTGCCAACGATGTTAACACAATGGCAGCACTGGCCACAATGGCCGAACGTATGCCGGCCGGCATGTTGCCATAAATGCTATTGTTGCCGTTTTGTTGTTGTTTGGTCATTGAGGCAGCCACAGCTGCTGGGCTACGCTTAAAACCATGTCCCGATAGTTCCAAATCAAGCAAATCATGCGCGCGTGCAACTTCATTCTCAATAGCTTCGACCGTATCAACGGGCGCATCATTGTTGAGCAGTATTTCAGGCTCATCTAATAGCTCCTCTTGTAAGCTGCTGCTGATATCTGCTGTATTCTCCAGCAAAAGTTTGGGTTGTGGCAAAAAGAATTGCTGCTGTTGATTGGCGTGATTGTTGCTGGCGTGTGCTGTGTGCGCAAGTGAGTCTAAGGCAAGGGTTTTCCATGGGGGAAAGACACCAAGGGATTTTTCAGATCTTTGGGTTTGTGCGTAGGTGGGACCTAGAAAAGAGAGAAGTTTAGAATAAGTCAGAAAAGTGATAGTGACAGTGATAGTGTTGAAAAAAGATGTAGTTTGAGTGCTTGTGAGTGTGCGTGAAAGCGTAGATTAAAAAGTCTGGCACAAATCAAGTACATTTTCTTACGATTTTTATAAAAATTACCAACCTATAAACAATGTAAATATTTTACCTACAGTATGTAACGTAAACTAAGTTTTTAAAAAATTTATTTTTTGTTATTTAAACATGCAGTCTGTTAGCTTGAACACATTGCGCACAACAAGCGACGAACGGCATGTCCTTACACTGTTGCTGTAGAGAAATGTTATAGCCCACCCACAATGACGACAACGGGCGACGAACGACAGGTCTCCATTCTGTCGCTGTAGATAAATGTCGGGCGACTTGATTTTTTTTAAACGCGACAGCAACAAGCTTCAACAGAAAGTGCTTTTGACATTTACAAGCAATTATTTTAATTGAAGTTGTGTTTTTTTGATAAAAGTTGATATTGTCTTTTACACTACTCGGTTATTGAATTGAATTTAAATTTAATTAAATTATTTATTAAACTCCATCAAAGTTTGAAATTATATTGAACACTAAAACGAGCACTCGAGCAGCCAGCACAAATAAAACACGAATGTAAATAATGGCTGAAATTTCGTTTTGTCGTCTGTTTTCGTTGCCAAAATAGTATTAAATTGAAGCTGGCTACAGCGACATTCGATGTCGGGCAACAATGTCGTCGCGATTGTCTCCAAAAGTTCGTCCCAAATATAAAAAAATAAAAGTGACATTTGACGTTCGTCGCCCGTTGTCATCATTGTAGATGGACTAAAAAGCGACTTGATCAAAATAAGCACGACAGCAACAAGCTTAAGCAACAAGTTTTTTTTGGAATTTAATAATAATTAATTGATGAAATTTATTTATTCAAGTTTTAAATATATTTGAAATAAACAAACGAACACAAAAACAACCACTTGAGCAGCAAACACGAAACTAAAACAATAACAAATGTAAACCATGGAAGAAATTTTGTCGCATGTCAAATTGGATTTAAATTGAAGCCGACGACAATGACATTCGAGGACGTGCAACAATGTCGTCGCAAAGTCTCCAAAATTTCGTCCACTAAGAATTACATGTAAATTAAAAGTGACATTTGGCGCTCGTCGCTTGTCGTGTGCAATATGTTCAAGCTATGTTTGAAAAATTTTTTTATTTCGTCAAGTGTAGACTTTCATCTGCGTATAACTATTGTTAAGTTGGCAGTACATCTGTGCTAAATTACACGCCAAAATATTCATTAGTGTGTCCCTTTGTAAATAGCTAAAAGTGAATGCGGAAGTTACCTCAATTTATAACAAATTTGGTTATCAAAAAACTAAATGAGGATCTGTCATATTTGTAGCCTAATTTATTGGTATTTCATAGTGCTCTGTGAAGAACATCGCTAAAAACAATGATATAGAGGCTTCCAAGCAGGCTCCCGTGCTGGTCGACAAAGCATTTTAATCGGAGCATCCTTGATCAGAGATATTTAAGCCAGCAAAATGAGCAGCTCAAAAATGACTTGGGGAAATTAGTTTCAAGAATGACTTAATCGAGAGCTAGGCAAAATGGAATATTAGGCACGGCGAAAGATCAAGAAACCTCTACTAATAACATGCCATAGAAAATTGCGCCAGCGTTTGCAAAATTTGCAGCGTTTGTAAATTTGTCCATGGAGCATTGGTATTCCGTGATTTGGACTGATAAAAGCAAAATAAACATGCACGGACTAGACGGAATTCGACATGTATGGAAAAAGCCATACAAAAGTATAACTGATGGAGATGTTATTACTACCGTTATATTTCGAGGAGGCCAGAAATCAAAAGGTGCCGGAAAATTCATTTTGATTGAAGGCATGATAACGGCTTATGTCTACATCAATAAAATAGAGCAAAAATATTTTCATACTCTCGAAAAATTGGCATTAAATGCTTAAAATATATTGATGCAAGTCAATGATTCCAAATGTACGGCTAAAGATACGAAGGCGTTCTTGGAAACCAATTATATCAATAGCATGGAGTGAGCACCGCAAACCCCCGATCTTAATCTGATTAAGAACCTTTGGTTTGTATTGAAGAAAGGGTCTATGACTATTCAAATCCGCCAGCAAACAAAGTATAGCTTTTTTTTTATTTCGAATGCGTTTTTGCACATCTTCTTTCGATTACTTCACATTTGATTTTGTCTATTGGCCTTTTAAGATATTCTTAGGAAATTTCTTCCCATTTTGTTTCCATCGTCGGCCTAGTTCTAATACGACGTATGTCTAAATTTTCCACTTATCAGGAGGCGAAAAAAACTATTTATGATATGTTTGATGCTCATGTATAGTTTCAAACCTTCTACCTCTCCTTTTTCATATAAGCGACTAAAATAGATATGTATTGTGCATTTTTTATAAAGGTGAGTTTGGTGAATATGTCTCAACGACATTTTTGGTCATGTTTCCGTCCTCGGTATATAATTATAGTCTGAACACATTGACGACGACAGCAACATAATAACATGAGGTTTGAACGAAAATTTTGTCATGTTGTCTGCGACTTGATTTTTTTGGATGCAACACGACAAGTCGTTTTTTTATACATTTTTTATTATTAAACATAGAATTATCACTAAAAACCCTTATTCAACACAAACTCAATGAGAACGAACAACAAACACTACAAAACAAGAACAAAATGAAACAAAAACATTAACAAATGCCAATCTTCTCACTCTTGTCGCATGTAAAATTAAAATATATACAAATCGACGACAGCAACTTTGTTGCAATGAAAGTAACATTACGCCATCCGTCAAATTTTATTACATGTATTTCTTATGAAGATGAATTTGGTGATTATGACTTAACGACATTGCTACTTTGTTGCTGTCGTCAGTAAAGAATTATTTATATTTTGACAGGCTACAATTATTACTATTTTCATTGCTTAGAGAGCATGTCAAACTCATTGTTTAGTTCATAATTTCCTTTGCTTGTGAGACGTGTTGCATTCTTTTTCTGCTTGTTTTCTTTTATAAAAACGGCAATTTATACGCTTACTATTTTATTATATTGCTATAATATGTTTATGGTATAAATCGCTATATGCTGCGTCGCTTTCCATATAATCAAGCAGCCGCCGCCTGACCACCTTTCTGTCTTTTGTCCTGTCGTTAAGTCGTTGTCGTATTCAATGTGTTCCATGCATGACGCATTGTTGTTCCAACATTTTCCCCATATTAATCTCCATAAGAAAGGCATGCAAAACAAATTTGACGTTTGACGCACTGTTGCAGTCGTCGTCAATGTGTTCAGGCTAATATTTACATCTATTTTGACAGGCGAAAAATATTACTTTTTTTCATTGCATAGAAATCATACTAAACGTATTGTTAATTTCAGAACTTTCTTTGCCTTTGGAACGTATTGAAGTAGCTGTCGATAAGACAACATTTCTCTCATTTGTCGTGTCGTCGTCGTCAATGTGTTCCGTGCTTAAGTTGTAAATACCTACTAAGTTTTAATTTAACTATTTTATAATTTTTGAATTTTGGTGAAATTCATACGAAATTGTCGGGCTGTCTTGTGAGTTTTCTTTGAAACTCTGCTGTGTCTTAGCAGGAATCAAAATTTTGGAAAGAAACTTTAGTTTTTTTTATTTTAATATTATTTGATCTTTTTGAGTGAAGAGCTAAAAAAATGTTGATCTTGGCTCTCCTGACAGAAGTAAAGCTGCATGAAAAACTCGACGCTTTTTAATTTTCAAAAATAATTTCTAACCGTACAAAATTTAGTACCTTTTTGTAATATTGCAGCTAAATGCAACTGTATAGAACCTACTCTTAGTGTTGCCACAAACCACATCAATCTTACCAGCATATAAAATACCAGCAAAAGCTTTCGATACTCTCCTCAACTCTGTTTGAAAGGATATTTATTTTCACCACGCGATATCTGCCTAATTCTACTTTACGACATTCTACTCGTTCTCTTAAATCCGACCCATACCCTCTTGCCTTTTCCAACGCTTTATCGACTTACTCTTTGGTTTTAAATTTAACAAATTTTGTTAGATTTGTACTTGATTTGTGGCAGCTTAAAAAAAGTAAATAGTAGAGGCAGTAGTTTTTGTAGTTGAAAAATTTCAGGCTTTTCTTCATGACATAACGGAAAATTTTGCGATGAGCTGCTTAGAAATTAAGAGAAAATTTAAAATCATTGAAACCGCAGGAAACAGCACACCACAAAATTTATGCATGCTGGCCAGATTTAAAATGAGCCGCGTCGCGTAGAGCGATAACGTGCTTTACCACGCTCGCGCTGACGTCGCTCCATACGTTTTCGATGTAACGCACCCTTAAGACCGCCACTGACACTGCCGGCGCCACTGCCACTTTCTGCGCCATCTGCTTTTGCATCATCCTTATAGATCTCATCTGTCGGCTCAATATCAATGATCGATGTAAAGTAGCTGGAACCTTGTGAGTCTGTTTTAATCTCATCCGGCTTGACACTCTTCAGATTCATCAAATTGAAATGCGGAAAATTTTCAAAGGCTGTAACAATGTCCATATTATCCCGGAGTATGACTTTCTTGTCGGGAAAAAGCCGCGACTGATTCTGCACCACCATGGCCAGATGCAGCTGACTAGAGCCGCGTTTGCGATGCTCTATCAGCTCCTCCAAAGTCATGTTGCGTTGTTCAAGCACCTTGAAGAGACGATTGCCCGAACGACGATCTTCGATTAGCTCAAGTAGATCAGTACGATCATCGACGGGATCAATATAAGAGAGATTATCGTAGTCGTTTGTAGGACGCGCTGTTTGGCGATCCAGACGCGGTGTTATGCGTTCACTGAAGTTGGAAATGTTGGAGCTGTTGTTGTTGTAGGCGGGAGTTGTTGAATTGGAGTTTATGCCTTTGGTAGTGGATTCCTCGAAAAAGTCCTCCAGATCATCATCGGCTGCATAGGTGACTGCATTTTCCGTGCTATCGCTATGCTTGCGCGGCTGCTCGTCTAGCTCTATAATGTTGGTTTTTGGATTTTTATCATATCTCGTTTGTATTTTGGAAATAACACTAGATGAGTCGATATTGGTAGCAGCGGTTGTTGTCTTGACTGTAATAGTTGTGGCTTTAGGCTTGACTGTAGTTGTAGTTGTTGTTATTGTTGTAGCTTTTGCTGCTCTTGTTGTGCCTCGTGTTGTTGCGGTTGTTGCTGTGGGTGTTGTCAGCAATTCAGTTGTATTGTCTTCGTCGGCGTTGTCGCTTTCAACAACTTCATCAGCAAACTCCTCTTCACTGGACTCTCTGCTGCTGATAATAGCGGGCAAAGTTTTTTTTGCTGCTGTGGAATCGTTTACAGTTGCTGTTGCTGCTGCTGTTGTTGTTGATGCTGTTGTTGTTGATGTTGATGTCGATGTTGTTGTAGTGGCTGCTGTTGCTGTGCTCTTGAGCAAGCCCAGCGGCTTGAGCGTTGTACGCTGCAGTAGCTGCTGGCGCTTGCGATAAAGCGGCACACGTTTTGTAGTTGTCGTTGTTGTTGTTGGTGTCGTTGTGGTCGTGCTTGATGCACGTGTTGTGTTCGCTGCTGTCTGCTCTTTACGCCTACCAATTGTTAGCAGCTCGCCGCTACTTGCAGTGGCTCGCGATGAGGTGCCGAACAGCTTTAAGCGCTGCAATGCAGGCAATTTAAGCTTTTGCTTCGCCAGCTTCTGCTGTGGTTTGTCGCTGTCGTCCTCTTCACTGCTGCCGCTGCTTTCTTTGCTTGTAGCTGCTGTTGTTGTGTTGGTTTTTGGCTGTGTGGTCGGCTTGCGGCGTTTAGTTTTCGTCAAGCGTCCATTGTTAGCTTCTTGGTTTTGTTGTGGTGCTGTTGCTGCTGTTGTCTGTAGCGCAAGCAGCGCTGTCTGTTTACCCTTAAGCAAATCATCTAGTGATAGATTTTTCTGTTGCAGTATTTCGCTGAGGCTCAGACCACCAGAGTTCTTTAAAATATTCTTCAAATCTGCAGATTTTCTGCCAACAGTTGCATTAACGCGTCGCAGCGCATTCGTTGCTTCCGTTGTGCCGTGTTCTTTCTTGGCTTGCGCATAGGGACGCCTATATGACTTGTCGCGATAGGCGCTTGTAACCTCCGCTACAAATTCCTGCCGCTGCCGATCGCGTAACTCATATAGCTTTTGCTCCTTTTCTAAAGCAGCCAACGGCTCTCTGATGGCGGGTTGCTTTCTTCGGCGTTTGCCTAATTTAGGTCGTCGATCTTTGCGCGTCGCTGCTGTGGAGGTGACTGCAGCTGCCTTAGAGGCCACAGTGGCTCTTAAAGCCGCAATAGAAGCCGCTGCAGCTGCAGTTGATGTTATAGCTGCAGCTGTAGATGTTGCTGCCGCAGCGGTAGATGTTAAATCCGCTGCTGTAGGTATTGCAGTTGCAGTTGTGGTTATTGTTATGTCTGTCGATGTAAATGCCGCTGCAGTAGACGTTACTGGCGCAGTTCTGATGGCAGCTGCTGTGGGCCTGTCAGCTGCTGTAGGCACAAAATCGTCTTCTACCAGTCCACGCCAGAATGAATTGCTCTCTGCACTAGCAGTTAGGCTGCTGTGTGTAACAGGTAGATGCTGTGGTTGTTGTTGTTGTTGACTGAAGTAATCGGGGCCCGAAGTTGTTCGCATTGCGTTTGAAAAATTTGCAAATTCATGCAAAGCGTTGTTATTGTGTTCTGTTGCTACCGCCTGGCTTTCGCCTACCTCCACCTCTTCGCTCTCCATTTCTGTTGAATCACAATCGTCCACAATGAGCGAGGCGCTTGTTTGCAGCATCTGAGGAAGATAAAGAGAAAAGCGTCGGTTAAAAATATCATTTTACAACAAGGTTAAATATTTCAAAATAATTTTTCTATCATCGTCGAAACTCTTTGAGTTAATCGAAAAAATCATACTATAATCCCACTGTCTTACAGCCCAAAAACATCCATTGATAGGTGTCAAATAGGA
Organism: Tetanocera ferruginea; assembly: GCA_958299015.1. Taxonomy (NCBI): domain Eukaryota; kingdom Metazoa; phylum Arthropoda; class Insecta; order Diptera; family Sciomyzidae; genus Tetanocera; species Tetanocera ferruginea. Next base: position 123,582,111 of record OY282643.1, on the reverse strand, counting down.
CATAAATGCAGAATTTCTAAGAAGAAAACGGGAATGAATTCAACGAATTTTACGAGATAAATGAAGATTGACGCCTTTGCGCGAAATTATCGTGTGTGCCAAAAACCAAAAGTGGCAAAGGGATAACTTCGCGCGAAGGGGTTGATATATCGCTCATTTCGTACAAAACTGTCACAACTCAAAATTTGAATTTTAGAAAAAGACCATTTTATACCAATCATAGCTCTCTTCAAACAAAATTTCATATATACAAAACTGGTTACCACATCTACAGCTTTACTTAATCACATGTTGATCGTTAAAATTGGTCCATTAGTCTGGGAGGAGTTGAAGTCACAAAAACCTTTGCCTATTAATTACATAGATTGTTGAAAATACTGAACAAATCGTACAAAATACGGGATGTCTCACAGTGATGTGAAAGGACCTGCTCGGCTGAAATAATTAAAAATGTTTGAACTTTTACATTATGAAGATATATAACGTGTATATTTTTTAAATGATCTCAGATATAATTCACATACATCCGCTTTCTACTAAAAAAAAAAATAAAGATATCCTTATTTCTTCAATTTTAAGTGGTTTCTAAATTTTCTTTTATTTGTTTTTTTGCTGAAGCTAGAGGAATATATTCCCATTTTTATCGATTTTTTCTGTTAACGGGCCGTTTTTATACCCTAAACCTGAAAGGTCAGGGTATATTAACTTTGTGCAAACGTTTGTAACGCATAGAACGAAGCGAGTCCGGTATATAAAAGTATATATATTCTTGATCAGCGTCACCTCGTGAGTCGAGCTATTCATGTCCGTCCATCCGTCTGTCCGTCCGTCTGTCCGTCTGTGTGTTGTCCGTATACACAGGATAAGAAGAAGGAGTAGAGATAATTGGATGAAACTTGGTACACATGGTCACATGCACTCAAGGATCTGCACTATTGAATATTTTTGGAATCCGCCCACGGACACGCCTACCTCCCATACAACGCAAACATTTAAAACTGCATAACTCAGCTCATAATTAGCCTACAACAATAAAATTTGGTGTGTATGTATTGTATATCAACACATAGATGTTTTCAAAAAATGGACTTCATCCGCTCACGGACACGCCCACCTGCCATACAACCCAAACAGTTTAAAACTCAATAAATAAGCCTGTGTTTAATCTAAAGAGCTAAAATTTGGCACATATGTTTTTTATGACAAGACAAAGATGGTTTTGAAAAATGGACGTCATCCGCTACGTACACGCCTACCTCACATACAACCCAAAAAGTTTAAAACTCAAAGAATAAGGTTATGTTTGTCATAGAGAAATTAAATTTGGTATGTTTTTTTTTTATACCAAAACTAAGGTGTGTTAAAAAATTGGGAGTAATCCGTCCATGAACTCGCCCACCTCTCATAGCAAAAGCACAATAAAGGCATTAACTGTGAGCTACAGGAATAAAACTTGGTATGTGTAAATTTTTCATCAACATTTAAATGCATATAAAATATAGGCTTCATCCACCCTTGGAGACGCCCATTTACAATAAAAATTTTTTTGTTTTTGAAAAGTGGGTTTAGGGTTTTTCATAGTCGGCCTAGACCGACTTTAGACTTTCTTTACTTGTTTTAAATTGCAATTGAAAATTTCATGGAAAAATTCCTACGGGTTCAAAAGTTACAGCCGGATTAGTGAGAGCGCATTTTTATTTTTTCCTTGCATTTTTCTTTGTTCACATACTTTGAACGCGTTTATCTCGTAACCATGTTTTTTGTACTGGTTGCGGCACTAGCGGGTTCATTTTGTGACAAAATGTTTTTTTTTTGTATTTTTTTAAACTTGATTCGCTATCGTATGACACGAGCTTTGTTTTAATTTTTTTTCGATTTTTAATAAATTTTAAAAGTCAATATTTTTGCGAAAAAACACACTTTGAAATTTGGAACATCACCAAAAATTGAAAAAAAATTTAAAAAAAGCTCTTGTCACACGATAACATATTTTGTTAAGATATAAAAAAGTAATTTTCTTCCAGATCGGACAATTTTTGCGACTCCCAGCGCTGCAACCACGAGACCCCCTTTTTTCTCTGCCGCCAGTTTGGAGCTCTATAAAACCATGTTGGAGTGAAAAATATATTTTTTTGCATTTTCTTTCTTGTAATTTGTTCAATTCTCTACAATAAAAAAAAATGTTTGTTTTTGACTGAGTTATGAATTTTTAAAACAAGGTCTGTTTTCTCTACCGCGAATGTCATGTCCCTCCTTAAAAGACTTGCTGGGTCATAATAAATGCTAGACCAAAACAAACAAGGCTCATTCATCCTTGCTGCCTCCTTCCGTTATGCAGCATCTGTACTGCTTAGCTATGCTACTGCTCTTGACTGGCTTGGATTTCTCAAGGGTATGCAAAACATTTTTATTATCGATGTAGGATTTGTGTAGCAGTTGCTTAACTCTGAAGGTAACCACTTAGAATCGAAGTCAATCAGCTGTGCGTCAATTAAATGCTGCAGCAAATCAAAGATTGATTGTATTGTATGGCTTTTAGGTACTATTGTTGTTGTGCAAGTGTAAGAGTGCGTCTTGGCATGTTTGAATGTGAGTGTGTATGTGTGTGCGAGCTTGAATGTCCTTGACTGCTTTATTGCTTTAATAAACGTTTTATTAACTGCTGAATAAAAGCAGCAATTCTTACATTTTTTTTCTGCCTCAATTTTATTCATACGTAAAACTGACTTGACTGCTAATATTTTTCTAAGACTTTAAGCAAGTTTTTTGGCTGCATTTAAGCTTGCATGAATTCAAGATGCAGTCACTCACCTGTGAGTTAAAAGTCATGCAAAGCTTTAGACATCAAATCGGTAAATATTTGAAAATGCAGAAGCAAGCATTTGACTTCAATACGCGCGCCAGCCATATATTTGGCAATAAATACACACATAAAATTTGGCCAATGGCTTAAATGCTTGATTTAACGCTAACGCGGATATTGAAAGCCAATCCATTGCTTTGCTTTGGCTGCTGCTATGCAAGCAATTTGTGTGCAACACGATAGCTTACACTGAGAAAATTTTTTTATTTTTTTACAAAATTTAAATTTTAATAAAATTAGTAAAATTTGCCTAGTTATGACTTAAAAGAAGTTGTTATTTTTAAAAATTTTATTATGCTACTTTACAACGTCGCTCATATAAAAGCTCATATAAATTTTGCCACAACTCAACGCTTCACAGCCTGTTTGTCTGATGGTCAGCTGCCAACATATGTGCAGCTTTAGCAAGTTAAGTGCAGAGATTTAACGGCCACACACACACATACAAAAATGTTGCAGCAGTTGCCACTCAAATTGTTGATATATTTATTTGTTGTTGTTTCTGTTGCCACTCTCCAAATATGTCACTCTCGTTGTTGGTGTCACTCGTTGTTGGTCAGTCCGTTGCGGTGTAAATTTCATTTGCTCTGTAGCCACCAAGATTTAATGATTTATTGCCAGCTTTATATTTCAAAATTGTGTTTTTAATTTTTACTGCTGCGCCAAAGTGATATTTTGAAAAATTGCGCGAATTGCATTTTCTTTTGCTGTGTACTAAAATTTAACTACAATTCAAAATATTCTCTTGTGGCACATTTAAAATAAAGCACTTAAACTGATATGCTTACAAAATTTTTACCATTAAAAATAATTAGTCGTTTAGCCAATGTTTTGCCTTTGTTCTTTGTTTTTTTTTTTTTTTTTTTTTTTTTTTTTTTTTTTGCCTGTGTGACTAACATAAAAATAAGACAAAAATACAAAAACAAACAAGGAAATGCATTCAAATGTAAATTTCATGTACTTCTCTGCTGCAGCTACTATTTAATTCAGTTGAGATTTCTACGCCGTTTAAGTATTTAGTTGTTGTAAAAAGAAGCTCCTTTTGTGACATTCAAAGTGAATCCGACAACTAGTTGACCTACATTAAGAGAGTAAATTGTAAAGTAGTGATGCTGCTTTTGCTTTTGATTTAAAGTTTTGTTTTTATTCCCTTACCGCCCATAGAAATTAAGTGAATAGTTAAATTAACTCGGCGTTTTTCTTTGAGAATCATCAGCTTAAAAGAGCTTTAGTTGGAGCATGGCTTAAAATGTGCTTTCAAGTTCTAAAGTAACAAAGTGCTTGCATATAATTAAAAGACATAAAATTTCTGGCCACAGAAAACAGAGCTGTTGGCACTGTTTGTTGGTTATTGTAAAAAAAAGAAGAGTTCTAAGAGCATCTTTTGAAAAAGTTATTTCAACATAAAAATCTCAACTAGCTTACATTCAAGTTAACTAAAGTCAACTTCTTAAGGAAAACACATTTACATGTACGCTTGTTAAACATGTCCTGCGAATTTAATTAATTAACAAGCGCGGTCAATGTAGAGCAACCAATAAAAGATACGCCATTGATCGGCCTACTAAAAGGTACGCACGTACGATTTCTTGACAAGTTGAATGCGAAAAAAATAAAAAAAAAAAACAAAATCAGAGAGCAACACATCAGAAAACACACAAAAAAAAATAGCAATAATACAGTCGATGTAAACGAAAAGAAATGTATAGAGCATAAAATCAATGAACATCACAAAAACAAAACAACAACAAAAAAAAAAAAAACCAGCGCTATTAAGTAAATGACACCGAAATGTGCTGAAAATATTTTGGGATGAAATTTAATTCATACGAATTCACATGGAATTCAATCAATTTTTTGTTGTGTAAGCTTCAAAAAAATCCAAATTTTTTTCAGCTAACCTTTAGGTGCTTAAAGAATTGAGTTTAAAGAAATAGGTATTCAAGCTAAAAATAAGCAATTAAAATGCTACAATTTTATAACTCAGGCAGGCCATTAAAACTTATAAATATTAAATCACTTTTAGACCATCTTTAAAAAAAACAAAAAAAAAAAAAAAATTAAAAAAAAAAAAAAAAATTTTAAAATTTTAAAAAATTTGGAAACTTAACAAAAATTTTTAAAAATAAAAATTAAAATTAAACAAGTTAAAAACGTTAACAATTAAAAAATAAATAATGTTTATTGCAACGGTTGTGAAATAACGCCCAAATAAAAAATGAAATAACGCCCAAAAAATTTCCATACAAATTTGGGCGTTATTTCATAATGAAATAAGGCCCAAAATTTTTTAATTGATTTCCTTTGAAAATAATTTGGGCGTTATTTAATTTTTAATCTGAGCGTTATTTCATTTATTTTGGGCTTTATTTCATTTTTTATTTTGGGCGTTATTTCATTTTTGAAAGCCCAAAATATTTTGGGCGTATTTCATTTTTTGTTTTGGGCATTATTTCATTGGGCTTTATTTCACTGAACCTATTGAAACATCAAAACACAATGAAAACCTTTAAGCAAACAATTTATAAAAACAAAACACAAAAAATTTAAAAAAAAAAAACAGAAATTAAAAAATTTTAAAAAATACAAAAAGTTTTAGAAATAAAAAATAAAATTAAATAAGTTAAAAACATAAAAAATTAAGAAATAAATAAATAAATAATATTTATTTAAACATTAAACAGTTCTTAAAACTTTTAAAAAACAATTCATAAAAATAAACATAAAAAATAAAAAAAAACAAAAATGAAAATATTTTAAAAAATTACAAAATTTAACAAAAATTTTAAAAAATATAAAATAAAATTAAATAAAGGAAAAATATAAAAAAATTATATTTATTAAAAAAATAAACAACAATTAAAACCCTTAAACAAACAATTTATAAAAATAAACACACAAAAAACAAAAAAAAACACATTTTAAAAAATTTTTAAAAATGACAAAATTTAACAAAAATTTGAAAAATTAAAAATTAAATAAAATTATTTAAAAAGAAAGACAATTTAGAAAAAAATAAACAATGTTTATTAAAATTTAAAGCAACAATAATAAACAATTTTTGAAAATAAACATTAAAATTGAAAAAAGAACTTAAAAAATTACAAAATTTAACGAAAATTTTTTAAAATAAAAAATTGAATTAAATATGTTAAAAAATAAACAATTAAAAACTAAATAAATAATATATATTAAAACACTAAACAACAATAAAAATCTTTAAATAAAAAAATTTATAAAAATAAACACAAATACTTAAAAAAAACAGAAATTTAGAAATTTTAAAAAATTCAAAATTTAACAAAAATTTAGAAATTTTAAAAAATTCAAAATGTAACAAAAATTTTTTTCAATGAAAAATAAAATTAAATTAGTTAAACACATAAACAATTAAGAAATAAATAAAATTTATTAACACATTTAACAACAATAAAAATCCTTAAACCAACAATTTATAAAAAATAGTTAAAACAAAATTAATAAAACAGACATTAAAAAATTACAAAATTTAACAAAAAAATTTTCAAAATTAAAAATAAAATTAAATTAGTTACAAACATAAAAAATTAAGAAATTAATAAATAAAATTAATTTAAACATTAAACAACAATAAAAACCCTTAAATAAACAATTGATTAAAATTAAAATAATTTATAATATACAATAAATTTTAAGAAATAAAAATAAAACAAACAACTTCAAATAAAAAAACATTCAATATAAATAAAAAATATAAAGATTAACAATATTAGTTAAAAAAATAGAATTAGTAAATAAATAAATATAAATAAATAAAATTAAATAAAATTAAATTAAATAAATAAAATTAAATAAAATTAAATAAAATAAAATAAAATTAAATAAAATTAAATAAAATTAAATAAAATTAAATAAAATTAAATAAAATTACATAAAATTAAATAAAATTAAATAAAATTAAATAAAATTAAATAAAATTAAATAAAATTAAATAAAATTAAATAAAATTAAATAAAATTAAATAAAATTAAATAAAATTAAATAAAATTAAATAAAATTAAATAAAATTAAATAAAATTAAATAAAATTAAATAAAATTAAATAAAATTAAATAAAATTAAATAAAATTAAATAAAATTAAATAAAATTAAATAAAATTAAATAAAATTAAATAAAATTAAATAAAATTAAATAAAATTAAATAAAATTAAATAAAATTAAATAAAATTAAATAAATTGATAAATAAATATCATAAATTATAAACTTCAACAAAAAATAAAATGTTTAAAAATTTTTTCAAACCTTAAAAAAAGTTAAAATAAAATCCAAATATTCCAATCCAAAATCCAAAACAAAAATATATAAAATAAAATACTAAACAAGAAACAAATAAAAATATTAAAAATATAAAAAAAATTAAAATACCAAACATTAAAACAAATTAAGAAACTCAAAATAAATTTTAAGCAAAAAAACAAACATTAACAACTTTATGATATAAAAAATAAAGATATAAAAATTCGAAACATAAAAAATAAAATTAAAGATTTTTTAAAACTAAAAACAGTTAAAAATGAAAATAAATATAAATTTAACGAAATTTAAATTCAAACATCAACATAAAATAAAAAAGTCTAAGTTACAAAAAAAAAAAAAAAAACAAATTTAAACAACAATATTTTCTAAAACTAAAATGAGCTCAAAAATATAATCCAAACAAAAAAAAAAACATTTGAATAAAAAAAGTAAAATACTAAATATGGGCATCTCCCAAAAAAGGTCCACCAAAAGTGAAGAAAAATAAAATTAAATTAGTTAAACACATAAACAATTAAGAAATAAATAAAATTTATTAACACATTTAACAACAATAAAAATCCTTAAACCAACAATTTATAAAAAATAGTTAAAACAAAATTAATAAAACAGACATTAAAAAATTACAAAATTTAACAAAAAAATTTCCAAAATTAAAAATAAAATTAAATTAGTTAAAAACATAAAAAATTAAGAAATTAATAAATAAAATTAATTTAAACATTAAACAACAATAAAAACCCTTAAATAAACAATTGATTAAAATTAAAATAATTTATAATATACAATAAATTTTAAGAAATAAAAATAAAACAAACAACTTCAAATAAAAAAACATTCAATATAAATAAAAAATATAAAGATTAACAATATTAGTTAAAAAAATAGAATTAGTAAATAAATAAATATAAATAAATAAAATTAAATAAAATTAAATTAAATAAATAAAATTAAATAAAATTAAATAAAATAAAATAAAATTAAATAAAATTAAATAAAATTAAATAAAATTAAATAAAATTAAATAAAATTGCATAAAATTAAATAAAATTAAATAAAATTAAATAAAATTAAATAAAATTAAATAAAATTAAATAAAATTAAATAAAATTAAATAAAATTAAATAAAATTAAATAAAATTAAATAAAATTAAATAAAATTAAATAAAATTAAATAAAATTAAATAAAATTAAATAAAATTAAATAAAATTAAATAAAATTAAATAAAATTAAATAAAATTAAATAAAATTAAATAAAATTAAATAAAATTAAATAAAATTAAATAAAATTAAATAAAATTAAATAAAATTAAATAAAATTAAATAAAATTAAATAAAATTAAATAAAATTAAATAAATTGATAAATAAATATCATAAATTATAAACTTCAACAACAAAAAATAAAATATTTGAAAATTTTTTCAAACCTTAAAAAAAGTTAAAAATAAAATCCAAATATTCCAATCCAAAATCCAAAACAAAAATATATAAAATAAAATACTAAACAAGAAACAAATAAAAATATTAAAAATATAAAAAAAATTAAAATACCAAACATTAAAACAAATTAAGAAACTCAAAATAAATTTTAAGCAAAAAAACAAACATTAACAACTTTATGATATAAAAAATAAAGATATAAAAATTCGAAACATAAAAAATAAAATTAAAGATTTTTTAAAACTAAAAACAGTTAAAAATGAAAATAAATATAAATTTAACGAAATTTAAATTCAAACATCAACATAAAATAAAAAAGTCTAAGTTACAAAAAAAAAAAAAAAAAACAAATTTAAACAACAATATTTTCTAAAACTAAAATGAGCTCAAAAATATAATCCAAACAAAAAAAAAAAACATTTGAATAAAAAAAGTAAAATACTAAATATGGGCATCTCCCAAAAAAGGTCCACCAAAAGTGAAGAAAAACATTAAAATAAAGCACTCTAACAGCTTTTAACTTTATTTTTTTTTTATTTTGATAGGTATTTCTGCTATGTAACTTGAATTCAACTTATTATGATGTATTTTTATAAAAATTTACAATGAACATCTTTACTGTATTTTATAATTAATAAAATAATTCTTATATTTCATACGTCTACGAAGAATAGTTAGCCTTTGACCTCCATTAACATGTATATTATATATAAAAAAAAGTTCTCAAAATTAGCTAAATTTTGCATATTTCTATACGAGCTTAAAACAACTTCTGTTTTTTGTCGCGTCCGTTCCATTGAATGATTGCTTATTACTTTGTACTAATTTGTACTAAATCTCGCCAATATTTTTATAAAATGTAGCACTCTTTCGTCGCGTTACAACACTTAAATACATATCGGCTCATTTTGTTTCTTTCTTATTTTTCGAGCAATTAAAACCGTGCGAATGTCGCGTCCGTTCCACTGGGAGATGCCCATATGAAAAGAATAAAAATATTAAAAACTAAAATAGCACACTTTCAAACAAATTAAAAAATAATATAATATATAAAAACTTAAAAAAAATTGAAACAAATGTGAAGAAATTAAAAATTAAACATAACCAACTTTGAAAAATTAAAATAAATTTTAAGAAATTAAATATCAAACATAAGCAAATAAAAAATTCTAAATATTAAATAAATAAAAAAGTATTTTTCCAAACCTAAAATGAGTAAAAAATAAAATACACACATATTAGAAAATATTAGACACAAAAAATAAAATACTTAACATGAATTAAATAAAATATCAAATATTAAAACAAAATTGAAAAACTTAAAATAAATGTAAAGAAAAAACCAAACATTAATAACATTTAAAAAATAAACATTGAATAACTTAAAAAAAATCAAAATAAAAAACAAATAAAAAATATACATTTTTTTTCTGAACTAAAAAGTGCCAAAATATAAAATTAAAGTTTATTAATCAATAACAAAGAAAACATTACAACTTATAAATTAAAAGTTCAAAAAATATAAAAAAATAAAACTAACAACTTTCTTTAACTAAAAAGAGTTAAAAAATAAATATCTTAATATATAAAAGACAAGCGTCCTGCTCCGTGCTCTATATCGCTCAAACTGTTATAGTTGTTATTGCTATGTATAGGCTGAACATGTTAGTCTGGATCAGAACCTGTTTCGCTATTACAGCGTATTTTATATGAAAGAATTTTCAGCCTAAAAGTATGCACACAAAATTTAGAAATAAATAAATAAATAATATTTATTTAAACATTAAACAGTACTTAAAACTTTTAAAAAACAATTCATAAAAATAAACATAAAAAATAAAAAAAACAAAAATGAAAATATTTTAAAAAATTACAAAATTTAACAAACATTTTAAAACATAAAAAATTAAATTAAACAAGCGAAAAACATAACAAATTATATTTAACAACAATAAAAACCCTTAAACAAACAATTTATAAAAATAAACACAAAAAAAAACACAAATTAAAAAATTTTTATAAATGACAAAATTTAACAAAAATTTGAAAAATTAAAAATTAAATAAAATTATTTCAAAAGAAAGACAATTTAGAAAAAAATAAACAATGTTTATTAAAATTTTAAGCAACAATAATAAACAATTTTTGAAAATAAACATTAAAATTGAAAAAAAAACTTAAAAAATTACAAAATTTAACGAAAATTTTTAAAAGTAAAAAATTGAATTAAATATATTAAAAAATAAACAATTAAGAACTAAATTAATAATATTTATTAAAACATTAAACAACAATAAATATCTTTAAATTAAAAAATTTATAATAATAAACACAAATACTTAAAAAAACAGAAATTTAGAAATTTTAAAAAATTCAAAATTTAACAAAAATTTAGAAATTTTAAAAAATTCAAAATTTAACAAAAATTTTAAAAAATAAAAAATAAAATAAAATTAAATTAGTTAAACACATAAACAATTAAGAAATAAATAAAAATTTAATTGACGACGACTGGAACAAAACAACATTTTAGGTGAATGAAAAATGTCATATCAACTGCTACTTGATTATTTTGAATACCACCCGTCGTATGACTGGCTTCTATTCTATTAAAAAATAAAATACTAAACATGAAATAAATAAAAATAATAAAAAATAAAATATCAAACATTAAAATATAAACACTAAATTTGATTACATTAATAACTTTGAAAACTTAAAATAGAAATTAATAAATAAAAAATCATGCATTAAAAAAAAATTCAAAATAAAAAACACCAATTGTTGTTGGCAAGAGTTAAAACAAGAGTTAAAAATAATATAAAAATAAATTTTTAGAAATAAAAAACTTTTTAAAAATAATCTTTTAAAATCTTAAAAAACAAAAGAAAAATTAATTTTTTTTTTTTTAAACTAAAGAGAATTCCAAAATGAAATGCAAAAATTAAAAAAAAAAAATTATAAAATATTTAAAATAAAATTCTAAATATGAAGCAAATAAAAATAATAAAAAAATAAAATACATAAAATTTTTCAATGAAATATAAACGCATACGTTAACAAATTTTAAAAATTAAAATAATAATAAATTAATAAAAAATTTAACATTAAAAACATATCAAAATATAAATACAAAATTTTCGTTTTTTATTAGGAAATAAAAAAGTAAGCATTAACAACATTAAAAATAAACAATTTAATATATAAAAAATAACAAATTTTTGTTTTCAAAATTTAAAAGAAGTTTAATAAAATTAAAATAATTTTTAACAATAAAAAGGCAAACATTAACATTAACTTAAAAACAATTCAAATTCAAAATTATAAAATAACTAAATTTATTGTTCTCATAAATTATAAAGAATCAAAATATAAAATTAAAATAAATTTAAAGAAATAAAAAAATAAAAAATTACTAAAAGACTTAAAAAACATTAAAATAAAAGTATTGAAACATAAAAATATACTTATCATGAAACAAATAAAAATATTAAAACATTAATAACATTCAAAAATTAAAATTAAAAAAAGTTTAACAATGACAAAACTTCATAAAAACAAAAAAAAAATTGTAATTAATCAAAATTAAAAAATATAATAAAATAAGCACGAAAAAAACAATAATGCAAAACGTTTAAAAAAATAAAAAAGTACTTAATAAATTATAAAAAGCAATAAAAAATTTTAAAAGCAAAAATTAAATATATTAAATAAAATTAAAAAATTAAATTTAAATTTATAAAATCAAAGAACATAATTAAAATACTAAACAGGCAAAACTTAAAAAATAAAATATATAAAATAAGTGGGTTAAAACAAAAATAAAATTAAAGACTTTGAAAACACTCAATTTTGAAAAAACTAAATAAAGTATAAAAATAGAAAAAAAAATTAAAACAGAAATCTTAAAGAAACAACAATAGATCAAGAAAATAAAACAAGAAATAAATTTAAATATTAAAAAAACTCCAAATAAAGTATAAAAACCAAAAAAATGTTCGAAAAAAACCTAAATAAAATATAAAATAAAATAAGAAATAAATAAAAATATCAAAACAATATAATCAAAAAAAAAAAAAACATTAAAAAAATAAAAGAAAACAGTAAATCAAAATGAATATAAATAAACATAAAAACCAAGAAAGACTTTAAAATAAATAAAAAAACTAGATAAAATATAAAAACCAATGACGAAAAATTTTAACGAAAATACTGAAATATACAAGATACAATAATACAAGAAAAAATGTAAAAAACAAATTAAAAACAATATTAAATTTGAAATTTTAAATTTATAGTTTAAAACTTAATTATTATAAAATTAAAATTCAATTAAATTTTTGAAATAAGTATATTTTTTTATTAATGTAAACTAATAATAAACATTTTTGAACACATTGTTTTCATCTCCAGGTAACTGTGAAAAAGCGTTACTTTTAAATCAATCACTTGTGTGCTTTGTCTTGTGTGTAATTCTGCAACATTGAGCGTGTGTGTGTTAAAACCTTTCAATTTGTAGCTATATTTTTTCGTTCATTGCTAACTTTATGATAATGTAAAAAAAAGCTGTGTTGCCACATTTTGTTTGTTTGCAACGCACTCGGTCTGTTTTTTTTCAACGTCTGCTTTGTCTTGTGGCTTGTCAGGCTCTTCTGGATTTATTGCCTATCACGCGAGTCAGCTAATACCGATTTCGTGCTATTTTGTGGGTGCTGCGTACACGAAGAAAGAAATTGTGTAAAAAATTATTTCTAAAAGAAATAAAAAAGAAACAACACAAACGTTCAACATAACATAGTTAAGGAAAAGAGTTCAATGATTATGTGCAATTCATTTTGAAGCTAAAAATTACGATTCTATAAAAATTCGATAAATAAATGGATACAAATTTAACTTCTATTATGTATTTGATCATTATTTTTATACATGTACTAATTTTGTAGATTTACGAATATTTGGCATTATAAGAAAAAACAATATTGTTTTTCTATTCAAGTCTTTGACTGAAGTCGAAATATTGCCTTAATAAATACAATCACAGTTAAAGGAAGAATTAATTTAATACAATAGCTAATCAATTTTGCTTGCTGTATATATTTGCTAATTTGCGATATTTGCGCGCATAATTTAAGCAGCACTTAATCACTTGAAACTGTCTTAAAATGGCGGCACATTGTTTTGCATTTGGATTGAATTGAAATTCTAAAACTTTTTGAGGTAAGCGGCTTTATTTGAAATTTCTGTGCGATTTAATTTGAAATTGACAAAAGCACACGATAAGCGCATAATGATTAGTGTGAGTGCTTAACACACACACACACACATTAACTTAGATATGCACACACAATTACGCAGACATTTCATGGAATTTGCTTGCGGCAACGACAACGTCAGCAATGAAATCAGCGCTGATTGGTTTAAAGAATGAGTTGTGATTAGCGACGAATTTTCTTTTATGGTTTTTCTGAACACACACACACACGCATGCCACACAGACAGTCAGCATCACACAAAGCCACATGCATGCTGACACCTACTAAAGCATACGCATACATTCACACGCTTGCCTGCAGCCTCTCACGCCAATAATTTGCGTTTTCAACTTTTGGTTTTGATTTTCCGATTTCCGGCATCGTTTTCACTTCCGTGCACTTTGCAGCGGAAGTGCAACGCGTATTCATATAACACAGCGGCATACATGAGCTGCTCTTGTAAGTGTATGTGCGCGCTGGATTTTGACTGCATGGTTGAGAGAGCACCGTAAAAAAAAAAAAAGAAAAAAAATAAATCTACAAAATAAAAAAATTGCTTATTGAGTGCAGTTGCCGAACTTTTAATTGAACTGTGGCGACGTGAGTGTGTGTGTGTAAATGTGTTTTCGTGTAAGTATGAGTTGATAGGCAAAAAAGCAATTAAAAGCTTACGATAGATATTTTCCATTTTTGGTAAGACATAAAATAAATTTAATGATGTTGACACAACTACTTTTTTGTAAACCGATATTCAAAGTGAATTGCACTTAAGACGTATAAAAAAAATAAAGAAAAATTAAAATTAAAAATAATAGAAAACATTTAAAGAACAAATAAAATTAAGTACTTGAAGAAATAAAAAAGAACCAGGAGAATTGTAAACTAGAGTTTGAGAAAGTTATTTTGAAACATTGAAAATCGATTGCTTCCTTTGTTAGCGATTAAATATTAAATATTAAATATTAAATATTAAATATTAAATATTAAATATTAAATATTAAATATTAAATATTAAATATTAAATATTAAATATTAAATATTAAATATTAAATATTAAATATTAAATATTAAATATTAAATATTAAATATTAAATATTAAATATTAAATATTAAATATTAAATATTAAATATTAAATATTAAATATTAAATATTAAATATTAAATATTAAATATTAAATATTAAATATTAAATATTAAATATTAAATATTAAATATTAAATATTAAATATTAAATATTAAATATTAAATATTAAATATTAAATATTAAATATTAAATATTAAATATTAAATATTAAATATTAAATATTAAATATTAAATATTAAATATTAAATATTAAATATTAAATATTAAATATTAAATATTAAATATTAAATATTAAATATTAAATATTAAATATTAAATATTAAATATTAAATATTAAATATTAAATATTAAATATTAAATATTAAATATTAAATATTAAATATTAAATATTAAATATTAAATATTAAATATTAAATATTAAATATTAAATATTAAATATTAAATATTAAATATTAAATATTAAATATTAAATATTAAATATTAAATATTAAATATTAAATATTAAATATTAAATATTAAATATTAAATATTAAATATTAAATATTAAATATTAAATATTAAATATTAAATATTAAATATTAAATATTAAATATTAAATATTAAATATTAAATATTAAATATTAAATATTAAATATTAAATATTAAATATTAAATATTAAATATTAAATATTAAATATTAAATATTAAATATTAAATATTAAATATTAAATATTAAATATTAAATATTAAATATTATCAAATATTAAATCCGATTTTTTTCTGGGTGTCGATATTTGATCAAACGCACAAACATGCTGCTGTATCGAAAATTTCTATAGATTCTATGGCATCGGAAGCTTAACTTTCTATGCGAAAGACTTAAAAGTGTGTTTAAGTATGTGTGCAAGTATTTATGCATTTATATAACTATAACAGTGTGTGTATGTGTGGCTTTGATATGAGTGCAACTCATTCAAGCATAAATTTTATTAACACTTGGTTATGAATATCAGTTGAGATGCAGTGACTGTAAAAGAAATGCGCACACATATAAAGCAAGCTAAAGTATTCGTATATTGGTATTGGAAGCGTAGCTTTGATATGCATTTATAATTTAATTTCCGTTAGTATTACGCTTTTTTTTTGTTTCTTTTACGTCAAAGCGTTGTTGTAAAATTTCAAAAACTCGCTAGCATTCACATGACATGTAATCGAAGCGATGCAATCGCATTAAAGGATTATCAGCAACACCTGCATCTACACAGCTGTGTATGACTGTGTGTGGTTGTGTGCAAAACTCATAGGTATATCATATTTTCAATTTGGAAACATACACCCATACTTATGCGGCGGATTGAATGACCGGCAAGTGGAGCTTGCTGCCACTTATGTTACTGCTGCTACTTGTGCCTGAGTCTATCTGGCAGCATCTACATTGTGGCTTATGGCTGTGTGTGTGTGTATGTGAGTGTGTGTTTGTGTATGTATGAGATAAATAATTAATATTACATGCCGCTTGCTTTGAATGCGGCTAGTTATGACAATAACAACAACTACAACAACAACAACAACAACAACTACAGCTTGTGGCATATTTAGTTCAGTTTATTTCATGCATATCTGGCTACGCCAACCAAATGACTTCAGTTGTGGTTAATAAAACTCAAAGCTTAGATAAGAATTAATTATGCATTAAGTTTAATTTAAGTGTTTGTGTGTGTTGGTTATATTAATAATTAACACACAAATTTACAAACAATAATCAAACAATGCAATCGCACAAACATACAACAGCAACAAATATATTTATATTTAATCTCTTGCTCTAAATAACTGAACAAAAATAAATTTGTTGGCAAACACCTTTAAGCTTAAACATATCTCAAAGGAAAAAGTGTGTTTTGCAAACATCTCAAAAGTATGCAACAAAATTTTTAGTTGGCAGATATTAAGAAAACTACGATAGATCATACAAAATTTATTGATAGCTGTCGATCAATTTTTGAATTCACGCACGGTATGGCAGCAGGTTCAGCAGATTTTTCAATTAAATGATAACACAGGCCAACAAAAAAAATAAGAAAAGTCTTGTTACAGAACACTCATCTATCTATCGGTTTGTATTTTTGTTCCCTAAAAACTAATTTGAGGTCAGAATTATCCCAGCACACTTGGTATCCCCAGGGCCCCCTCAAGGCCTCAAGGGGCCAAAAATAACTCCTGTTATTTTTTATATGCTTGTTTTGGAGTTTCTTAGGCTGCTGAAATTGAAAATGACAATAAAAAATATTTCCAAGCAGCTAAGTAGCCCTCAGCTTGCCCCAAAAGATATATAGATGACAGTTCTGTAACAAGACTTATTTTTTTTTGTTGGCCTGTATATTTTATCGAATTTTATTTTTCGATAATTTAAATTTTATATTTTCGAAAACAGTAAATTCTATTAAATTTTAAAAATTCATCGATATTTATAGATTTTTATCGATATTTATCGATTTGTATAAATTTGTATCGATATTTATTGATTTTTTATCGCACATTTTGGGCCTTACTTGTCAAAAATTACTTTATAAATAGTCGATAAATTATCAAATTTAATTTATCGATAACTATAATTAACAATATTTAAGAAATTAAACTTAAAGTGCATTTGAATTGTATAATATATTTAAAAAATTTAAAAAAATTTTTAAGATTACTTTTAAAATTTCGAAAACTAAGGCACTTAAAAAGAAATTTATCGATAATTGTCGATTTTTTCAATTCATGCAAGTTATGGCACCATGTTCGGAAAATTATCAACTTAATGATAATTTATCGAATTTTATTTTCAATAATTTGAAATTAAAATTTTCGAAGATAATTAATCCGTTTAAATTTTGAAAAATTCATCGACATTTATCGATCAATTTAATAATAAGTTTTTGCACTTTGCTATGAAAACATTGCAAATAATTGATAAATTATTAAATTGAATTCATCGATAACTTTATATATATCGATATTTAAAAAACCGCACTTAGAGTGAATTTGAATTCAATAATATTTTTAAAACTTAAAAAATTTGGAATATTATGCAATTGAAAAATTTCGAAAACAAAGGCAGATAATAAGAAATTTATCGATAATGGTAAATTTTTGTTAATTCGTGAACTTTATGGCACCAGGTTCGGAACATTTTTCAACTTAATGATAATTTATCGAATTTTATTTTTCGATACCTCAAATTTAAAATTTTCGAAAACAATTAATCTGTTTGAATTTTGAAAAATTTATCGACATTTATTGACCGCTATATAATTTTATATAATTTCAGAAAATTTTTGAACTCAATGATAAATTATCGAATTTTATTTTTCGATAAATCAAATATAAAATTTTCGAAACCAATTCATCCGTTTGAATTTTGAAAAATTTATCGACATTTATCGATCAATTTATTGACCGCTATATAATTTTGCATATAATTGATAAATTATGAAATTGAATTTATTGATAACTATACATATAGCTATATTTATAAAATCAAACTTAAGGTGAATTTGAATTCAATAATATTTTTAAAATTTAAAAAATTTTGAATGTTATGCATTCGAAAAATTTCGAAAAAAGGCAGATAATAAGAATTTATCCATAATTGTCGATTTTTTTTTAATTCAGACAAGTTATGGCAGCAGGGTCAGAATATTTTTCAACTTAATGAAAATTTGTCGAAGTTTATTTTTCGATAACTCAAATTTATAATTTTCTACAAAAAAGATTAACATTTTTAAAACTTATCGATATTTATAGATTTTTGAATTTATCGATAATTCGATATTTATTTATCGATAATTTTTGGCACTTTACTATGAAAACTTTGCATATAATTGATAAATACTGAAATGTAATTTATCGACAACTATATATATTTGGAATTTTTAAAAATTTTGCAAACTTTTTAGATACATCGTAAAAAATATATCGATAACTATATTTGTTTTTAATTTATGCCATTATGACACCAGATTTAAAAGATTTTTCAATTAATTAAGAATTTATCATATTAAATTTTTTCGATAACATTACTTTTAAACTTTCTAGGACAAAAATCTTATTTAATGTTAGAAAATAATCGACATTTATCGATTTGTTTTTAATAATCGATTAGCTTTGGCACTTTGTTATGAGAACTTTGCAAAAATCTCAATTTTTTTCTATTAAATTTGTTAATTTATCGATAACTATATACTTTTTGATATTTTAAAATCAAACTAACAGTGTTTTATGAATTTTTAAAATGTCGAAAGCTAAAGCAGATAATATTCATCGATACTTATCGATTTTTCTTTACTTTATCGATAATTTTTGGCACTTTGTTATGAAAAATTTGCAAATAATTATAAACAAAATATTTATGAATTTTTAAAAATTTCGTAAACTTATAAGATGTATAATTAAAAATTTATCGGTAACTATATTTTTTAATTGCCATTTAAATGCCATTTTGACATAGAATTTTATCGATTTGATTTTAATTATTTTTATCGATTTGTTTTGAATTTATCGATAAGTTTTCGCACTTTGTTATGAGAACTTTGCAAGATCGATACATTATTGAATTTAATTTATCGATAACTATAAATTTTAGAAGCACATCAGCATTTATCGATTTGTTTTTAATATATCGTTAAGTTTTTGGTAAAAAGTTAATCGTAAAAAACAATCATATGTATATTTAAAATTTCAAAAATTAAGGCAGATATACAAAATTTAGCGATAAATTCCGATATTTTTTATACATACATAGCACCAACATTTTTCAATTTAATAAGAAATTTAATCGATAACCTTTGTTTTCAAAATTTCTAATGCACTGAAATTGAAAAATCATCGAAATTTACGATTTGTTTTTCATTTACCGATTAACTTTACAAATAATTTAGAAATGATAAAATTTATTCATCCATACAGTACACAAATATACAGTTGTTGATAATTATAAAATAAGACTTATGCTTGGTTTTCACTTAATCATTTTTTGTTTGACATGAAATTTAAAAGTTTAAAAAATCACATAAATAAAATTGTTTTTTGCAATTTTTGCTATAAACATGTGAAGAGATCAGTTTTTCCTATTTGTCGCCATTGTCAAACAGAAAAAAAAAAAATGATATCGTGTTGGCATTTTTCATGTGACTGACAACAACTGACCATTGAAATTGACATAGTGCAAACCAGACTTTAGTGTTTTTTGTTTATTTTTAAAATTTCGAAAAATAAAGCAGATATTAAAAATATGAATCAATAGATGTCGATGTTTTTATCATACATAATGGCACCAAGATTTTTCAATTCAATAAAAATTTATCAAATTTAATTTTTCGATAAATTTATTATCACATTTCCAAAGTAAATGAATCCTATTAATATTAATTTGAAAAATTTATCGACATTTATGGATTTGGTTTGAATGTATCGATAAGTTTTAACCCTTTCTGTGAAAACTTTACAAAGTATAAAATTTAATTTATCGATAACGGTATATTTTTCGATATTTATTAAATTAATTGGAAAAATAATACCTATAATACGATATTTATCGATAAATGTCGATATTTTTTTAATAATAAATAATGTCACCAATATTTTTCAATTTAATAATAATTTATCAAATTTAAATATTCAATAACTTTGCTTTAAAACTCTCAAAAACAATGAATCTTATTAAATTTTAGAAACTCATCGAAATGCATTGATTTGTTTTTAATTTATCGACAAGCAAATCGGTTATCGACTTGCTATAAAAAATTTTCAAATAATTGATAAATTACTTAATTTAATTTATCTATAGCTATATATTTATCGATATTTCTAAAATCAAATCGTTTTATGAATTTTTAAAATTTCGAAAATTAAGGCCGATAAAAAAATTAATCGATAATTGTCGATTTTTTATTCGACTAACAAAACCAGATATAGAAAATTCTTGAATTTAAAAGTAGAGTTTTTTTATTTTTCGATAACATTTTTTTGAAGACAATGAATCCTATAAAGTTTTTGAAATTAATCAGCATGTATAAACTTTTTTTTTATCTATCGATAAGTATGAACTTTTCTATGGAATCCTTAAAAATTGTTAAGAAATGTGGAAATTAAATTTATTGATAACTTTTTATGTGTATCGATACATAAAAAACCAAACTTACAGTTTGCAAACCACTTAAAAATTATTTTGTATGAAAAATTTATAAACATAGAGTTATTTAAGAATTTTTAAATATTCGAAGATTATTATTATTACCAGATACTGAAGATTTGAAAATAAAACTATTTTTTGTAAAATTGTATTTTTCGATACTTTACTTTCGAATCAAATAAAATTTTAGAATTTCATCGATATTTGTCAATTAGTTTGAAGTTTATCGATAATTTTTGTACTTTAACTAGGAAAAGTTTACAAATAATCGATAAATTATACAATTGAATTTATCGATAACTATATACATACTTAATTATCGATTTTTATAAAATAAACTTACAGTGTTTAAAGAATTTTTAAATTTTTTAAAAAGACTTTGACAGATACTAAGGAATTTATTTTTTTCAATTAATACATAAGTGAGTTCTGAATTCAAACAATATTCATCGTAAAAATCCAACGCTATTTATCGATTTATTTTTAACATGTCAATAAATATGTCACTTTATTATAAAAGCTTTATAAAAATTGATACACTATCAAATTAAACTTATCGATGATGATGATTAATAATATCGACATAGTGTATCGTTTTTTTTAACTTGCAGATTGCAAAAGGTTTATTTTGTATAAAAAAATTTATCAACATGGATTTCTTAAGGTTTTAAAAATATTCGAAGACTTATTAAATGCTCTTAAAATACATACTATATCGATAAACTATTTTTGATTTTTTTGTAATTCATACGCAAGTTATGGCGCCAGATTTTAAAAATTATAAAATTAATGATTATTCGCCAATTTTATTTCTCGATAACTTTACTTTCAAATGCTATTATTAAATTGCATAATATATATCGATTTATTTTTTATTTATTGATAAGTATATTACTTTTTTATGAACACTTTTTATGAACACTTAACTTTTTCTATATTGCAAAAAAATTTATTTCTATGAAAAATTCATCAATATGGATATGGATTAAAGAATTTTAAAATTTTCGAAGGCTGACATGCACATAAAAAATTTATCGATTTTTTTCGATTACTTTCAATTCACACGCAAGCTATGTCACCAGATACTGAAAATGTTGAATTAAATGATTTTTTATTAATTTTTATTGTTTAATTTTCATTTTCAATTTTCAAAGATATGAATCCTTTTTAGTTTTAATGTATGACGCTTTGTTATGAGCATTTTACAAATAATCGACAAATTATGAAAATAAATTTATCGACAGCTATATATTTTCGATATTTATAAAAACCATTTAACGTTGTTAAATTAATTTTTAAATTTTCGATGATTATGAGAGATAATCAGCCCAATCTTGAAACATTTTCTCCCGGGAGTTGTAAAAGGGAGTTTCAGGTTTTAAGATAGCAGATAAAGATATTTCATTTTTTTATTTTCCACTCATGAATATTGGCGGTTGATGAACAAAAAATGCATTAAAAATTTCCAAAAAGTCTTTTAACTTTATCTTAAAACCGGAAACTCCCTTTTCCAACTCCCGGGAGAAAATGTTTTAAGATTGGGCTGAATAAAAACTGTATAGATCTCTTTTAAATAGAAAAATGTCTATTGTATTAGTTCAGACATAAGTTATGACACCAGATAACGATATGTTCGAAAACAACTAATCGTTTGAAATAGCTGGAATTCATCGGTATTTATTGATGTGCTTTTCATTTATCGGTAAATTATCAAATTAAATTAATTGATTAATGTTTTTTTATTGATTTATGTAAAACCAAATTTACAAATTGCAAAATATTTATTTTCTATGAAAAACTTTAACAATGGTTTTACTTAAGGATCTTAAAATTTTCGAAGACTGACTTTTTGAAAAAAAATCTATCGATCATTTTCGATTATTCTTATTTCAGAGGTAAGTAAAGTAGTTTTGGCGCCAAATACTGAAGATTTTAATATTGAATGATTTTTTATCAAATTGTATTTTTCGATAACTTATCATTTTAATTTTGGAAAACATCAATCCTGTTTAATTTTAGGAATTAATTGATAGTTATAAATTTCTTTTTAATTTATCGATAAATATGACTTTATTATGAAAAATTAAAAAAAGATCGGTAATTATCAAGTTAAATTCATTGAATTTTAATTTTTTATTTAATTTCAAATTATAATTTTCGAAGATTATGAGAGAAAATAAGAAATTTATCGATTATTGTTCATTTTCTTAATTCATACCTAAATTATGGCACCAGTAACGATAATTTGTGAAAATTTTGTTTTCGATAACTTTACTTTCAAATGTTCGAAAACAAAGAATTCTATTAAATTGTAGAAATTCATCGATATTTATAGCTTTATTTTAAATTTATTGATAATTATGGCACTTTTTAAGAAAACTAGCTAAAAAAAAAAATTAAAAAAATTAAAATTAAAAAATCGATAAAAATAAAACTAAAATTATTGATATCTGTGTATTTATCGATATTTATATACAAAAACTTACAGATTACAAACAAATTTATGTTTTTTAATGAAAATTTATTGATAAATTGGTTTATTAAAGGATTTAAAAAAAAGACTGAGAATTAAAACACTTAAAAAGTTAATCGATAACTTTCAATTCACACTTACGTTATGTCATCAGATACTGAAAATTTTAAGATTTCATGATTTTTTTATCAAATTTTATTAACATAACTTTTTCGATAACTTACAAAAAAGTGCCAAAAAATCGACAATTATCGATAAATTTCTTATTTTCTCTCATAATCTTCGAAAATTATTTGAAATCAAATAAAAATTAAAATTTAATGAATGTACCGATTTTTTGTAAATTTTGCATAATGAAGTGCCATACTTATCGATAAATTATAAAGAAATCAATAATTTTATTTATAATTTGTATAATAATTTTCCTAAAATTCCTGAACATATCGAAAGTATTAATCCTATTTAGGTTTAGAAATTTATTGTCATGTATCGCTTTACCGAAAATGTTCTGTTTGAAAATGTTTTATGATTTCTGATCAGATTTTATTTTTCAACAATTTTACTTTTGCGATAACTTACAACTATCAAAAACATGAATCCTATTTAAGCTTAGAAATGCATCGATTATCGATTTTTATTTAAAATTTATGCATAAGTATAGCGCTTAATTGTGTAAATTTCATAATAATCGATAAATTTGCAAATAAAATTTTGCGATTAATTTATATTTATCGATATTTATAAAATTAAACTTATAGTTGGCAAAAAATTTAAAACTAGATTGTATTCTATATGAAAAATTTAACAATATAGGTTCATAGAGGTATTTTGGTATTTTCCAAGATATGACAGACATTTTATGCACTTAAAAAAATATTTATCGATAATTTTCGATTCTTTTGAATTTGAATGAACACTGAATTATGGTACTGATTGACACGGAAAATTTTAAAATTTCATAATTTTTTAGCAAATGTTATTTTTCGATAACTTAAATTTTCAATTTTTAAAGACAATGAAAACTATTTAATTTTTCGATGTTCATAGATTTTTCAAATTTAAATTTAAACTAAAATATGAATATAATCGATTCATAATTTCAAAATTTAGAAATATAATTTTTTTTATTTTTTACTGAATTTAATTTTTTTATAAAAATATTATAAATTTAATAAATTTATTAATATTTAAAATTTCAATATAATTTTATTTGATTTTTTTGAATTTAAATTTAAATTAAAATATTTGAATGTAATCGTTTTATAATTTTAAAATTTAGAATTTCAAATTTTTTAATTTTTAATTTTTAACTATTTTAATTTATTTTTTTTAAAAAAGAATTTTATAAATTTAATAAATATATTAATATTTAAAATTTCGATTTAATTTTATTTGACAATTAAAAGCAATGTTTGCTCTTAAATTTATTTTATATTCTTTAGCCGGTCATGTTTTCATGAAAACTATAACATAAAAATTTTTTGTATTTTTAACGCTTACAATGTTTTTATTTTTGCGCCTGAAGGTATACAACAATGTGTGCACAAATATTATTTCACAATTTTGAAGCAATTTTTCCGTCCAACTGTAAAATCAAGCATTTTATGCATTTTTAAGTTGACTTTAAAAATTTATAAAATTTTATTTCAGCGCCCTAAAATATGCCACAAAAATATGACAATGTAATCTCGCTTGAAATATTCATGACTTTGCATTACACACAAAACACAATTAATTTAATATGCTAAATTTTAAAATATATCATCGAAACATTTTCAACACTCCAAACATGACACAATATTTCACAATTTAATTCGTTTAATGGCGCCCTTAAGTCTGCAACAAACAATTGAATTTTTTGACATTCATTTGCATTTCAACGTTCTCGCTTCCACTAGAGAGATTAATTCATAATGAGAAATAGTTGAAGACAGTTTGCCAAAAACTGAAAATTGAAAACTGTAAGAAGAAAAAAAAAAACAATCAACGATGCACACAAAAGCGCCATGAAAAGAAAAACTTAATTTTGCGCTTATTTTTGCAATGCTTTTGTCAGTGGTGGCGGCGGCAACTTTTAACGAGGCTTTCGTTAGCCGCTGAGCTTAACGCGCAAATCCTTAAAGAGCGCGAACCGCAGCATAACAAAGCCATGCAACGTAGCGCTCTTTGCAAAAGTGAAAACCGACTAACGTCCAGTTGACGTTGGTAACCATCAGCAAATAAACACCCACACCTACCCTGCCTCCAAACCTATTATCAGCGCTAAACCACAGCTTTGCACACCTACAAAATGTCGTTAAAATACTCAAGATGCCTTCAGCTCATACTTGATGTGCCATAAATGTAGGTCAGGCGGATTAAATAAAATTATGAAAATGTGCGAAATGTTGGCGGCGCATTATGGTTCATGTAGATGGTTGGGTGAAGGCGAGGAAAGCGTTGTCATGCGGTCTGGCAGACTAAAGAAGCTCATAATTTCAATTCTGGCATAATTTAATTGTGCATGAATTTTCAATTAAAATTCCACCAAATTATAAAGTATGTGCAAGAAAACGTTTGTTAAATCCAAGGTTTTAATTTTCATTTTCCATTTTCATCCACTCTCTTTATATATATCTCTCTCTCTCTCTCCCTACTTTTCTTCACGACCACTCAATGCTTCAAATGTTGGTTGATTGTTGCCGGTGTTTGACTTTGTTTTGGTTTTGTTCTCTGTTGGACTGAAGGTCATTGTTAGAATTTGCTTTGTTTGATTTATGTATACTTCTGCTTGCTCGCGCCTATAATTATGTGAAAAGTTTCTCAGAAATTATGCTGTTATGTTCGAAAGTTTATTGAAATATGTTTTTTCATGTAACTTTATATGACTATTATGACAGTTTAATTAATCTTGTGTTACATTTTAAGGCAAGGTCATTCAAATCCAAATGAAGGACAAGAAATTAAATGCTTTGAGAAATATGGCCATAATTTATATGATTTGAAAGCAGTTGTATTTCAACGCATTGATCTCGTTGTGTGCTGCGTGGCGTATGCTTAATATTTTACTCAAATAAAATAAATGTAGAACATTAACTTGGCTGCTGTCCAAATCTTTTTGGTGTTTAACAAGCAGCAGAGGAAATGTAGAGATAACTGGTTTGGGTTTAATATAGAATCAGTTATAAATTATGTCAAATAGTTGAGAATCGGTCAAGTGATGTCATATATTGTTAAAATAATCTCTTTGAGTGCAACACTGCGTATGAGTAACATTCAATTGAGTTGAACTTTATCGCAGCGGAGCAAACGTTTTGTTTTTGAATAAAGTCGACAAGAAAGAGCACGTTAATAAATCTTTAAAGACAGAAAGCAACAGGGAAGTATTTAAGTTAAATCTTCAATCTTAAAATGTATTAAATAGTTGTGGTATAAAAAATTTGTGTATAAGTAGATTCGATTAATTTCTAAAATTTAAAAGGAGTCATTGTCTTACAAAAAATTTAAGAGTATTGTTATCGAAAAATTTGATCAATTTATTGATTAAATTGTTAAATCTTCAATACCTGGTGCCGTAATTAAAAAAAATCCAAAATTCAGCCATAAATTTCCCAAGTAAGATATCAAAAAGTCAATGAAAATTTTGCTAAATTAATGCCTAGGAAATAAATTTTAATTTTTTTTCCAAAATAAATTTAAGTTTGACTTAAAAATATGGATAACTATAAAGTTATCGATAAATTGAATTAGAGAATATATTTTTTCAAACTAAATTAAAGTTTGATTTAAAAATATCTATAACTATAAAGTTATCGATAATTTGAATTACATAATATATCGATTAATTGCAAAGTGTTCATCATCAAGTGCCATAATTAGTGAGAAATTCAAACATTTTTACAATTAAATACTATTCATTGTTTTCAACAACTTTCAAACTTATATGTTTGTTACTTATCGAAAAATTTAATATGATTAATCATCATTAAATAGTAAAATTTTCAGAATCTAGCACCAGATGTGTCAATAAATTTTATCCAGTTAATAAAGTTAGACTTAAAAAATTCAAAATTTTTTCCACACTAAATTTGACTTTATAAGTATCGATAATTAAATTCATCATCAAGTGCCATAATTAGTGAGAAATTCAAACAAATCGATAAATATCGATACATTTTTACAATCAAATACTATTCATTGTTTTCAAACATTTGAAAGCATACTTATCGAAAAATTTAATATGATTAATCATCATTAAATAGTAAAATTTTCAGAATCTAGCACCAGATGTGTCAATAAATTTTATCCAGTTAATAAAGTTAGACTTAAAAAATTCAAAATTTTTTCCACACTAAATTTGACTTTATAAGTATCGATAAATATATACATAGTTATCGAAAATTTGATTTTCATAATGTATCGATTCATTGTTAAGTGTCCACCTCTTATGTGGCATAATTATTGATCAATTAAAAAATCAATAAATATCGATTAATTTGTAAAATTTAATACGAAATTTAATTAAATTCAGGATAAGAAAATTGAAAAGTAAAGTTATAAAAATTTATGAAAACGAAACCATAATCAGCATAATTTTTAAAATCGGCTCATTTTTTTACCAAAATTTTGGTTATAAGTAACGATATATATGATGATATCGATAAAATTAATTTGTAAAAGTTGTAAATTTGTAAATATCAAATGTAGTCTTCAGTATCCTGGTGTAATAATTACAGTTATTTTAATAAAAAATTAATAAATATCGATAAATTTTCAATATTTTCACCTTCCATAGACTACGAAAATTTTAAAAATACTACAATATTGAAAAATTTGTTCATGAAAATCTTTTCAAAATCTTTTTAAAATTTTGCTTAAATACATGCTGTAGCATAATATCGATACATATTTGTTAACATTTTTTTTTTAAGAACAATAATTTAAGATTAGAACATGCTATTTATGAATTCAAAACCGATAATTAGAAAAATTTTAAAATCGGCTTGAGCTTTAGTTTTTTACAAATAATTGGATTCAAGTGTCGATAAATGTGATGATATCGATAAAATAAATTTGTAAAATTTGTAAATAGTCTATATTGTACTATAGTCTTCAGTGTCTGGTATCATAAATAGTGATATTTTACCAAAAAATCGATAAATGTCGATAAGTTTTGAATATTTTTCGGTCAATAGAAATGCAGAATTTAAAATAGATAAATTTGTGCATGAACAGTTTATATGTTCTTCAAAAATTGTTCAAGCTATGTTTAAATACGTGCCTTAGCATAATATCGATAAATTTTTGTTCAAATGTTTTTGCTGCTCTTTGGCAGCAAAAATTAAAAACTAGACTAACGAGAATAAGAACAAATTTTAAAAGCGACTCAACCTTTATGTTTTTACAAATGCTTGCTTATAAGTATCGATAAATCTAATGACATCGATAAAGTAATTTTGTAAAATTGTAAATATTAATTGTTGTCGTCAGTATCTGGTGTCATAATTATGGATATTTTTACAAAAATCGGTAAATTTCAAATATTTTCATAAGTCGTTAACATTGCTATGTAAAATATAAAGTTATCGATGCATTTTCTTTTATAACTTATCGATAAATTGCAAAGTTTTTAGTAGGTGGTATCATACTTAGCGATAAATTGACAAATAAGTAAATTTCTATTCAAAAAAATTGATGAATAAAATCAAATCGATAAATTTTAAAAATTCATAACTAGTAAGTTGTCATAGTTTTTTTAACAAAGAGAAGTTTTAAGAATTTTTAAAACCAATGGTGCAAATGGAGCCATATTGGCAAACTTTTGAATAAAAAAATAAATTTTGTGAATATTTTACATATAAAAAGTTATAAATATCGATGAATATAAAGTTATCGATAACATAAATTTGCAAAATCTTTACATTTTATTTGTAGTACAGTATCTGGTCTCTTAATTATAGGTATTGTTAAAAAAAATCGATAAGTATCGATCAATTTTAAATATTTTTACCATCCGTAGTCGATGAAAATTTTGAAAATTCTTTAATATTGCTATATTTGCAGTAAAAATTAAATTATTTTTCAAAATAATTTTTAAACTATGTTTAAATATATGAATGTATGTATGTTCTAGCATAATATCGATAAGTTTTGTTGAAAAATTGTTCTTTTAAGAAAAAAAATAAAAGATTAGGTCTTAATATTGATGAAATCAAAACCAATGATTAGAAAACATTTTAAAATTGCCACAATCGTTGTTTTTTTACAAATTATTGCCTGTAAGTTTATCGATAAATATGAAAATATCGATAAAATAAGTATTGTAAAATTTGTAAATTTGTGCATATTAATTGTAGTCTTCAGTATTTGGTGTAATAATTATCGATATTTTCATGAAAAATCGATGAGTATATTTAAAAAAGTCGATAAGTATATATATTTTATAAAAAAATCGAAATTTTCTTAAAAAATCGATAAATATCGATAAATTTTAAATATTTTTACCGCCCAAAGTTTATGAGAATTACATTTGCATGAAAAATTTAATTGTTTTTCACAATTTTCAAAATCACAAAATTTGTCAGACATTATTTATTTTACTTAATTTTTTTCTAAATTTTTTTTCCAGCTGGGCCGTTTCTACAGTGATGACGCGCGAAAACATGATACCACGAGCCAATGCCAACTCCGATGCCATGTTGAATGGCGATGCCAAACCACAATCGGAGGTGGTAACCGCGCTGATACCCTTCTGGGATATGGCTAATCATAAACACGGTGAGATCACCTCCTATTTCAATATGGAAACGCAGCACATGGAAAGCGCTGCTCAATTGGATTGCAAGCAGGGCGAACAGGTCTTCATACACTATGGCGATCGTTCAAATGCAGATCTCATGGTGCACAATGGGTGAGCAGCAAAATCCATTAAATATAATTTAATTTTAATTAATATTATTTTCGTTTTTCAAACAGTTTCATTAATCCAAACAACCCCAAAGATAGCGTGGCTATCAAACTGGGCCTCAGCTCTTCAGATCCGCTGTTTGAGAAACGCTCGCAGCTGCTACTGATGCTGCAGATTGCAAAATATGGCGAATTGCAGCTGCTGCCAGCGCCTGACTATATTTCACCCAAGCTGCTGGGTTTTGTGCGCGTCTTTAATATGCAAGTTGAGCAGCTAGATCATTGGCTTGAGTCGGAACGCGCCATGGATTTGCTACATATCGATTGTGCGCTCGAAACTAGTCTAGAGTCAAAGACGTGGCAGTTTCTGCAAACGCGTCTCATGCTGCTGTTGCGTGTTTTTCCCACCACACTGGAAGAGGACGAAGCCAAGTTGGCGCTATATCATAAGGGCGACCTAAAGCTTAGCCATATTGCTGCCATGACGCTGGAATATCGTTTGTTAGAGAAACGCATTCTTCTAAATGCGCTGGACTATGCAAAGCAGCGAACCAAAGCTTAAGCAGCAGACTTTTGTGCATTTTTGTGTAGCGGGTTGTGCTGACCAAACCCAGGATTGGTGGTATTTGCTGACCTAGTGGCCATTCTTTTTTGTTGTTGTTTGTTCATAATAAAAAAAAAAAATACTCCATCGATTTTTAAACTAAAGTTAAAGTTTAGCTTGCTTTGCTCTGTGCGTTGGACTTTGCAAGTTTTTTTGGCAAAGTTTTGTTTGTTTGTTTAACTATCTTTTATTTATTTTTTGTACGAAAATGTAATGTATGTATTTGTATTTATTTACAAAAAAAAGAAGCTTTTTTGTTTTGCTAAGCAAAAGAAAATAATTTTCAACAGTTTGTACTAACAAAGAAAATAACAAAAAAAAAAAAACAAAATATTTTGTGTGTTTCCAAGAAATTGTAAAGTTATTTATTTTTCATTTAAATAAAGTTTATGCTGTTTGAAGTTTGAAAATAATTCGACATCTTAAGAAGAATTTGCTGCAACTTTCATAGCAGCAGGAAGCCAGCTAAAGTAGCTGAATATTTGCGCTCTTAAAGCAAAGCCACACGAACGAAGAGGATTAAATATTGAAAATAGCTGCTTCAAAGTTGAATACATTTGAACACAGGCAACCGCTACGTATATAGAAGCAGCTATTTATAAGCATGGCATAAAACTTATTACATGCTCGCTCGCATTCGCACCTCGGGCTCAAACACCACATGGCGTATGCCGAACATTAACTTCGTGTATAGCAGCGGAAAGGTTTATTTTAAAATTAGCAACCATGGTGAACAAAAACTTTCATCAACACCACATTCAAGAGCTTAACACATGTGTTATATTTAATACACACTCAATTTCAAAAGTTTTTGTTGCCATATTTCGCTTATGTCTCTTATGAACGATAATTTATTGTAACAAACTTTATGAGTGCCAAAAAAAAAAAAACAAAAAGAATAAGAAAAAAACAAAAAGTGTATTAAAACCGAAATAATCAAAAATCACTCGTTTGCACATAATTTTCAAAAATACTTTTTGCAACATCAGCCAGTGGCAGCGGCAGTGGCAGTAAATTTTACTGGCCTGCCTGACCCTTAAGTAATTGTGGCAACCTCTGTCAGTCCGTAATCAAGCTGTTCATTCAGCTAACTAACCCCCCTCCCCCCACTTGTTTAAACACAGAAAGTTATAAAAATACCAGCCACCAACAAAATATAGCATGCAGCAGTATAAATGTTTAAAGTTCAAAATTTAATGATTTTTTATTTTAACCAACTTTGAGCGCGCCGACAAACCAACAGACAAACGAACAGACAGACAGTCTCCGGCATTCAGCTATCTAGATTTTAAGCCTTAAACTCAACTGATGTCTGTTATTTAAGCGCGGTAACTCTCGACGCTTGACAGTTACTGCGGCGGTAAAAGTGAGACAAATAAACAAAAATTGAGGCAAAACAAAAAAAAAAAAACGAATCCCCACAGCAAGTGAATAGTTTGAGGTAAATATGTAGGCAACAGACAGCGACAGAGTTGCCAACTTTGTAGTAGCAACTTTTTTATTATTTAAAATTTTTCTATCAAACTAATTGTAACGGACGTTACACAAGAATAGAAGTAGAAACAATAGTTTGTGTAAATTTGGTGGTGGCGGATAGAGTTGCCATATTTGTTTAATTATTGGGATGAAATAAATGCTTAGAGTTTTAAACATTTGCGCATAAAAGTTTTATTTATTTTAAATAACATTTTTTTAAAATGTAATGGACGTTATACTTGAAAAGATGACGAAAATTATAAGAAATGTAAAAAATTACCCAAACGGGGTGTACAAAAGTTTTATTATTTTAAATTTAATTTGTGGTTCGAAATGTTTGGAAATAATTTGTAGTTGGCAAGAGAATACTACCTGCGATTCCCACCCGTGAACGAATGACTTGACATTGTTTAAAGACCTGAGCCTCTTTTCTCATGGATGAAAATGGGTATCTCGTGATAGATATCCATAGTACGCTGATTATATGGAGGGAAAACTTCTCTAGTCTTCTAAATGGCGACGCTGACAATAATTCTGCTAACAGAGATGGTATCGCTGAAACCCCAGTTATGGATGGCAGCGTTGTAGTTCCGCTGGCCGACTATAGTGAGCTCTCATATGCCCTACGGCTGAGTTGTTTACGAATGGAGGGGAAGCTCTGTTGAAATGCATTCACAAGCTTCTATGCAGAATATGGTCAGTGTGCACTGCCCAATCCAAAAGAAAAGTGATCCTACAGTTTGCGATAACTAAAGTGGGATAAGTCTTCTTAATATCGCATTATTCCTGATTGAACCTTATCAGTGTGGCGTTAGACCTGGAAAGTCCACCATCGACTAGATGGACTAAAAATTACGACGAAATCAACTTTAGAAATCTTGAAAACGACCCCAGATACACAAATCCAAACACCATATTTTGTCGATTATAAAGTCACCTTCGACAGTCCAATAAGGAGTCACTTATATTTCACCATGTTTGTATTTACAAAGCTAATACGTCTTTGCAGGATTACACTGAGCAACATAAGCAGCGCAGTGAAAATCGGAAAGGATCTCTGCCCTCCGTTCGATACCAAGCGAGGTTTCAGACAAGGTGACTCCTTATTGTGCGACTTTTTTAATATAGCAATGCAGAAGATCATTCAAGCTGCTTGGACACTGGCACAATTTTCTATAAAAGTGCTATGCTGCTGGCGTAAGCGGATGATGTCGACATCATTGGCCATAATACGCTCGAAGTCAGTGGAGCATTATCCAGGCTAGAAAAAAAGTCGAGTCGAAACATTGCCAAAAAACAAACAGTCCCAGCGTCTTGAAAACCACGTTACTGTTGATAACGCCTTCTTTGAGGTTGTGAAGGATCACTGCTTACCTTAGATCCATCCTCAACTCCTTCAACGATATCAGTATTGAGATTAAACGAAGGATATCGTGCGAATTGAAGGATAGCAGTTGAGAAGCAGATCTCTCTTTCTCATGACGAACAAAATTGACGCCCTTTAAGTCAATAATCATGCCCGATTTACTATACGCATCACCTTGGTGAGGGGGGGGGGGGACTTGGTGAGCCGCCCGAAATGACCTGAGAAAAAGTCGAGCTGGTGGAGTCAGTTCGTGTACCTGACTTGAACACTTTCCATGGTAGCACCTACATAAAAGTCTTAAGTAGCGAAGAATGCGTCAACGCCAAAGAGAATTGAGAGGATGAAACATTAACATCTTCTATCAGCTAAATTGCACGACGTTGAATTTGGTGCAGAAGCTCAAAATAATATCTTAAAGCCCCTGCCCAAATGTGCGAATTATACTTTCGGCCTTATATAGGAGGTATAAATGCTGCAGTCTTCTGTGAGTAGTTTGGTAGTTTGCAGGGTTCATGGCATCGCCGGAATCAAGGCTGCACATTCGCTACCTTTCAACAGTATGGAAATAATCTTGTCCTATAATAGATGTTGAAGAGGTTATGCAAATGCCGAGTTACACAATACACAGAAAAATCACCACATAAAAACCTAATAATCAAGAACAAAGTTAAGAAGATTTATGTCTTCTTAAGTTAAAGAAAAAAACTTATACAGATACTAGGTTTTCTTCTTGATTTTGTTTAAGAAGAAATTTCATACTGCTACTAGATTTTTTCAGAAGGAATCTCATGAAGTTACAAAGTTTTTTACATGATTTGCTTTTCTTCTCAATATGGAA
Source organism: Tetanocera ferruginea (assembly GCA_958299015.1). Classification (NCBI taxonomy): domain Eukaryota; kingdom Metazoa; phylum Arthropoda; class Insecta; order Diptera; family Sciomyzidae; genus Tetanocera; species Tetanocera ferruginea. Next base: position 123,547,374 of record OY282643.1, on the reverse strand, counting down.
TAAACAAATAAGAAATAACGAATAAACAATACACGAGCTGTTGGCGTCGTCTCGGATTTGAAAAAGTCTTGAAAATATGGATTTTAGAAGAAATTAAGAAGATTTTAATTGAAAAACAAGAAGATTTCTTCTTAAAAATTACCTCTTCTCTTTTGTCTTTCATGCCTATTGTTCTAAATACGTTTTAAGAAGAAATCTTATAGATTTTATGTGGCACTATTTTTCTCTGTGTAGAGGCACACATTTTAAGCACAATTGGTGGAATGTCATTAAGACCAGAGGCTTTATTTATGATAAGGTTTGCGAGGACCTTTTAATTGCTCTCGTTCGAAAGTATATCTAATGCAAAGCAGAAGATTTATTTTCTACTTAGGAAGGACAATGGCTGATTTCTAGTCGGGATTGTGGAGTTCTGTGCAAACTATCCAGTTAACAATTTCGCCTTGTCAGAAAAGTCACAAAAGATTTTATCATCTTTTAGAGTTGGAATCGATGAAGATGTCTGATGCTTTATTATTTTAACGAATGACCCATCATGTATGCTCCCTTTGGGCAGAGAAGAAAACGTTCTCTTAGGCGAGTTTCGTGAAGAAACTTTTCGAGGTTTGGAACTGCATTATAGTGATACCTAGCCTTGATGCAAAGTCTTTTAGTATCAGCTTTTTTGATAGAACACCATTTTTGCAAGACTTTCTCTTTGGATCTGACTGCAATCCTGCAAGTCTCAGTAAACCAGTACTGGTCTTTTGGTTTAATGCTTCTTAATCCCTTTGGGAATGAATTGTCTGCATCATTAGAGGTGCGGCGTTAACATATATATCGGTGAAAAATAATTTGTAATTGATGTTGCGGTAAAAATTATTCAACGCAACCCAATTTGCTTTCATAGAACCTAGCAATGCTCTTCGGCGCTTTTGGCTTAGTGGTGCGAAGTTTCGAGAATGAAAAAGCAGCGGAGAAAGTACAATGGTCCGAATTTCCAAAAGGTGTCATATTTGTCATGGTGCGATGTTTAAAATAGGGGCCCGTTTTTTTGCTCTGCAGGCCAACTCGTAGAATGTAAGTTGGCTCCTTTACTAATTGAATTCATGGGTTCGATTCAGCAAAAAGGTCAACATATTGTACTTCAGGTATTGAGGGTCCCGAATGACTTAACTAAAGCGGATTGTGGACATTGAAATCGCCTGTTACAACGATTTTGCTATCAGGAAGCGAATCAGAGAGAGAGAGAGTGCAGTTTGTTAAATGTGGGCTCCCTCTCTAGATTCTGCATTCTCGCTCTTCTGGGTCTCACATAGTGTCAGTATTTGAGCCACTTACTCAGAAAAAGTGTAACATTAAGTGTAAATTTTGTCGGCGGACACAATGCTAAGTATGTGCTTGTATATCCGCAGGCCCGGGTTCGAATCACCAGCTGACACAGAACATTTTTTTTATAGAAATCAATTTTTCTGATCGGCTGTCACTTCTCTGCAGACAATGGCAAACTTCAGAGCCTAAATAATGCCGTGTTAAGCTTCTTGAGAACATGAACTTAGCCGTTCAGAGTCGGCATCAAACATGTAGGTCTGGCTCTCGGTCAATTGTGTGCAAGCATTTAATAACACTCACAACACAATTGATCATAAGAAGTTCGGACAAAGTCCTTTTAAGGGCGGAAATGGTCAATTATTATTTTTTTTTTTTAAATTTTCAACAAATAAAAACATAATATTTTTCGCTTAAAATGTTATTAATAAAATATTTCAGTTTTCAAAAGTTGGCAACTCTGTTGTCTCTCTTCTTTGTATGCAAATTAATATTTAATGCGGAAATGAAACTCACCGCTTTCGTTGTTGCCAGCTGCCTACTGGCGAATGATGAATATGAAGCATTCCATTAGATATGGCAGGAGAATGCAGGTTTGTAAGTGGGTGGCGGCAGCGTGAGGCTATCGGCCAGTGTAAATTTTGTAATTTGTCATGGTTCTTTTTTGCTTGGCTGTTTTTATTATTATTATTACAATTTTTGTTTTTTTTTTTTTTTATTAAGTTTGATTATATTTCCGGCCTCAGACAGCTGGGACGACACATCATTATCATTAACACTTGACATATTTTTACCTTCCAATTTTGTTGTCATGCCTGGCCATGTGCTGCGCTTATACAGGTACATTGTTGAAAGCAACATTGTTGAAAATAAGCAAAATTTTTTTGTTTTTGTTTTTTTTTTTAAGGTTAAATTAAATTGAGCAAAACTTTTGTCATTAGAATGGTGTAAATAATAAATGTGTTAGAAATTAGTTTTTTGTCTCTGAAATAGCAAACGTGTGAGCAGATAAGGGAGGTCAGTTTCAGTGGTGTATGTATATGTGTGAATGAGTGAGTATGTGTTGGTTGCTTGGGGAATAAAAGGGATTTCTTTTTGCATAAAAGCAATTACTTAATTATTAAAGTGGCAATAAAGCAAATAAATTACAATAGAAAATTCTCTTAAGAGCTTTCAAAGAAAAATGTGCGAAACTGATTAAACATTAGAAAGACATTAACACATGTTAATGTTCAAAGCACATGTATAGATCTGGTTTGGTTTTTGTTGATAATTTAGTTATTTTGACAATAAAATTGCCTAAATTTAGGCAATATTTGCTTTTTTAAAAAAATACTGTGTATTCTTTTGATGTTGAGTACAACAAAAAGCCTGTTGTAAAAATGCATTTTGCATGAGCTTGCCTGAAAATTTTCATCATCGGTAAACAGCACATGTGTTTGAATGGTTACTGTCGACAGCAAATGTTCGGTATTTATGTGCATGTATCTTTATAGGTCATTGCTTTGTACCCACACTATCGACACATGCACAGAATTGTTATTAGTTGCTACTTCAATTATATTTCATAGACTTTGTGGCACATAAAGTCCGGAGACATTCCTGCCAGGCAACCGAGGCAACTGAGTTTTTGTTTTTTGTTTTTTTTATGGAGTTTAAATATTTTTCAAGGCTTCTTAATATATGCTGAGCACGCTATTTATATGTTGACTGCTTTAATATTTAATATGTGTATGAAATATGTTCTATATGACTAATAAAAATGTAAATTTTTTTTTAACCCTATAATTTTATAGTGTCTGTCATAAAATGTTTATATTTTATGATTTCCTCTTAGGCAGGTTTTTTGTTCATACATATATGAAATATTTTAAAATATTTGATGATTGTAAATGTTATGTTAAGCTATGCATATGAAAGTTAATCTCACAGTAGATCAAATCTTAAAAAATATTTTGACAATTTTTGTTGCTTTTATGGCGCCCTCTAGATATAAAAGCAACGCCAGGCGAGTTTATCATATAAGCAGCCGATGTAACCGGTGGATGCCGGGCATATAAACATCTCGCTCTTCATAAGGGATGTCAGGAGTCAGGAAAAAGTTACAGTTTTCAAACACAAATTTTCATTTGATGTAATTGACTGATTGGGGCAAAATAAAACTTGTTGTCGGTTGCTATTTAGACACCAATTTCATAAAATATACTTTAACGTTAAATTTACTTCATATTTACTTTAAGCACTCTTTTCTTTGTAGTTGAGTTTTAGATGAGTCATTTTGTTTATGAATAACATTTAGGCTATATTTCGGTACATATTCATGCTGGCATAAAGAAATTTGGTATAGTCGAATATTAAATTCAGCGGAACCTCTTTTATCTGGCACTCACTTAACCGGCACCTCAATTATCCGGCACATACAAATTGGTAAACCAAAAATTTTATTATGTACCTATAATATTCCTTACGATGTAGTTTCGGCTCAAAAGAAATTCGAAACTTCCCTCAGACAATCATTTCTAACAGCGTTTTTTAAAAAAAAAAAATATGTGTGTGGCCGCCACGCACGGTATAAGTGAAACTTTAACCCAAAAATGTAGAGAGTTTTTAGTTTAGTCTTACTAAAAAAAGTCTCATTTCATATAAAGCCATGAGAAGATGAAGTTTATTTTAAAAGAGTGCTGATATTTAGGAGCATGCGTCATCAAAGAAACCAAATTGTTAGGTAAGACTTCCCATTTCAGCGTTTCGACATGTGGCTGAGCGTTGTCATGTTGCAAAATTACCTTGTTGTGCCTTTGATCGCACTCTGGACGGTTTTGCTTCAATGCTCGGTTCAAACGCATCAATTGAGTTCGGTAGAGTTGCTCTGTGATTGTTACACCTAGTTGTAGCAGCCTATAGCACATCACGGCCCCACCAAATACAGATACCAAACATAGAGAAGGACCTTGTCACTGTGAATATTGGACTTTGACGTCCATTTTTGTTTATGGCCGGGCAATCCCATCATCATCATCATCATTATAAATTGAGTTCGTCTTGTACAAAAATGTACTTGAAAATGGAATCCATTAAAGTTTTGATGACCACCTGCGAATGACCTCAGAAAATCCCATTGCATCCGATTGGCCATAGAATCATGCATTTTGGTCAAAATCATCTATGGAATCCATAAAAGTGTGACCTCAGATAATCCCATTGCATCCAATTGGCCATAGAATCATACAGGTTGAATATTCCAGCGTAACATGTCATGGTTGGAAATTTAAGCATAACGTATCTATTTGAAAATTCCACCTTCAAAAAGTTCGGTCTAAAATTTTGTTGATTAATTCATCTGTTAGTTCGGACTCAAACCATTGTTTGATAATTTTGTTCTTTCCGAACACCTTATGAATTCTAATTTATAAGGTTTTGCGAACACCTAGTTTCACTAAATTCACCTAATTCAGCTAATTAACCTAAATTCACCACAATTCGCCGCAGTTTCATTCGTTTCATCGGTTTTACTACCAGTTTCGTTCGCCGTATGTTGTATACGTGGCTAAAGAAGTTTCACTTCAAAAAAATTGCATTATTTATGCATAATGATAACAATTATACTGATTTAATCAGTATCATACTGATTAAAATATCATTTCAGTTCACGTCAATTGGTATAGAATGTGAATATTCGACGCACCCGCTCAAAATTATACATTTCGGATTTCAGCATCGCTAACGCCGGAAAATCGGACATCGAAAAACATATCGCAACGATAAAACACAAGAAAGCATTGCAATCAGATGCCGCTCGTCATCCGCTATTTCATACCAACTGAAGGAGCGCGTGTGAAATTTCACGAGTTTGGTAATGAAAAAGGTTGAAATGTCTGCAAACAATACAAAGATGATTATGGAAGCCGCCAACACTAATGGAATTGGAGATAAAATCGTAGGATTTTGCGACGATAACTGTTTGACGAACTTTGGAAACACTCAAAGCGATGGCAGCAACAATGTATTGAATTGCTTGAAGCAGTGGAAAGGTGGATTGACTAGGGTAGGATGCGCCGCTGCGTGCCGTGTACATTGCACACAACCCATTGAGGCCTCGGTGGTCGAGTTGTTAGCGTGCTTGACTGCCAACCCAGAGGTTCCGAGTTCGAATCCCGGTCTAGCCATGGTCCTACGCTATTACCCTTCTTTAATTCATTCCTCATTTCTAATCAACTGAAATTAATAATTCATCAATATATAAATACGACTTGAGAATTTGTAGCTGGTGGTAGAGATGTTTGTGGAATGAGATTACTTAATAACTCGAATTGACTGAGGTAAAGGCATAACACTTGCCTCAGATTCAAATTCGCATGTTAATATAGCGCTCCGTCGCACATGTAACGTTCTAAACTTGTTTTTCTTGATTTCCCTTTCTCTCCTACTCTTCTATCTCCCCATTTCCGAATCAAGACAGACTTGACTGAATAGGTTTGACACCTGAAATTCTTGGCTCAAAGCTTGTAAAAAAAAAAAAATAAGTACAAAAAACTCCTGGGCTGCGTGAAAACTCGCTATTTGGCACTTGATTTTATCAATTCTCAAACTGTGGGAGCCGCTGAAGAGATTCTTTCGGGGAGATAAAAAATTATGCGTCCATTTTCAATCGTTTTTTTTAATCTAATTCATCAAAACTAAGGATTTTTTAAAGACCATATGGTTTTTTCCTCCACTTACCAGGCTCTTTAAGTCCGATCGCACTATTTTTTGCAGTAAGTTTAATATGTAGATCAATATGAAGCAAGTTAATCAGAAAGTTCAGCACATCCGTAGTGCAGATCACCACACTAGTTAGTGCAGAATTTTCGACTTAAAACCTCATCTCTAACCGAATTTTTTTTAGAGAAGTAGATGGCTTTTTTTAATTCATTCTTCAATGTTTGATTTTCCGCTGAGTTTTGAATATTGTGTGACACCCAGATAAATTATTAAAGGTCATAGATTTTAACCTTTGTCATAATTGGGCTTTTGAGCCTCATAGGGACGCTTAATAACGTATCGTCTCGTAAGGAGTCATCAGAGCTATCTTTACAGCCGGAAAAATTTGTGTCAAGAAGGTGTTCCAACGACTCCTTTAGAGGATTCTTTAAGACTATTAATTGAGTTGGTATATCCTTCCCAATATCGCTAATAGATTTCTTGTAACTCTTTAGGATTTTCTTCCAGGTGTCCAATTATTTATTGTGTGTCATTTATTGTAGGTTCACCTAACATTTTCCACCTATTAAAGTGATTTACAAAAAAAAAATAATCACACGTCTTATCAAATGAGTAAAAACCCCAAATGTATATGGGCAATTCCATGGTGTCGAACGTGACTGTTGTACACATTTCAAGTGAAAAAAATGTCATAATAAAACAAATTTAAAAAAACAAAAGGCGGGCCTTATAGCTCTCAATTAGCCCTTTAGTTATTGGTATTGTCAATTGTTGGGTCATTTTTAGTTCTCAAGATATTAGCAAAAAACTAAGGTGGTCACACGTGACCAAAAACAGAAGTGGTTTTCGTGGCAAAAAATTCAAACGCGGATTTCAGCGAAATGAGAAGCAATGTTTTTATGTAATTTTTTTTTTAATGTTGTGCATTGATGTTTCGTAAAAATGGCTAGCATTGTAGACACAAATGATTTATATTTTTTTTTTATTTAATAAAAGAGATGGTCGCACGTGACACTTTCTTCGATCAGTATATTTGTTTTTTTTTCTTCTCAAGTCGACAAAAATATTTATTCAAACATTATAATAAACAAGTAAAGAAAGTCTTAAGTCGGTCTAGGCCGACTATGAAATGCCCTTAACCCACTTTTCAAAAACAAAAAAATTTTATTGTAAATGGGATTGTCCGCGGGCGGATGAAGCCTATATTTTATATGCATTTAAATGTTGATAAAAAATTTACACATACCAAGTTTTATTCCTGTAGCTATATATAATAAATGCCTTTATTGTGCTTTCGCTATGGGAGGTGAGCGTGTTCATGGTCGGATTGCTCCCAATTTTTGAACACACCGTAGTTTTGGTATAAAATACATACATACCAAATTTAATTTCTCTATGACAAACATAACCTCATTTATGGAGTTTTAAACTTTTTGGGTTGTATGGGAGATAGGCGTGTCCGTAGGCGAATGACGTCCATTTTTCAAAACCATCTTTGTTTTATCATAAAAAACATACGTGCCAAATTTTAGCTCTGTAGGTTAAACAGAGGCTTATTTATTGCGTTTTCAATTTTTGGGTTGTATGGGAGGTGGGCGTGTGACTTTGTAAAATACTTTCCCGAATCTGGTTCATTCAAAATTTCTCTAAATTTCCAAATATTATCTGCTTTTATGATATAAAGGCTTAAGAGAAAAAAAATGTGTTGGTCTGATTTTTCTTCTTGATTAAATTTATACCAATAAGCAGGAATACTGACTGCTGAATTCTATCGAAATAATATCTTTTTAAGGATTTGTCTTCACGACACTTTTCCAAAGAGGGATTTTATTGAAACAGGTTTTGAAAATGGAAAATTATGAATTATAAAATATTTTTCACCAGCTACGGAAGTTAATCGGAATTATTTTTGACCTGTGTCATGTGGCCTCAATGGATGCTTGGTTCCCACAAAGCATTTGGGTAAGTAGTAAGCGTTCAAAAAGTTACGACATAAAATAACGAGTTTGAAGGAAATTTCTTCGGTTACGCATGTGGTGAGGGACTCAACTCAAAATGTAAGAAACAAGTCGTTAAACGTCAGTACAACGAAAGCTTGCAACACAGAAGCTGAACAGCATAAAAACGATAATTTTTTCTAGTTCGGCCGTTGCACGAACGTGATGGCATGAGTTAAAAAATTTATTTTTTTTTTCGGGGAGAGATCAAGTTTGGACAATGGACAAGATTGCGTTATTCCATATTGACTAAAATATTTCAGTTGATATAAAGGGCGATTTTTGAAGCGTTTAGTTTTTCAAAATAAATGAATATTTGAAATAGTTAGTAAAATATTTATTTGAAAATGTTCTCATCAAATAAGTCCAACTTTTGCAATTTGGGGTTAAAAAAAAGTCGGTTATCATCGTACAGTTCCTTGCTTTTTGTAACAGTGCGATTTTTAATTATTTTTGAAAAAAAACGGTTCAATGTTGTCGCCGGCCCACAAACCGTACAAAACAGTGCATATTTCTGGGTGCATTGGCAGATCTTAATCTGCCTCTGGCTGCCCTTCAGACCAAATTTGGCAATTTAGTTTGTTGACGTATCCACCAAAATTGATCCAAAAATAAGCTTCGTCAGTGAAGACAATTTTTGAATAATAAACTGGTTCTTCATTCAATTTTTCTGAGGGCCCATTCACCAAACAAACGACATTGTGGTAAGTCACCCGGTTTAATTTCTTGCACCAGCTGTACGCACTCTTGTATGGTTTCATACCGAGCTCCTTACTTAAAATGTTCCATGTGGTCGAATAACACAAGCCCAATTGTTGAGAACGGCGGCGAATTGCAAATCGTAATCTTCATTGATACTCACCGATTCAGCAGCAAAATTCTCCCGGTACTCCGCAGTCTCCACCTATGGGTTGGTGGATTTACGTCCAATAAAGTGAAGCTGGTGCGAAATTTGGTCACGATACCTTGAATGACCTGTTCGGTGGGACGATTATGACAACCATTAAATTGCCGTAATGATTGAATTCCTCTCAGAGAACGACTTTATAAATAAATGAAATGTTTTGCAGGAGTTATTAGTCTATTAATGGTGAAATGGCAAACTTTAGTGAGCATTTTTGGCTTTGTCACCAATCACGTGTGAGGTGTAAAAAATTACACTGAAAAAACAAATAGCAAAAAAATCACCCTTTATTAAGAAAAAAAAAAAAAAAAAAATAAACACATTTGTTTGAACATTGTTGAAATTTATTGCTGTGATATGAACTTTTGAAAAAAATAAATATGTGGTTTGCCCTGCCAGAAAATTGAACAAGGAAACATTAGTGCAAATATATAACGCATTAACCGCTACATCACTTGCGCCATAATAACGTAAAATTGTTTTCATATATGAGCTCGACATATGACAAAACAAAAAAATTTTCGGTTGCGCTCCTGGCTATTGGTATGATTTTTAGGAGTTATTGCTTTGATAAAGTTAACTTAACTACACCGTTTTTTTATAAAACTTGAAACTTTTGCTGTGATATGCTTAACTTGTAATGCAATATGTCAGCATTTTATATGCAGGTGGTATATTTTTTTATTAAATATCCGTTAATTAAATATATTTTGAAATATTAAATAAATTCTATACCTATAACCCATATGTAATATGTTTTGTTGAACTAGGCGGGAATAAAAAAAAAAAATATGCTGAAAAAATAGAATTTTTTTAAAATTTCAACGGCACATTACAGCTCAATATGAGCACATTGCGGCACAATTTTCGAATTTCTGAAAAACGTTAATGGCGAAGCTAACTTCACAACACTTCATGCACTTAATACACTTTACGTTACACTTTATGCACTTTATTATATTTGGTAAGGTAAGAACACAGTATTTTCTAATGTAGAGCATGATTTGTATAAAAAGGACCAAAAAAGCAAGCAGAATATAATTATTGTTAATACATATTCATGGCGTGTTTTAATGTTTGCACCGCAGCAAACTAGCAAAAAATTCTTAAACCAACAACAACCTTGATGCATGCTTTAGTAATGCATTTGTGGCTGCAATTGTTGTTGCTCTACGAAATAGCATTTTATTTCACCTCATTAACGCAAGCCATATGCCGAGACCGACACCCTGTATACTTTATCAACTTAACTGCAGTCAGGGAGCAAACAGCAAAGTATGTTAAGCGGTTTCTTCTACTTCTTCTACTATGCTTTGCTTTATATGCTTTGTTAACTTGGCCAAAGCACTTCACACCAATTTCTTTGTTGATTTTATTATGTTAGCAGCAGCGAAACAAAAAAGCTAAACACAAGTACAAAACAAAAACAACATTTAAGTGCATGCGTGATGATGGTGGTGGGGGTGGATGGATTGCTGTTGGCTGGTTAATGGCGAAGAAAAAACACTTTGTCGCTTCTGTGTGGAGTGTGCCAGAGTATGTGTGTTTCGTTGCTTATCTCTGCCAGCCACGTCCTGCAAGTAACTCAGTCAGTCAGTCAGTGCTTTTGTTATTGTGTAGCGTGGGCGTGGCTGTCGCCTCCATGAGTTAAGTTTTTTTTTTGTCTAGTTCTTTGGCAGTCACATCACGTTTAACCCGTCTGTGTTTGTGGCGTTTTACACCGTTTGCCGTTCTTATAAACTGCGCGTGCAGTGCAGCAGAAACTGTTTAAGTTAAAGAAACAAAAAACCAGCTAAAACTGTGTCATTTGCAGCGTCAGTTTGGTACAAAATTCACTTGCATTTGGTATAAAAGCAAAAATTTGAATAAAAGCCAGAAAGAACCAGATACGTTAAAAATAAGATAGAACAAAAAATTTCATGAATTCACACGAAAGCTTTTTCGTGCTATTTGCTCTTGTTGTTGTTGTTGTTCTAGTTGTTGTTGTATTGTGTTGCTGTTTTACTAAATTAAATTTATTCAGCTTCAGAATTTATCCGCTTTTGTTGCGCTGTGATATCTTTGAAATATACACGCACACACATTTACAGCAATTTGCCTCTTGCTTTCAAATAAGCGCGAGCGAGTGTTTTTAAAATATTTGCTTTTTTTATTCAAGTGGAAAAGAGAATGGCTGCAAAGATTTTATATTTTTGCAGTAAGGAATTAAAATAAAAAAGGGAAGTTAAACAAGTAAGAAAAATCAGAAAAATAATAAAAACACATAACTTAAGCCTAGAGATGAGTTAAGATAAGACTTTAGTAAAAAAAAAAATATGCAGAAAGCATTTAATAGAGTGTAATTGATATGCACACAGGTGTAGATACAGATTTGCATAAAATTTACTTATAAAGATACATATTTAAGATTTGCTTACAGCTTAGGATACATATAGAAAAATATATTAGGAGAAAGATGCAGGTATTTGTACAAATACCAGCTAGAAAAAACTAAATACAAAATAAGAGTTGGAGCATACAACTATATAAGATACATGGCATGTATGTAAAACAAAAACAAAAGATATAAAATATGAAAAATTGTCAATTTTTTTAAAAAAAAATTTTGTATTACGCTCTTATAAAATTATTTTTTATACGGTTTCTGTGCTATTTAAAAACGATGAAGTACTCAGTCCTGTGTTATTTTATAAATGTATTGACTTATGATTGACTTGTTTCCTTAAGTTTGACTTGTTTATACATTTTTGATTAAAAAAAAAATGCCAAAAGTGGCAAATTTTTTGACAGCACTTAAGCTCTTTAATATATTTTGTGCGTAATTTAGAAGTTAGTTGGACATTATTTCTAATATTGAGCGAAAATTTTACAGTTTTATAAGTTTTGAAGTAATTCTTTAGAATTTTTTATTTATTTTTTAAAAATTTTGACAAAATTTTAATTTTTCTTCAAAATTACATAAAAATTTCCCAAAAAAGGCAAATTTTTAAATTTCATAAAAATCATCAATATTTGCATAAATCATGAATAACTTGAGCTTTTTAAAGTCATTTACCAAATTTCCTCCGAAATTATGAACGAAAGAAAAATTTCCCGAAAAAGGGAAATTTTAAAATTACATAAAAAACGCAAATACTTGCATATATTATGCATAAAATGAGTTTATAGAGACCAAACCAAAATTTCCCATAAAAAAATATTTTGTATAAGATTTTTATGCCGTTTTAAAACAACTTAACGAGGATTTTTATAAAATTTAATGAAAAAATGAAATTTTAACTCGAACGCTTAAAAATTGTAGACAAAAAACAAAATTTTCCAAATAAGGAAAATTTTTAAATTGAATAAAAAACATAAATATAACATTTATTATGAAGAATACGTGCTTGTTGAGTAAAAACCAAAATTTCCCCTGAAAAAAAAAATATATTATGTAAGGTTTTATGCTGTTTTAAAACGATTGATTATACAGTAATTTTTATAAAATTTAAAAAATATTAAAAATTTACAGTGAACTTTTAAAAATTGCAGCAAAAATAGAAATTTCCCAAAACAGGGAAATTTTTTAATTGCATAAAAAATATAAATATTTACATTTATTATGAAAAATACAAGCTTGTTGAGTCCAAATCAAAATTTCCCACGAAAAAATATATTTTATGTGATGTTTTTATGCTTTTTATACATAAAAAACATAAATATTTACATTTATTGTTAATATAAACACAATAAAGTGTTGAGTCCAAACCAAAATTTCCCATGAAAAAATATTTTGCATTCGATTTTTATGCTGTTTTATAATGACTTTACGAGGATTTTAAGAAAATTTAATGAACAAATGAAATTTTAACTCGAACGATTAAAAATTGTAGACAAAAAGAAAAAGAAAAATTTCCCAAAAAAGGGAAATTTTTAAATTACATAAGAAACATAAATATTTACATTTATTGTGAATAATTTGTGCTTGTTGAGTACAAATCAAAATTTCCCCTGAAAAAAATATTTAATGTACGGTTTCTTGCTGTTATAAAGTTATTTAGGGATTTTTAAAAAATTTAAAGAAAAAATAAAATTTAAACCGGAAATTTTAAAAATTAGCAAAAATAAAAATTTCTCAAATAAGGAAATTTTTAAATTACATTAAAAACATAAATATTTACATGCATAATATGTGCTTGTTGAGTACAAATCAAAATTTCCCCTGAAAAAAAATATTTTATGTAAGCTTTTTATGCTGTTTTAAAACGATTATACAGGGATTTTTATAAAATTTAACAAAAAAATAAACTTTTAACCTGAAATTTTAAAAACTGTAGCAAAAATAGAAATTTCCCACAATAGGGAAATTTTTAAATTTCATAAACATCATAAATATTTACATTTACTATGAAAATACTAAACATGCTTGATGGGTCCAAATCAAAATTTCAATTTCAATTTCAATTTCAATTTCAATTTCAATTTCAATTTCAATTTCAATTTCAATTTCAATTTCAATTTCAATTTCAATTTCAATTTCAATTTCAATTTCAATTTCAATTTCAATATCAATTTCAATTTCAATTTCAATTTCAATTTCAATTTCAATTTCAATTTCAATTTCAATTTCAATATCAATTTCAATTTCAATTTCAATATCAATTTCAATTTCAATTTCAATTTCAATATCAATTTCAATTTCAATTTCGATTTCAATTTCAATTTCAATTTCAATTTCAATTTCAATTTCAATTTCAATTTCAATTTCAATTTCAATATCAATTTCAATTTCAATTTCAATTTCAATTTCAATTTCAATTTCAATTTCAATATCAATTTCAATTTCAATTTCAATATCAATTTCAATTTCAATTTCAATTTCAATTTCAATTTCAATTTCAATTTCAATTTCGATTTCAATTTCAATTTAAATTTAAATTTCAATTTCAATTTCAATTTCAATTTCAATTTCAATTTCAATTTCAATTTCAATTTCAATTTCAATATCAATTTCAATTTCAATTTCAATTTCAATTTCAATTTCAATTTCAATTTCAATATCAATTTCAATTTCAATTTCAATATCAATTTCAATTTCAATTTCAATTTCAATTTCAATATCAATTTCAATTTCAATTTCAATTTCAATATCAATTTCAATTTCAATATCAATTTCAATTTCAATTTCGATTTCAATTTCAATTTAAATTTAAATTTCAATTTCAATTTCAATTTCAATTTCAATTTCAATTTCAATTTCAATTTCAATTTCAATTTCAATTTCAATTTCAATTTCAATTTCAATTTCAATATCAATTTCAATTTCAATTTCAATTTCAATTTCAATTTCAATATCAATTTCAATTTCAATTTCAATTTCAATTTCAATTTCAATTTCAATTTCAATTTCAATTTCAATTTCAATTTCAATTTCAATTTCAATTTCAATTTCAATTTCAATTTCAATATCAATTTCAATTTCAATTTCAATTTCAATTTCAATTTCAATTTCAATTTCAATTTCAATTTCAATTTCAATTTCAATTTCAATTTCAATATCAATTTAAATTTCAATTGCAATTTCAATTTCAATATCAATTTCAATTTCAATTTCAATTTTAATTTCAATTTCAATTTCAATTTCAATTTCAATTTCAATTTCAATTTCATTTTCAATTTCAATTTCAATTTCAATTTCAATTTCAATTTCAATTTCAATTTCAATTTCAATTTCAATTTCAATTTCAATTTCAATTTCAATTTCAATTTCAATTTCAATTTCAATTTCAATTTCAATTTCAATTTCAATTTCAATTTCAATTTCAATTTCAATTTCAATTTCAATTTCAATTTCAATTTCAATTTCAATTTCAATTTCAATTTCAATTTCAATTTCAATTTCAATTTCAATTTCAATTTCAATTTCAATTTCAATTTCAATTTCAATTTCAATTTCAATTTCAATTTCAATTTCAATTTCAATTTCAATTTCAATTTCAATTTCAATTTCAATTTCAATTTCAATTTCAATTTCAATTTCAATTTCAATTTCAATTTCAATTTCAATTTCAATTTCAATTTCAATTTCAATTTCAATTTCAATTTCAATTTCAATTTCAATTTCAATTTCAATTTCAATTTCAATTTCAATTTCAATTTCAATTTCAATTTCAATTTCAATTTCAATTTCAATTTCAATTTCAATTTCAATTTCAATTTCAATTTCAATTTCAATTTCAATTTCAATTTCAATTTCAATTTCAATTTCAATTTCAATTTCAATTTCAATTTCAATTTCAATTTCAATTTCAATTACAATTTCAATTTTCATATTTCTTAGATATAGCCTAAAATGTATTTAAGTTGTATGACAGCTGCCACGCCTACTTGTTTGAAATTTCTGAAATACTTTTTATTTTACTTTCCTCTACTTTAAACAGCAAAAACCACCTAAAAATCCACAAAATAGTTTATTCCGTCTAATTTGTACCAATCGCATCACTGTGCGTGGGTTGGGTGTAGTCCTCATGGACAAAGACACAATTATACGCAAGGCTATCCGCTGAGATTTGGAGAACAACGCCCAGCTTGAAAAACTGTTGCCTCACATTAAATGCAATGTTGGTTTCGTGGTAATTTGGCTGAGGTACGCGACAAGTTGTTGGAATCGAAAGTGCGAGCTTCGGTTCATTGGTTCATTGGCAGTTATTATTTCAGCCCAAAATAAGCTTTGTTCATCCCAACCAATATTTCTAAGCGTACAATTGAAATCATCAACAATGTGTCAATCTTGAAGTCTGGTAATAAAGTTGATGCTTCCATTGCATCCTTGTCTGAATTTGTGGAACATCTTAGGTTGGAACATCTTAGGCTTAGGTTGCGTTCAGAGTGTGCACCGATTCAGACAGGTAGGCAGACAGAAAGGCTAAAATCTATGCGAACAAACGAGATACACATAGCTATCTATCTCGCTACTCTATCTGCCTGCCTGCCTGTCTGAATCGGCGTTTACTATGAACACGGCCTTAGATTGCGTTCATAGTGTTTGCCGATTCAGACAGACAGGCTGAAATGTGTGTGAATAAGCGATACAGATAGTTATTTGTATCTCGTTTGTTCGCATTGTTTGCCTGTCTGAATCGACGTTTACTATTCGAGCGGTCTTATTGCTTAATTAAGTCAATGACTCTAGCTCCATCTTCTCGCTCGCGATCTTGAACACCAAGCCTGAAGATTTGTGCGCCAAATTCCAAGCTGAAGTTGCCAACTTGGTTTCAGTTTGTTTGATAGAGATGACGATTGTGTTTCGCTATTTTTGAATAAATCATGTAACATCTGTGGTTTGATATCACAGAGTGTTTAAAGCTACTTCGATAAATTATTGTCGCATTGCGATTCCAGTTTATGCTGTGGAAATCATACCATTTGTACTAACATTTTTGAACTCAAAATTTATTCAACTTTCAAATGTTACTTTTACTCTGACTTTAACTCAAACTAAAGCTCGAATTAACTTGAACTTTTACATTAAATCTAGCTCTAAATGAGACTCTTTCTCCAGCAGCAACTCTTTTTTCATTCTAATCAATTCTATCTCTCATTCTGACGTCTGACAAACTAACTAACACACAAAGTCTCACTATCAAAACATTCCTATAAATATATCACATGCATATTAATCTAATTGAAAATATGTCACATATTTTGAATGATGATGAATTAATAATTTAAACTTGTCGGTATGTGTGTTTAAATTGCAGTAAATTTTTTACAAAAAGTATGATAAATATAAAATAGTTGAATAAAAAATATTTGAATAAAAAAATATTAAGTGCCTTACTATGCATGCATGCTTGTCTGAAGCACACTTACATATATACAAATGTATTGGTATTTTTTTATACTCTGTAAAACAACAAATATCTGCCATTACTTCGAACATAATGGCAATTGTTATGCAACTGTCAGCTCAAATGTCATTTGGTGACATTCATATTTAATGGAGTAACGCTTCTTGTCACATGTACGAAAGTGTCAAACAGTGTAAGCTTGTATTTTGACCCATTTCAAAGTGTCCATATGCTGTTTACATTTTTTACTTTTAAAAAATAGATATATCTAGCTACATACTCATATATATGCAACCGCATGGAACACTTAATACGTTCATGTGTTTGTATGCATCGACCTTAAAGGCAAGAGAAAGAGACAAATCAATTAAACAGTGTAGGTCTTAACATTAGAAATTTTTTTTAATTTTTTTCTTCATAAATGTATGTTGCATAAGTAATGCTATGTGTGTAAAGCACTTAAAAGCACCTTTCTTACAAAAATCAGACATTTATTTTCAAAAATGAATTTTCTTTTTTACATATCTTCTAACAATAAGTAAAATTAGTTCTTTTGAAAGCATATTTAAAATGCATCTGAAAATATGAAAAATAACTCATATGAATAAATTTGCAACAGCATAAAGTTGAAGCATATAAAAAAAAAAAAATGGAAATGCAACTAAAAAAGAGATATGTATGTTTTCTAGCAGACACATTTTATGCCAGTTAAAGTTACTTCTTTACAGTAACAGTGCCCAGCGAAGTGCGTTTAAGCACTGAGGGCGATTTAAAATTGCACACTTGTACTTGTCAGTGTAAACAAGAGAATAACCCAGCAAAAACTTATGAGCGGCATACCAACGAAAAAATATTTAACTAAGCGAAAAAATGCAATAGTTGATCACAAACATCTTTTTTTACCATTTGCATGTACAGAAATGTGCTGAGCAAAACACATGTAGCACATTTCCCTGATTAATGTGCTGTCTTAGTAAAGAAACGTTGTGTAAGACTACTACATACAATTTTTGAAGGCACCAGCATAACAGTAGTCTAAAGAAAAGTAAAAGAGATATTTTTTAAAAAAATTAGAAAACCTCTCTGGACCTAAAAAAGTTCATAATGGATTAAATTGGAAAATAAGCAAATTATAAAGCTTTTTGTAAAGTAGACCCAATCATATGATAGTAACTTGAATGGGTAGAAATGCAATCACAAAAATTCGCAGTTATATGTTTGAAACTGAATAAAATCTTGACATATATAATATTATCTGTCGCACCAGATAAAAATGAAATAAAAATAATTTCAAGATAATTTCATGCAAAGAAGCAGGCTTCCAGTCTTCGTCATCCAATGACTGCAATGCCGTGGTGGCGGCTAATTGGCCATTGCAGCGTATATAAATAGCTACAAGAAATGTTAATTTACCTTTCAACACCGAAAGAGGCGTCACTGGTTCAAGCGGCTCTTTCGCAAAGAGGTCAAAAGTTGTAAGATCTCCAGTAAAGCTTCAGCATTACGAGTAAAGACTGTGAATTATAGATGCAAATAGTCCAATAAAATATCTACAGTAGCGGGGAACAACAAAAAAATCAGCACCCACGTCTTTCTGTAAGCTTGGAATAAAGAAAAATGAAGATTCTGCTAAAGAGGTGAGGCGAAAATACGCCTCACAAACGTTACCGTGTCTCCAAACAGGTACTTCTCAGAAGAGAAATTCAGACTCTGACATTGATACTGCTCAGAAAAGGTGTTCTGCCATCAAACCGAAAGGACAAACAAACACAAGAAGCAAATATGCCTTAGGCTGCATGCATAGTAAACGCCGATTCAGACAGACAGGCAGGCAGGTAGGCTGAAATCTATGTGAGCAAACGAGACACAAATAGCTCTCTATCCCGCTTTTTCACACATTCTGCCTATCTGAATCGGATTTTACTATGCATCCGGCCTTAAAAAACTGGAACAGCGTACAAAACCCAACCAAAGGAAAAATATTCCAAGACACAAAAGAAGTGCAGCAATATACCAGCTCCAGCATCCTGTAAACAGAGTCAGGAGTTGGCAGAAGTTCAACCAAAAAAAGAAACACAGAAACAGGGCTAAAGCTAGGCCTGATGCACTGATCATATCTGCGATTGAAAACCAGACATAGTCTGGCATTTTACGCACGTTAAAGGATGATGAGGCGCTAAGGGTCTAGTAGAGTAGTAGGAAATGTGAGAACAATTCGAGACACAATTCGAACACACTGCGAGAAATGAGCTTTTGCTGGAACTCAAGTGCAAGCCGGAATAAAACACATGTTCGTACTCGTATCCAGTTGAAAAACCTTGATGAGGTTACAACAAGAAAAGATCTGTAATGCATTTAATACGCAGTAATGGTGAAATAACAAGGTGAGCGTGATTTTTTCACCCTCTCTTTTACCAAAATAATGAAAAACGTCAAAAGTTATTAAATTGAGAGAGAATTAACTCCAACACTAAAAAGTAAACGAAAGATTTTCTGGTAAAAAACTGAAGAATGTCAAATCTGCCTAGTTCGCAACTGCTGTGCCACTCCTCACATCTACCGTTTGACAGTTTTCATCTTTTTATTTTATGAAATTCTACTAGTAAAAACTTGAACGCAGAGAAAATTGAATTTCCCCTCTTTTATACAATCTTCTCAGTAAACGAACGCTTTTCAGGCACTTTCAATTAAAAGTTTTTGAAATATTTCATTTGCATTCGACTACGCGAACAGACCTATTATATAAACAATTTATTGATGTCATGGCAATTGATGGCAATTGTTTATATTTTCAATTTTTGTTTTTCATTTGCTGCTGTATAACCAGAAAAAAAAAACACACGATTCGACACTTATCGCCTGTTTCTCTCTTTTGCTAGCAAATTTTTGACAATCCAATTTTTTAAACGCCACGTTCACCTAGTAATTACACCATGATACGCAGTGTGACATGATAGAATAATTTTACCAGGTAGTGTTGACAAATGTTGATTCTCTCAGCTAAAAGTAAACGAACTTTTGTCAAAAACAGCTGTACGTTGTTATATTCGTTGGCCACATTCAGCTGTTCCAACTGTTGTGACACCAACACATCGGGGAGCGCTATTATCGGTATTGAAGTTTCAGAAAAATTGTCAAGTTTATGAAATATCAAGCTTTGTATCAAATACGAATGAAAATTTTACCGAGAAATTAAAAATTTTCTTTTTTTAAATGGATTTTAATGCGCAACTTCATATTTATGTTTTGACTTAGCAGTTGGCAACTATTGGGTACGCTGAATGTAACCAGAGAAAATTAATTGTATGCTATGACGGATTGTGAGCGCTCTCTTTCTTGTTATATTTTTTGACAAAAGTCCGTTTCCACCCTGGAGTAAATATATCATGGCAGTGTGAGATATTGCGCTCGAACGAGGGATAGAATTCTATGAACTCTCAACTGGTTCAATTTGACATATCATGTCAAGTCAACCAGACCAACAGTCTCCCTCTTGCGCAGATCAAGTCCAACTGAGTTGGTTCAGCTGATAGTTGCACAGAGTATTCTAGATCTGAGTTGGATCAGCTGATAGTTGCACAGAGTAACCTAGTGCTGGGTTTATGCAGCTGATAGTTGCACAGAGTAATCTAAAGCTGAGTTGGTCCAGCAGATAGTTGCACAAAGTAATCTAGAGCTGAGTTGTTCAGCTGTTAGTAGCACAGATTATTCTAGTTCAGCTGATAGTTGCGCAGAATGTTCTAGTGATGAGTTGCTCCAACTTATATTTGCTATCAGTTCAATTACCAGCCAGTTACTTACTGGTTACCAGAACAATTACTGACGCTTACCTACTGAATACTATGTCGCTTGTCAGCCGACTATTGAATCATTTGCCGACAATTACCAGCCGATTACCAGCTGATTACAAGGTTGATTACCAACGACTAGCAGCGCGACTTCTACGTTTCTGACACTTGCACGAAGCTATACTCAACCTTAACTGTCTGAAATTCCTTGAAAGCCTTGTGCTGCCTTGTGCTGCAGCCTTGTGCTGATCCTGGATTAGCTGAGCTAACCTCACACTTTGACAAAACCACCTTTAGTGGCAATTATTTAAATAATTTTCTTAACATTTTTTCGATTTTTCGATTTACTTTTATCTTTGACTCGTGAAGTAGTGACTTTAAGAAATATGCCGTTATCATTTTTATTTTGTTTTTTTTGTTTGGGCTTTACTCAAGGCTTATTTAAATAAGGTTGCGTACATTTTTGAAGTTTTCTCATTTCGACACCCTTATTTTGAAATGAGAGCAAAAGAGCATAGACATTTGAGCAAAAAACTGACACGCTTGCCTGAATATAATACTATTTGGTAGTTTTTTGTAGTACTATTTTATAAATTGAATACTAAATTTTTTGCTTAGAACTTTTATTGCTCCTATTTTTTTTTTATCTGTAAATTCGGATGTCTTGATAAAATCAAGCCATTGGGTTTGATCTACCCATAATTTTAATTTTGATTAAATGATTTCAGTATTATACCCAAAAAAAGGTTTAATGAAAGAAATATAAAATAAAGAAATCAAGAACGACAAACCAAATTAATATTTTCTGAGTCGAAACCTGAATTTCATTGGGCAACGGTGATCGTTAAAACCACTTTTATACTTTTAATTTTGGCAAAAATCAAAATTTCAATTCAGCTTGACTTAGTTTGTACACAATATAATAGAAAATTGCACAAAACCCTGAAAAATAATTTTTTCTCGAGCACCACAAAACCCTACTTTGCAAACGTCAAAATATTTTTGTTTACATAAAATGGGGATGCGTCAAAAAATGTACGCATTCTTATATAAATGAGCATTGGGTTTTACTTTCACAAAGTAATATTGCAGTTGATCAGAGAAATAGCATACTTAGATTTCCAATTTCCAGTACGCATTATTTATCCGGCAGTTGAAGATAAAAGTTGTTCAGTTTTACTGTGGTTCATAAAAATGATTGACATACTTTAAAAAACGAGACAAGGGCTCATGTATCAAATAATATAGTGTGACAAAATTGAACGAAGTTAAAATCCCTGGAAGATAATGTTATTTTTTGGATAGGTCTTGTCGAGTTAAAGACGTTCTTACAACTAGTAAGTCTGTTAATAAAGCTCTAAAGTGCTTGGAACAAAAGGAATAGTTGCTTCCAACTAAACCGATGTATATATTCAAAATATGATTCCGACGATCTATCACTCAATTTAAAGCTATCAAAGCGATAGTCTGAAGTTCTCGGGTCACGATTAAAGCACTGGAACCTGGTAGCAAAAGATTTTCTTATATCATCTGGTAGGAGAAGTGCACGTATTTTGTAAATAGGAGAATGTTTTGAGACTGAGTGATAATGATCTAGTGTATTACGTGAATGCACCCAAACTATTTTCGGCATTGAATCACAATTGTAATGCTGATGATTGTGCTTACTTGGAAGACAACATTTCCATAAAAATTAAGTTTCTCCATTCGCATTTGGACATATTCCCAGAAAACTAAGACCAGTAGTTCAGTGTTGAGCAAGGGGCATATATTCACTAAGAAATGGTAGCAATAGAAAAACTTTTTGAAGAAAAAATAAAATAGAAATGATTTCGAAGTATTGCTGGTTAGTACAATGCGAAACTAATGATGCCGACTTTAAAAAAAAAATCGATTCAGCAAACATCTTTGAGTTGTCATGCCGAAAATGTATTTTTGAAAAACATATCTTTTTATAAAATGTTGAATAACTTTGTCAATTACTGACCGATTTTTAAACAGTAAATTTCGTTAAAATTTTAACCGACTTCAAAAAGGAGGAGGTTCTCAAGTTGGTTGGTTTCTCTGTTTTTTTTTTTTTTTTTGTGAATGTATGGACATCGATTACTCCTAAAGTACTTGCCCGATTGCCGTAATTTTTTGTCAACATATAGAGACCATCAATGCGGAGGTGCCCGTCTATAAAAGTGGGTGGTATTCGACAAAGGGGCGTGTCGCTATAAGAAAAACATTGTATCTCAGTAAATATTGCCACTAGAGAAATAAAATTCACTGTAAAATAAGAAGAGTGGGCACAAATATTAAAAATTACAATCACTTAAGTGGGCGTTGTTCTAAAAAAGGGTGTGGCAATATTGGAAAAACTCAGTTTCTCGTATAAAATTGACACTAGAGAACTGAAGTTTAGTACAGAGGTAGGCACAATTATTGAAAATAACTATCAAGAAAGTGGGCGTTATTCGACAAAGGGGTGTGGCAATATAAGACAATTACTGTATCTGAAATAATATTGACACTAGGGTACAGAAATTTATTACAGCGGTAGGCACAATTAGTACAAATTTTTGTAAAAGAAAATGGGCGTTATTCCATAAGGGGTGTGGCAATATTAAAAAAACAATGTATCTCGAGTACTATTGGCACTAGAATACATAAATTTAGTAAAGAGGTAGGCACAAGTATAACAAATTACTGCCTATAATGTGGGCGGTATTTGATAAAGGGGCGTGTCACTATAAAAAAAACACTGTATCTCAGTAAATATTGACACTAGGGTACTGACATTTACAGCAAAAATGCAAGTGTAGGTACAATTATAAAAAATTACAGTCAATTAAGTGGGCGTTATTCGACAAAGAGGTGTGGCAATATTATAAAAACTTTGTATCTTGAATAATATTGACACTAGAGTACTACAGTTTACTACAGATGTAGGCACAAGTATAAAAAATTAATTTCAATAAAGTGGGTGTTGTTTGATAAAGGGGAGTGGCAATATTTGAAACACATTGTATCTCGAATAATATTGACACTAGAATACTGATATGTAGTACAGAGGCAGGCACAATTATTACAAATTAATACCAAAGAAGTGGGCGCTATTCGACTAAGGGGTGTGGCAGTGTTTGAAAAAAATTGTATAATATTGACACAAGGGTGATAAAATCCATTGTAAGAATGGGTAGAATTATTGAAAACACTATGACAAAGTTAGCGAAATTCGACAACTTTTCCTAATTTGTTTTATTTTTATCATAAATATATTATTTATTTTATGATAATAAAAGCTTCGAAGTCGGCGCTTAAAATCAGTTTTTTTTTTGTGAAGCTGCAACACACAATAGCATATTCAATGTCAGTTTTCCAAGCTCATTCAAACAGTAGATTGAGAATGTTTATGTACGCAAAGCTTTTAAAATTACTTTTAAACTAAAATTAATAAAAAAAGTTGAAATTAGGGCAGGGATGGTAAAAATATCCTAATTTAATGACAAAGATTAGCGCCGACTACAAAGCTTTTATTATCATAAAAAAAAACAATATATTTATGATAAAAATAAAACAAATTAGGAAAAGTTAAAATAATAAGAATTCCAATATAATAATGTTTATAAATAAATTATCAGATTTTTCCACGATTAATAGGAAAAGTAATTTCAAATTATTTTTTACTTTGTAGTGATTTTGAAGTAGGTTTTTTTTTTGTTAAAAAGTTTTTATTAACAAATATGTTCTATGAACTCATACAGGACCAGTGTGGTCTCTATATATTTAGAGTATAAAAAAATCGTCAAAGTTAGAAAAAGTCGAAAAAATAGAAATAAAGTTGTATTTGCAGAGTAAATACACACAGTTTTCTCAAATTGTGCAAAACAAGATATATATCGTTAAAAAATTGCAAGTTTCATCTGTCAGCATCTGGTTAAATTTTTAAAATCGGTTGACAAACAGGTAATTTATAGGCCAAAAAGTTAGCACAGGCAGGCAAACCCAGTTTTTTTACCGTTAGTCTGAATTTTAGGGGTGTCCGGCATATTTCAAGTATAGACCATTCTTTGACTCAACAATACCTACAAGAAAAATAGTAACATATTTCAGGGATTTGAGACTGTCGCACTGTATTATATATGATTAATTAAAAAAAAACTCGCGTGTAGCAACGTACACGTGGCAAAAGTGAAACTTCTTAAGCAGTAAGAAATAAGAGAGATTTTAGTGTGAAATAGAGAGAGAAAGTATCTGAAAAGAAATTCAATCAATAAGAAATGGAATAATAATCTGTTATTCAATATTTGCATCCGGGGACGTGCCGGCTATGGTTTTTATCGAAAGTGTCACATATTAACTGTTATCTTTTAACTTTTATTTTTTCCGACAAAAATAACTTTTAACTTAACTTTTATTTTTTCCGACAAAAATAAAAGTTTTTTGTGCCTTACAGTTTATTGGGCAAAAATAGCAGTTATTTTCTGCCGTTTATTTTTTCGGTCAAAAATATCAGGTAATTTATATTTTTTCAAAAGTCATTTTACCGATTAAAAAATTTTTGATACCATTATTTTCATCTCATCGATGAGACATTTTACACATGGTGTTAACAGTTCAATCTGTCAAGCGGCCTTTTAAAAAATCACAAATTGCTTGATATTTTTGTTCGAAAAATTTAATGTCACAAAATAACTGCTATTTTTGACCGATAAAATAAAAGTCAAAAGTAACCTTTATTTTTCCTCAAAAAAATACAAGGCAAAAAGTAACAGAAAAAATACAAGCCAAAAATAACAGTTAAATTTAAGCTTTTAAAGAATCAGTTGAAAATTTAAAAGGCACTTCATATTCGTGAGGCTGAGAACTTTGTAACATAATGGTATATTTGAAAAAGTTTTTCAACAATTTTTTTCATTTGAAAATTGTTAAATAACAGTTATTTTCGGTCCTTGTTCAGGTTCAGTTGGTGTTTCAGTTGCTTTCGAATGTCTTCTCAACATTGTCACTTTTTGAATGTTAGATTACATTTGCATAGTACTTGTTGAAGGAGCCTCCGAAAGCAGAGACAAATCTTGTTGATTATTGCGTTTTGCTTCCTGATCATAATAATTGCTATGTTGAGTGAGGGCCTCGTAAAGCAGCGAACGTTGATTGTTGAGTGCATGAACTTGGCTATAAAATTTTGTTGAGATGATGGCTGAGTTCCAAAATACATTTCAACAAAGCATCAGTGTGTTTTTCTGGGAATTGGTTCTTTGCAGATTCACCAAAATACACTGATATTTCGTAAAAATGCATTTTGGAACTCAGCCGATGTTGCAATCACCTTACCTTCATCATTAGTTGCAGACCCAGCTGCGGCTGCATTCTTAAGAGCTCTAATTCACTCTCTATATTCACGAACGCGTTCTGCTCCTGTTTTAGCTATTTTTCTATTTTTTTCCGTGCATACTTGTAGGATGAAAATTAATGTTACGGTTATGTTAATAATGTAATGGTAATGTTAATGTAATGTTAATGTTAATGTTAATGTTAATGTAATGTTAATGTTAATTATATTATTTTCAGTATGTTACTCGTTCACTTTTAATTACATTTTGTTTGAACATTTTCATGTGCCTATATGGCGTAGTGGTATAGTTTGCGACTCTTAAGCAACGATGTTCGGGGTTCAATTCTTGGCAGCGGCAATAACTTTTTTAAATTTTCATATGATTTGAAAACGTTAGCCTAGCGTCACGAATAAGAGACCTTGAAATTTCACTCGCCGCCAAAGAAGTTTCACTTCAAAAACTAAAAATCCTATTTAAATCGTAAAGTAATAGGTCATTCCAGAAAAATGGCTTACAACGCCATTCATTTATTCAACGAAAGGTTCCTTTTAATTCATAGAAAAATAACTTGAAAGAGTTTCTACAAGGAAAACACAGAATCGAGCCTATAAAGGAAATGTTAGAAAGTCTAAAACCGGTCCTTTTCAGGCCAATATTTCGAGTAGATTTATAAGAAGACGCCTAAATGAAGATGGATTATTTTGAACAGTTGGCAGTAAAAAAAACCACTCACTACCAAAGACGAAGTCAAGAATCTTTTGAATTTGCAAGGACACACGTTAATTTGGATGTTTGATTTCAAAAAAGGGTTTTGTGTAAATCATTGTTCATTATCCAAAATATAAAAATGATCAATAACACAAAAAACAACAAAATTAATGAGTAAGAACAATGGATGGACAAATTTGCTTAATTGAAGGTACTCCAGCATACAATGGAACCATTCACATTTCATTCCATGATAGAAAATTGGCTCTTTATACATGACCATGATTCCAAACACTCTGCTGAAGTGATAAAAGAACAGATAGTAGCTGAAAAAAATCGTACCTCTGAGCTGTTCAGCTCAAAAGCTCCATCTGAACCCAAAAGAAAACCTTTGGAATGATATAAAGGTTACAATCGCCAAGAAGATACATAAAAATGCCGTTAAACTTTGGTCAAGTTTAACGGCAGCAAAC
The DNA here is from genome assembly GCA_958299015.1 of Tetanocera ferruginea. Lineage (NCBI taxonomy): Eukaryota > Metazoa > Arthropoda > Insecta > Diptera > Sciomyzidae > Tetanocera > Tetanocera ferruginea. The sequence goes on along the minus strand of OY282643.1, from coordinate 123,520,345 downwards.
CTCGTGCGCAGTTCCTCAGAGCAGATAGCAAAGTTAGTAAAAACTTTCCTCGTGGATGCTAGGAAACCATAAAAAATCGTAAACTTGTTAATGGCTGTAGTAGCTTCGATCAAATGAAAATCCTATCGAATTCTTCATTTCAAATGTTTTAGAGGCGAAAATAAAAAAAAAAAAAAAAATAAAACAAAAATTGATACTTCGATTTTGGATATCTTCAAGGGAAAATAATATCAACAAGAATAGCCGAAATGTCACTTAAGCTCAACAAAAATTATAAAATATTCTTAAAATATGATCTCGTATGAACATTTTTTGTTAATTGTAAATTTAAAAAAAGTTGAAAAATATGAATAGCACGATATTTTGAATTGGCAAAAACTTTGAGTGTCGTAGGTTGAAAACCAAAATGTTGTTGCTTCCCTACTGCTTACCGTGTAATGCCATTTTTTTTTATTTTCCTACAGAGCTGCTCACTGTTTTTGTTTTGTTCCCTTTAATGTGGGCGTGTGTAGCAGTTTTTTTTTCAGTGAATTTATTCATCTACCTTTAACCATTTTTTGAATTTTGGCTTCCAACTGCATATTTAACTATGCTTTTGTTTTCAGTTTACTTGCTGTTGCTGCACACCATAAAAACCAAATAAAAAAAAAGCAAAAACCAAAAAGATATCCTTTGGGTCGAATTCAGATGAACAGATTGTTATCATATAAACAGCAGAAAGAAGCAAAGAAACAACAAAGTGAAAGACAACAGCTTGGAACAAAATCAACTCTGGTTCTACTTCGCTGGCAACTCAAATGTGGCGCTTGACTTTTTTTATATACATATGTATGTATATAATATATTATGCAGAAACATATACACAAACATACACACAAAAAGTTGCAATTACAATGACAACAAAAACAAAAACAAAAACAACAACAACAACAGCAACACAAACAAGAAATAACAACAACGGCGCAGATTTCAGCATAAAAAACTTTTTTTTTCAAATTCGCTGCAACTGCGGGGAATCCTTTGCATAAAATATGCAACTGAGACTGAAGTTGGGAGTGTCAGTGTGTGTTTGCGTGTGCATGACTACTTCTTGCTAAATTCAGTCATAATATAAAATAGAAGTACTTTTGTGCTTTGCTCTCTTGCTCTTCAAGACGTTGAACTCGCCTGCATTCTTTCAGATAAGCGCGAAACGAAGCAGCTTAATTTGACTGTATCCTGCTGATTAGAAAACATGAAGTAAAAACTTTGCACACCGAAACTTTTGCTTCAGCAAGTTGTAGAAGTTTTTAGTTTTTTTCTTTGTTTTTTTTTTTTTTTGTTTGTTGATTTTAATTTTAATTGTTTAACTAATTATTTGGAACAATTAGCAGCGTGGTTTCTTGTTGTGCCAATTAAAAAGATCTTAACAGCATTACGTTAGCAAACAAATTAAAGGCTTTGTATTTTTAAGTTTTGAAATTTGAACAAAAGAACTTAAAATAAAACGAATTATGCAAGCAAAAGTTGAAATTTCAGGTTAATAATTGGAATAATATAGTTAATGGCAAACTTTTATTCAATATAAGTTTTTTTTAAAAAGTGCAGTTTTAAGGGAGTTTTGAGAATAAGCGAAGTGCATGTATAAAGTGGAGTTATCATTAAGCATTTGAGAAGTGCAATAAAATTTGATGAACATGTTTAAGGATTTGCAGTGTTGTTTGTAAGTTTTTGTTCTGGGGTAAGAAGGTACAAATTTTTTGACTCCCACGCTTACAACCACATGGAGGAGTGATAAGAATAGAAAATTATGTCAATTTAGCCATGAACGTCTGTCTGTCTATAAGATCACAGCCGTAGTTTTGAAGTTATTGTAATAACTTAATATGTGTTTGTATGTATAAGCTTCTATTTAACAAAATAATGGTCAAGTTAGAAAATGGTTGAAATGGCTAAATTGGATGAAAACTACGCCTTCGTAATGGTGAAATCCTTAATTCTAAAACATTTTTTTTTGGCATTTTTTCTTTCAGCTTAGCTTTATGGTATGGGTGATGGTGTGAGTAACGGTTTTTCCATCTATCTCATTAGGAATAAGAATAAAATTTGATTCTATAATATTTAATTTTTTGGGTTGTGGTTTGTTTTAGGTATTTCTAAAATTTTAAAAATGCTCAAAGCGCAAAATTTTTTGAAGTTTCTCAACAAAACTGCTTATGCTTAGCGGAGTTGCAAGTTGCTGCATTAAAATTTTATATAAAACTAAGTTAAGCATTCGGCCATTTATGATGATATCAATTATCTTTTTTTTTTTTTTTTTTTTTTTTAATTTATTTACTTCAAGTCAATGAACAATCGTTCTTACAGACTATGATAATTTGTATAATTAAATGTTTTTCAATAATAGTTTAAATAATTTAATAATGGTTATTTAACACATTCTTTAATGATTGTTTGGAATTAGAAAAATCTATATTACAGTAAAGCATACAGTTGTTGAACTCTAGCATTGCTCTATACATTGGTGAGTTAATGGCATAGTTGGTTCTGCATCTTCCTAGATAAAACACATCAAAATGACGTAATGTTCTACAAGGAACATTGAAATTTATTAGTTCAAGTAGTTTAGGGCAATCAATCGTCCCGACTACAATATCAAAAATGAATAACAGAGATAAAATGGTTCTTCTATTCTGAACAGTTTTCAAATTTATAAGACTACATCGATCATAATAAGAAGGCAGAGGATTACTTGGATAATTTACTTTAAAAACAAATCTAGTAAAAGCTTTCTGAATTCATTCCAGGCGTATTGTATGAGACGCATAAAACGGATTCCATATAAATGAAGCATATTCCAACTTCGAACGAACAATAGAAGTATAAAGTATTTTTAATGTAGTAGGGTCCCTAAAATTAGAACCATTTCGCCGTACTACAGCAAGGAGAGAATAAGCTTTTGGAATAAAATAATTAAGATGGCAAATGAAAGTAAATTTTGAATCAAAAACAACACCTAGATCTTTAATTTCATAAACACATTTCAAAGGGAAATTATCTTAATAGTAGGTTATTTTTAATGGACATGATGATTTTGTGAAAGTAGTAAACATACATTTTTCGAGATTAAGATAAAGACCATTTTGCAAACTCCAGTCATATAATGAATTTAAATCTGATTGCAGTACCGAGGCATCAGATAAATTTTTTATTTTCCGAAATATTTTTAAATCATCCGCGTATAACAGACATTGTGAATTTTTTATTTTTAATGTAATATCATTGATAAATAGTATGAAAAGTAACGGACCCAAAATGCTACCCTGTGGAACACCCGAAAAGGCAATAAATGGTCTTGAAATTTCATTTTCAACATACACATAACATACCCTATTACTAAGATATGATCCAAACCATTCTAATAAATTAGAGTGAAACCCAATTTTCGCTATTTTTTTCAACAATATATTGTGAGAGACTTTGTCGAAGGCTTTCGAAAAGTCTGTGTAGATGGAATCAACTTGATAACCCTGTTGAAAAGCTGAAATACAATATTCAGAAAAAATTGTAAGATTCGTTACCGTCGAACGGCCAGGAACAAAACCATGTTGAAATGGAGATATAAAGCGTTTTACAACAAAATAAACTTTTCTTTTTACTATAATTTCGAAGAGTTTTGATACCGACGTTAGTTTAGATATTGGTCTATAGTTTTCAATATTATTTTTATTTCCAGATTTGAAAACTGGGGATATAAATGAAACTTTCCAGTCAGAAAGAAAAACTCCAGTAGATAAGGACTTATTAAAAATCAGCTGAAGAGGTTTTGCTATTGATTTGCAACAATTTTTTAATAAAATACCCGAAAGACCATCCGAATCAGATTTAGTTGTAGTTTTTAGATTCAAAATTCCTTCCATAACGTCAATTTCAGAGATAAACAGCGTTCCGATATCAACTAATGGTGTTATATCACTAGTAATATCATCATCTTGCGGCTGTTAGCGGTTAGCGGTTAGCGGTTATTTAATTAAATTAAGTTATTAAGCTTTGAAGTTTGAGTTTGCTGAACATTTTAAATTAATTGTTAAATGATAAAATTAATATAATAAAATTACACATCTTGTGATCGTGTCAAATCAAAATCCAAAGACAAAAAATGATAAATGATGTCACAAAAAAACTTCTGACGCACACATAAAGTAAAACTAAAAGCAAGGGATTGACAGTCTACATTTTAAGAAACCTTGTCGTAAATAATTGCTAGTAAGGTTTTTTAACACAAGAGCTATGAATAAGGACTTCAAATAAAGGACGTTTATTGTAACTTCGACCTAGCAAACTCGTTTAATAGCATTTGAAAAACTATTCACAAGCGGCTTGCACTAAATTCTCATCCATTTCGTTTCAAATCCTTATCAGGCTACTTGAATACATCAACTGTTAAGCCTGTCGTTGAACAAATTTTACTTAACATATAGGCCACTCTGCTGGCCATTCTTCGGCAGAGATAAAATCAGACAAATTTTCTCGACACCAGCCTTGAGTACGCTTTTCTTTATATGAAGGTGCAGAGTCTTGTTAAAAACAAAAGTACTCCTCTTCGTACAATATCCTGGCGTGTGGAAGAAGATGATCTTGTAAAACATGTTTGAGGTAATTTCCCATTTTGTGAAGCTGCACTCCAAACCATAATTTTTGTACGTTTTGATAATGCTCAACAGCCAATTTTTACCTTTTGGAGCACCCACAAGACTTCTTGAGTACAGACGGTTATTCTTGCAAAAAGAACAGTTTTTCATCCGAAAAGATTTATTCATCTTCACAACACCATGCAAACAACTTCTTACTTTTTGTGATACGCAATTGCTTTTGCTGTGATGACCGTGGCATGCTGGTTGAGTGTGTGGTTTAGTATGCTCGGAGCCCGGGTTCGATCCCCAGCCGCGGCGAAAAGTTTTTTTCAATAAAAAATTTTTCTGATCGGTCACCACCTCTCTGCAGACAATGGCAAACCTCAGAGAGTAAATAATGCCATGTAAAGCTTCTTGAGAACATGAACTTTAGCCGTTCGGAGTCAGGCATAAAACATGTAGGTCCAGTTCTCGGTCTATTGTGTGCAAACATTTAATAACACACACAACACAATTGATCATAAGAAGCTCGGTCAAAGTCCTTTCAAGCGTTGAAATGGAAAATTTGTTTTTTTTTTTTTTTTTAATTGCTTTTACTTATATGTTAGCCTTTGTACGCGTTGCTTCTTATATCATTTGAGTTGTAAGTCATTGCTGATAAGAAGCTCTATAGAAGACTTTGATATTTTTATATACTTTGCTAAAGAATGGGCAGATTGAGCAGGACTTCGTGGAAATCGTTGTCTAACTTTTCTTTTTACGGAATTTTTTCGCACAGTCCGATTATGATCAAATTTGTTTTTAACTCATTAGAGGTCAATTGAAAACTGGCTATAATTTGTATGCCCTAACCTGAAGGGTCAGGGTATATTAAGTTTGTGCAAACGTTTGTAACGCATAGATCGAAGCGAATCCGGTATTGAAAAGTATATATATTCTTGATCTGGATCACCACGTGAGTCGAGCTATTCATGTCCGTCCGTCCGTCCGTCCGTCCGTCTGTCTGTGTGTTGTCCGTAAACACAAAATAAGAAGAAGGAGTTGAGGTAATTAGATGAAACTTGGTTCAAACATGAACCCAAGGATCTGCACTATTGAATATTTTTGAAATCCGCTTACGGACACGCCTACCTCCCATACAATGCAAAAATTGAAAACTGCATAAATAAGCTCATTATAAGCGTACAATAATAAAATTAGGTATTTAAGTGTTTTGTATCAATACAAAGATGTTTTTGAAAAATGGGTATCATCCGCTTACGGACACGCCCACCTCCCATACAACACAAAAATTGAAAACGCAATAAATAAGCCTCTGTTAAACCTACAGAGCTGAAATATGGCACGTGTGCTTTTTTATGACAAAACAAATATGGTTTTGAAAATAAAAGTCATCCGCCTACGGACACGCCTACCTCCGATACAATGCAAAAATTGAAAACTGCATAAATAAGCTCATAATTAACCCACAATAATAAGATTTGGTGCGTATGTGTATTGTATCAACACAAATATATTTTCGAAAAATGGGTGTCAATCGCTTACGGACACGCCCACCTCCCATACAACCCAAAAATTGAAAACGCAATAAATAAGCTTTTGTCAAACCTATAGAGTAAAATATGGCACGTGTTTTTTTTTATGACAAAACAAATATGGTTTTGAAAAATAGACGTCATCCGCCTACGGACACGACTACCTCCCATACAACACAAAAAGTTAAAAACTCAATAAATAAGATTATATCTGTCATAGAGAGATCAAAATTGGTATGTATGTATTTTATACCAAAACTCAGGTGTGTTCAAAAATTGGGAGTAATCCGTCCACTAACACGCCCACCTCCCATACAACCCACAATAGCGGTAGCACAATAAAGGCATCAATTGTGAGATACTGGAATAAAACTTGGTATGTGTAAATTGTTCATCAACATTTAAATGCATATAAAATATAGACTTCATCTGCCCACGGACACGCCCATTTTCAATCATATTATTGTATTTTAGAAATGTAGGTTAGGGTATTTCAAAGTCGGGCTAGACCCGTCATGAAAATCTAGTGTCCGACCGAATGTGATTTTTTGCCGAAGCCGAAGTCGAAGCCGATTCTTCGGCAAAATGGAAATAATCGGCCGAAGGCCGAAGCCGATGCCGATGCCGAATAAGAAATGAGAAATGTTTTCAAGTAAAAAAAATTATAAAATTTATTCTTTGCTTTTGTTATATGGGCATTTCCACGAAAATGTCAACCACAGCTGAAAAATTGAATGTATTTCTAAGTCCAATTTTTTAATCTAGTAAAATACTATTGTATAATGGTCGAATACTTGCAATATTGTGGGTATAAAAAGTTATCAATTCTTTTCATTTGTCGATAAACTTGTATTAAAGACGTTAAAACGTATTCATCGAAGATGTATACAATTAAAGTATAGACGTTTCATCTTTAATTTTATGTTTTTTTTTTCATTTCTTTTTAACTCTTTGAAATCAGAATTTATTTGTTGTAATCGAATTCATATTTTTTATATCTTCTAATATATAAAAATCTCGTGTCACGGTGTTAGTGTTTGAACTCCTCCAAAACCGTTAGATCGATTTGAACGAAATTTTGTTTGTGCATTTGGTAGGTATGAGAATAGGTCGTAAAGTATTTTTCACTCTCCTATCCCCGAGGGCCGTAGTACTTTTTCAAAAACACAAAAATTAATTTAACTTTCGACCCATGTGTCCCACATCAATGAAACAAAGTAGTGCCCTTCGCTAGCAAAATTGAGCGATCTATGAAAAGGGAGGCATGGCACCCAGTGCCGGGTTAACACATAGCGGGGCCTGGGGCTAAAATCGACACGGGGCCTACTTAAGGACAAAGCATTTAACTCGGATTTTTTAAAAATAAAAACATTAATTTTTACATTTTTTATTTAAACATTTTTTTCTCGATTAAACTGTGGCAATACTTCCTATCAATTTGTCAAAATTAATCATTTACAACAAATCATTTTCAATACAAAGTTGCGTTATTGGCGACAAACATACATGTCGGTTTGATCGGTGTACATTTTTTATTATTTTTAATACTAAAAATTACCTTTCATCTTCAGCTGTTTTTTCTGGTTATTCTTCTCTCATAGTCTTGACAAACAAATCGACTGAAAAATTCACTTCGCAAATGTGTTACGAATTCGATAAGAGAAGACAACATATCGTTAGCAGGTATGAAATCAATATCTACTTTTTGCAAATATTGGCTGGTTGTGTTGAAGCGATTCAATATTCAGTTCCAGAGAACTATCATGAAAGCGTTTTGAAGTTTTATTAATTCATTCAATAGTGCAGAAGCTTCATGCCGCCTTTCAGATTTTTGGTTTTGATCTTCACATAAAATTTCCTAAGATCTATATAAGATGGATATTGTAAAAACATGATAAGCCACATTGCTTTAAAAGTTCAGATTTTATGTTAATTACGTCTCTTGACGCATTATCAACATCAACTTAAAATATTGCCACCATTACCAGATCAATTCTGGCCCTATACCTAAAAGAAATTTTAAGCACAACCACTATTTCTTGCAAATATACATTGTTTTAAAACTTAAAGGTCGATTACTTCGAAAAATTTTTAATTTTTAAAGGGGGCTGCAGCACCCCCTAGCCCCCACCTAAATCCGCGCCTGATGGCACCGACCATACAATTAAATTTTTTGATTTTTTGAATAGATTTGAAACTACATTTATAACAATGAAAGTCGATATGAAGTAACTTATTGGCCAGGTTTTTTATTTATAATACTGACACGGGTATTGGAAAACGGGGCAGGGATCCGCCCATACAATTCAAATTTTCAATGCAGAATAGCTATGGAAGTAAAGGAACAGAACATTTTTCTCAGAATGAAGTTACTATCTGGTGGTAGGTAGCCTGCTACTGAAAAGCTATAACGGGTATTGTACAAGGTATCACAAATCAAAGAAACTCGATTTGGAGTTACTATTTGGTGATATCCTACTACGGGGAAATATTCAAAAACGAGAACGGGTATAAGACAAGGAGTGTGGCTCCACCCATAAAAGATAATTTTTTATATTGGAGTGGATTTTTTATTTGTTGATGGCCTTATATTGGCAAACTGGAACAGGCATTGGACTAGGACGGCAGCAACGCGCCGAGTACCAGCTGGTTTAATAATATAAAACTATTTTTAAAAGCCTTAGTTGGTCTTCTTAATTACACATTTTCTTAACGGATATTTTGTCGCGTGGGTTATGTCGCGTGAGTTACGGCAAAGATTTTTTGGAAACTCTGCATATTTTTAAATTGGCAAACTTCACTGTTTTCCGTTGAGAAAATTCACTGAATTTTACAATCTAAACTTGCTTGTAAAACACACTTCTGTTTTTGTCGCGTGAGTTACTCCCATATTTACCACTGCTTTTCTTAGTTAGTTACAGGAACGACAATTTTGGTAAATCATACCATTACTATTTTTTCTAATGTACTATGATACATGTACATTAGAATTTTTTTCATTGATAACATAAACTTCTGAGAAAACGAAGCTTAATGACGAACGCATGTCGCGTGAGTTACCATGGAAATGATATTCATTTCAGTACAAAAAAACTTACTGAAATCATTAAATTCGAGTAAAACGCAAGAGTTTTTCTGCAAAATTCGGATTTTTCTGTTATTGATATACAGACGTCAGAATAAAGTTGAAAAAAAATGTAACATATTTTCGATCCAGTGGAGAAAAGCTTCAGAAATGTAATACTAACTGAAATCTGGCAGGAAATTTCTAGGGTTAACTCGGCTTTTATATTTCAGTCCATAACAAAATCAAAAACTTTACAGTCGGACTAGCTGCATTTACCATTTGAATAAGATTTTCAAAGAGTGAACACCAACTCATGAAAGAACAGAAAAGGAGAGAAACACAAAACAACTAATGAAAATGTTTCAAATGTGGAATATTTAATGGAGTTCCTGAATAATTAAAAAAAATTCTAAAAACTTACAAAAAAAACTGTTTAGCAAAGCAAAACCATTCGGCAAAAATAATCGGCTATTTCGGCCGAAGCAGAAGCCGAAGCCGAAGGTCAAAATATTGGCCGATTATGCCGATTACCGAAGCCAAAGCCGAATAATCGGTCGGACACTAAATATAACTTAATCAATTAATGTCACTCATACGCCGTGTGAATAGCTGAAATTCAACTTAAATTATATAAATTTTGGGCACAACGTTTATCTATATTTTTTATTTTTTATTTTATTTTTTTTTTTTGTTTGTGCTTTAGACCCTTTGCATTGAGTCTATTTAACTAGTAACCGTTAATATTTAATTACAGCACGCTTAAAATGCAATTAATTTACAGTTTTAATTGCATTACAATATTTTTGTTGGCCTGCGTGAGAGAGAAAACCTTTTTCATTTCAAAACACACTGAAGGCTATTTGGTTTGATATTTTCCACTTGTTATTGGTGTTGTTGTTGTTGTTGTTGTTGTTGTTTGGTTGTTATTTTTGGCTTTTGCCTTGAACTGTCAAACACAGTGAATGACCTTAGGTCAAAAGCAAATTAACATAACAGCAAAGCAGAAGAGCGAATTTTTAGAGCAGAGTGCAAAAGTCTAAAAATAGCAACTTTCAAAACTGACGCGCTGCTCTAAATAAACAGGACATAACAGTACAGAACATAACAGCACAATTAAACGAAGAAATTTAAGTGTTATAAGCATGTTAAGAATGGGTTGTAAGCAGAGTTACATTGATAATTATTAGCAGCTCGAATAAATTGTATTTTTTTTTTGTAGACAAAATAAAAAATAGGGGCTTATTTTTAAGCCAAGTTAATTGTTGTGAGTAGAGAAAAAGAAATAAAAATATAAAAAAAAACAACTTTAGTACTGCTGCTTGAGTTGGCCAAGCTGTGCGTCCTTGCTGCCAGTTTCCTTGAATTGCCAGCATTGTTGTTGTTTTTGTTGTTGTTGTTTGTGAAAATCTTAAATATGCCGGCTTAGCACTTGGCTCTTATTTTCTAATTAGGAACGTCAAGCGGTGGAAAGTAGTTTTTGCTTGTTGTTGCTGTTATTGCTATGCAAGTTTGGCAACAGCCCACTCAGTTTGGCTTAGCACAGGTAAGCAAGGACTTAAGGTTTTTTGTTTTATTTTATTTTATTTTTTGACACATTATGTTGTTTTGTAAGCTGAAAATTTTACTTAAGAAAATGGCAAAAACATAGTGGTTTTTATACTTGCTGATGTTGTTGTTGTTTTTGGTTTGTTTTGCTTGATGCTATTTTCATCATTAGCATCATGGCAAAGGTTCAAAAATTTTCAACATAGAATTTACGCTGTCACATAGCAAATGTCGGTTTATGATAGAACAACAACAACAACAACAAGCAACAAAAACAACAACAACAACAACAACTAGCAGCAACAACGACAAGCTACAGCATAAAATAATCAACTTCTGCCAGGTATAGCAAGGTCAGAAAACTTTAGCTTAAAAGTTTTGCTGCTGCAAAACCACACTCAAGCGGAAGCGGTAGTAAGGAAATGTTCATTTATGGCAGCCATTCTATACAAGTTTGTGTGTTCTGCAAAAATGTGTTGATAGCTTGAAAGTGTATTATTTTTATATTTTTTGTTGGTTTTTTTTATGTTTTGCTGGCAACAGGCTTGCCAAGTTGGCTCAATTACTGTCTAAGCCGTGTCAATGTCGGCGTCCACAGTTTGTTGTTGTTGTTGTTCTTATTTTGTATCAAACTTGTCTTTATTAAAGCCGCAGCTTGTTTCAATGCTGCTTAAAAGCTTTAAATTTCGAAAATGTCTAACCTAATAAGGCTAAAATTGAGGCATAGCAGGTTATAAAACTTGGCTAAGCTGCTTAAATAACAGCAATTTTTACACCATTAGCGCTTATGGCATGCTTATTGATAAAAATTTGCTTCACTCACTGCTGACACAGACGCTGAGCAGTTGCCATTTTTTTTTTTGTTTTTTCACAATTTATTCATGTGCCATCGAATGTTGCTTCAATTCCGTTGCTTTGTTATTTAAATCAGCGTAAAAATTTGGCTTATGTTAAAAAAAAATCTTATTGTTTATAGAATTTCCGCTGCTGTTGTCAGCCGCCAACTGCTTTAATGCATTGTTTCTTTTGCAACTGTTATTTTAATAAATTAAAAAAAAACTGCGCAGGCAAATAAGCATAAATAAACTCGCCTGCACTTGCTTTTATACTAGCAACAATAAAAACTGCAACAAAAACGCATGCACCAGACCACAAAAAACAATTTATAATAAATAAGCAGACAACAAAAAAAAAAATACAATTTAATAAACCCGCCAATTGCTTGCATGTGGTAGTGTTTGCACAAACACACACTCACATGCCCATACATACAAAGCAAGTGCTGAATATGTTATACATTTGTGTCAGCAACAATTTGATGCAATTGTTAAATAAAACAAACAAAAAAAAAAAATATAAAAAAAAAAAAAAAAATATGTCGGCATACAAAACACCAAAAAATAAATACAATAAAACTCAATTGAAATGTTGCTATAAATTTCACACATAAAGTACCAACACGCTCACACAGCCAAACACATGCACACTCATACTCAAAATCATCTGAACAGCCAAATTAATTTTATATATTTTACAATTTGTGGTTTCCGCTATTCAAACATGTCGATGTGAATAACAGGCTGCTGTTTGTATGTGTCTGTGTTTGCTTAAACCTGCAGCAGAAATTAAAAAAGCCACACATACATCTACAGCTGGCTGCACACAATGTGTTGCAATGGCAATAAAAAGTATGCCAAAAAATGCCAAATAGTTTTCATTTCTCAAGCTCAATTTGCCAAAACCCTATCTATCTCTCTCTCTCCATATCTCCCTCTCTTTCTCTTTTTCATTTTGTGCCGTTTGCGCCCAAATTCTGCAGCAATTCAAAATATAAAAAATTTATTTGATCACTAAATGTCGTTGTGCTTGATTTGTTCAACGTGGCGTATGAGTAACACTTATTTAGACAGCTACTCCTAACGTCTGTCTGAGCGCACGTTTTGATTATGAAAAGCATACCGTGATGTGCCTAGAAATAATCTACTCAGGAGGTTGTAGTCAATAAGAGTAGTCAGAATAGTCATAGAAGAACAAACACAAAAAAGACTTCATTCGCAAGAGTGTAAAAAAAACAATTCGAATTTTCGATATCCGACATCTTGTTTTTTACACTCAAAATAATTGGACCTTTCATAAATAAATATGTTAATAAAAATTACCTTATGTGATAACTCTTGCGGTAATTATATTTGCTCACAATGTATTAGCTATCTATATATGAAGGCATCAGGACTCGTAGGATACACCCAAGTTATTTTAAGATATTAAAAACCTCAATTGCAAAGTCAAAAAAATGTTTTAATTTCGCAGTAATATGAAGAGTGGGTACCAAAGTCTGTGAATTTTTGAATGAAACACAAGTTTTTTGACAATAAATAATTTTTTTTTTAAACAAAGTCTTCTTTAACGGGGGACATGACATTGGCCGTTTTTTTAAATAGACATTTTTTTAATAATTTTGTATTTTAGTAAATATTCTTGGTGATGACCGTGGCATGCAGGTTCAGAGTCGGTTCGGAGTCAATTTTGTGCAAACATTTAATAACACACACAACACAATTGATCATAAGAAGCTCGGTCAAAGTCCTTTCAAGGGCGGAAAAAACAATGGCCAATTTGTTGTTTTTTTTTTTTTTTTTTTTTTAGTAAATATTCTTAAGATTCTAAGAAAAAAACATGGATTTCATGGAAAAATTCTTATGGGTTCAAAAGTTATAGCCGGATTTTTAGTTTTTACCTTTCTTTTCTTTGTTCACAAACTTTGAACGCGTTTATGTCGAAACCATTTTGAAGAAATTTTTTTTTTTTATTTATTTAAACTTGTTTCGCAATCGTATGACACGAGCTTTTTTTAAAAATTTTTTTTTCGATTTTTTATGAATTTTTAAAGTCAATATTTTTTGTTGAAAAAACACACTTTCAAATTTGGAACATCAGCAACAATTGAAAAAACTTTTTAAAAAAGCTCATGTCATACGATAACCAATTTTGTTAAGATTTAAAAAAAGTAATTTTTTTCCAAATCAGACAATTTTTGCGACTCCCAGCGCTACAACTACGAGGCCCCGTTTTTTTCTCTCTGCCGCCAGTTTGGAATTCTATAAAACCATGTTGGAGTGAAAAATATACACTGAGAAAAAAAACATACTTTTAAATTAAAGAAAAAATTTTGAAATAGAAATTTAACGCCATTGCGTTTCTACAAAACAAAAATTAAAACAAGTGTGTTTAATTTTCAGCTACCTATAAACTACTTTCTTTTTTTTATTTTCTCTCATTATTTCTTTGAAAAAACAAACAAAAATTTGAATACAATGAAAATTTTTGAATTTTTTGAATTGGTTTGAAAAATATCGAACATACGATAAAATAAGAACTAATTAATTAAATATTAAAATATATCAAATGTAAAATTCATCGAATGGAGTTAACATTCGGAGGTCCCGAGGGTAGCTGTCTGTGCATCTGATGTTAAAAACTCGGTAAAGCTAAAAAAATGGCATCGAAAATATGCTTTAAAATATTTGTTTTAAATTTTAAATTTATTTCTAAAATTTGTTTTTCATAACAAAAACATTGTTTGAAAAACAAAAACTTTTGTTTTGAATTTAAATTTAAATGTGTTTAATTTTAATGAATTTGTTTCAAGCTCTATTTCAGAAACAAATTCGTAAGATATGAACACAATTTCATTTAATTTTAACACATTTTTCTCTCAGTGTACTTTTTTGAATTTTTTTTTTCTTGTAATTTGTTTAATTCTTTACAATTATAAAAATGTTGTTGGAAAAATGTTTGTTTTTGACTGAGTTTCGGATTTTTAAAAAAAGTCTGTTTTCTATCATGTCCCTCCTTAAGTTCTTTCTTTTCTTTAAAGTCTTCTTTAAGTCTTCTTATATCTTTCAAAACATAAGTTTTGTCGATGTCCTCAAAATAGGTATCTGTTTGTGAGATGATTTCATAATTGAAGTCAAATCTCTTTCCGCCGAGCCTTTTTTTTAGGACCATTTCTAAAACAAGAAATAATCACTCCGGCTTAATCCAGAAAATAGGTCGGATGAGTGAGCATGTAGACTGCACTGGTGCGCACTAAGGCGGCTCACCAAAAATGAATATAAAAAGACACCCCCTAGAATGAAAGCTTATATTGAAAGGGCTGCAGCACTATAACATGTTGTTTTTAGGTGTTCCGAAAAACAGTCAAACTGTTATTTTAGTTATAAGAGAAGTATTTTTAGAGCTACGGGTTGCTGCAACTCATTGGTGGAATATAAAAAAAAAACTAATGATGCCATCTGAAAGGTATGAAAAAGGTAATTTGGCCCCATTGAAAGGTCAGTTTTTTAAGAAACGTTCAAGGTCATGTACATTTCGCTCTACTGTACAAGCCAGGAGTGGAATTTAAAAAAAACGAAATTTACCACCTGAAAGATTTAAAAAACAGGGTCGAAAAAGGTCACTTATGTCCAATAATTGGTCCATGATAGAAAAGAAAATTTTTAATGGAATTTTTAAGAAAATTTCAAGGTCATACACACTTTGCCCCATTGTGTTAGAATGCACTCTTTTGAAATTCTCAAGAAGAATTTCAAAAAGTATATATATCACCGGAAAGGTATGGCAAAAGTTAAAAAAGGTCAGTAAAGTATTTTAACAATGTTACCCCATTGTGCAGTCCATAAGTCGAGTTTAAAAAAACTAATGACACCACCTGAAAGTTAAAAAACGATGAAGAGAAGTCAGTAAGGTTCATTAATTGATTAACGATACTCAACGGATATTTTATAGAGATTTGTTTAAGCTCCTTATCCTTTAACAATTTCACATCATTGTGCAGTCCACAAGAAGAATTTGGAAAAAGGGCAGAGGATAAATGCATGTGTGACAATGATTATGGTATTGGTACTGGCAATGTAAATGGCAATGGTAATGGAATGGTAATAGTAATGTTAATGGTAATGGTAAGGGTAATGGTAATGGTAATGGTAATGGTAGTGGTAATGGTAATGGTAATGGTAATGGTAATGGTCATGGTAATGGTAATGGTAATGGTAATGGTAATGGTAATGGTAATGGTAATGGTAATGGTAATAGTAATGGTAATGGTAATGGTAATGATAATGTTAATGTTAATGTTAATGGTAATGGTAATGGTTATGGTAATGGTAATGGTAATGGTGATAGTAATGGTAATGATAATGATAATGGTAATGGTAATGGAAATGGTAATGGTAATGGTAATGGTAATGGCAATGGTTATGGTAATGAAAATGGCAATGGTAATGGTAATGGCAAGAGCCATGCTTATGGTTATGGTAATGGTAATGGTAATTGAAATGGTAATGGTAATGGTAATGGAAATGGTAATGGTAGTTGTAAACTGGTAGTTTTCTTATATAATATGAATGCATTGATCAATCGTCATTTAAATGTCATGTTAAAATAATCAAAAAGAAAATAATCAAAAGAGCTTGTAAGGACAAAAAATTTCAAAATTTTGCTTCTTTAGCCTAAGTTAGCAAAATCTTTACTTTTTTACTTATCTTGGGTATTTTTTTCTATATGCAAAAAACTTGATCTTTTGGCAAAAAAGTGGTTCAGGAGAACTAAAACCGCTCCATGGGATTTGGGGATTTGGATCCTGCGATCCAAAAAAAATTATGCAGAAATATTTTTAAGAGTCTCTCTAACTTTTGACTCGGTGTCTGGCTGACTTTTTTTTTCTCCATACAGAATCGATCCGGATTAATCCGGTCAATAATAGTTGAATGGTCTGTTTCAAAAGTACCACCTACTTTGAATTGCTCACAGTCACATTAGGTTTGAAATAAAATCAGCACAAAAACAAGTCATTTTCTTATGTAAATTGAAATACTCAGCAGTTTGTGTCCAATCATGCATAACCCAAGTTTTTGAGGATAACTGTCGTCTCAAACTTAAGAAGTTCAATTGACAGGCATTCTGCTGGAATAACCACCTAAGTGACCTTACAAAAGGGCTTAGGCAGCATCACGTCTCAGCAAATTCTTGGAAGAACTCTTTAGGACAGATTTAAACTAAACTAATATTCCCATAACTATCACTTCAGAAATTGAAGTTCCTTATTAAAATAAGGAAAAGCGACTTTAAGGAGATGATCGGAATTATAACTGAAGATTTTTCCAAAAATGAATCTCTCAATTGATTCACTATGCCATATTCTCACTGAATGTCCAGCTCTGATCCAAGAAAGTAGAGAAATCTCGATGTAAATATATATATGCAATTAAAAATTATTCATATATATGAATTGTTTTTCTGGTAAATCATTGTTTTTATTACCTTATTTTACTTGTACTTTAAACATCATGTCATCATCAAAAGCTTACCTGCAAATAAAAGAAAAAAGATTTTTAGTGAAATTTTTAGACAAATATTTTGATGAATTTTATGAAAGCAAACATGATTGAACGACTACTAATTAAGTCATAATATAGAAATTTTTATTTTTTAGTACACTTTAAACAAAATTACAAAAAAGTTTTTCTTTTTTTTTGCCAACACAAGCTTAAATGTTCACCCGCTGGACAAAATAGCAAAACAAGCTGACTTTTCAATTAAATAAATGCGCTTGCAATGCAAATCATCTGATGGCTTTGTTAGAATGCAAAGGTTGCCAGAACTAATTTGCACAAAACACGATAGCATTGCTAGGAGCAGCAACAGCAACAGCAACAGCAACGGCAACGGCGACAACATCAACAAAAACTGTGCTGCTGGTGATCTTTGATAACAATTGCAAAAAATTAACTGCTGCTATGAGCGCGTGTTATCAAATCTCTCAAAGGACACAAAATGCTACAGGAATGAAAGCAGACAAACGCACGCGCTCGTACACACATACACACACACCGACTAAATACGCACACATCATGCCAACTTTAAACGAAACGGACGCTTGGGTACGCTTTGCCATCATGTTTATGAAATTGCC
Source organism: Tetanocera ferruginea (assembly GCA_958299015.1). Classification (NCBI taxonomy): domain Eukaryota; kingdom Metazoa; phylum Arthropoda; class Insecta; order Diptera; family Sciomyzidae; genus Tetanocera; species Tetanocera ferruginea. The sequence goes on along the minus strand of OY282643.1, from coordinate 123,502,612 downwards.
AGCAGCGCTTAACCAGCAAAATGTTGCATGTTGCAAGTTTTGAGCAAAAGTGTCATTTGGAGTGTGAGTGTGAGTGTAAATGTATGTGAGTTTAATAGAGTGTGCATGTGAATGTGCATGTGTTCATCTGCAAGTGGCTGTGTGCTGTGTGCTATGAGTAGCAATTTGCAGTTGTTGTAGTTGTTAGTCTGACTGTTGATAATATTAAGTGCGCTACAAATAGATGAGCAGACAGAGAATAGTTGTGGGTCAAAAACATAGATGTAGAGTACTCGTTAAGCTGCCAAAATTATTGCATTTAATCGAAGCACTTAAGGTGTTTTGTGCATGTGCTGCTGAAACGAGATGGCATAGCGATAAATGCAAAATTATTGATGTTGTTTTTTCATATTCTATAAATCAAAAAATCCAATTAGTTTTTATGCTTAATTAATTTCAACTTTTGGCAGTTTTGTAAAATTAAATGCAACATTTAATGCAGCAATTAAATAAGAGTTTAAAATTAAATTATTTTCGATCAACTTGGAAAAACATTTCATTTAAATTGATTTCAAATCAATTTAGATCAAATGCCAATCAAAACCAAAACAAATTCAAGCCAAGTCGGGCGAAAACAAGTTAAAACTAAAACAAATCAAATTCAGACAAACTGAACTAAAATAAAAGTCAAATCCTTGTCAAGTTCATGTCAAATTCAGCTCAAATCTTAGTTAAATTCAAGTCAAATTTGAGTCAAATTCAAGCAAAATTTAAGTCATTTGCAAGTCATATGCAAGTATTGTGCAAGTCATATGCAAGTTATTTGCAAGTCATATGCAAGCCAAATGCAAGTCCTATGCAACTGATTTTCAAGTTGAATGCAAGTCGTATGCAAGTCATTTGCAAGTCATATGCAAGTCATATGCAAGTCACATGCTAGTCATATGTAAGTCATATGAAAGTCATATGAAAGTCATATGAAAGTCACTTGGAAGTCATATGCAAGTCATATGAAAGTCTTATGCAAGTCATCTAGAAGACATATGCACGTCATATGCAAGCCATATGCAAGGCATATCCAAGGCAAGGCATATCCAAGGCAAGGCATATCCAAGGCAAGGCAAGGCAATGCAAGGCATATCCAAATCATATGCAAGTCCCATGCAAGTCAGATGCAAGGCATATGCAAGTCAAATGCAAGTCATATCCAAGTCATATGCAAGTCCCATGCAAGTCAGATGCAAGGCACATGCAAGTCATAAGCAAATTGTATGCTAATCATACGCAAGTCATATGCAAGTCACAAGAAAGTCAAATGAAAGTCATATGCAAGTCATATGCAAGTCATGTGCAAGTCATATGCAAGTCATTTGCAAGTCGTATGCGAGTCATATGCAAGTTTTATGCAAGTCATACGGAAGACATATGCAAGTCATTTGAAAGTCTTTTGAAAGTATTATGCAATTCATACGAGAGTCATATGCAAGTCTTATGAATGTTATATGTAAGTTATATACAAGTCATATGAAAGTCATATGTAAGTCTTATGCAAGTCTTATGCAAATATAAGAAATTCAAATGGAAGTCATATGAAAGTCATATGCAAATCATATGAAAGTCACATGCACCTCATGTACTAATCATATACAATTCATATGCAAGTCATATGCAAGTCATATGCAAGCCATATAAAAGTTATATTCAAGTCATATGCAAGTCAAATGCAATTTATATGCAAGTTAAATGCAAGTCACATGCACGTGATATGCAACTCATATGTAATTCATATGCAAATCACATGCAAATCAATTGCAAGTCAAATGCAAGTCATATGCAAGTATTATCCAATTGATATGAGAGCCATATGCAAGTCATATGCAAGCCATATGCAATTTATTTATGAGTTAAATGCACGTCATATGGAAGTTATGTGCACTTCTTATGCAAATATGGAATTCAAATGCAAGTCATATGTAAGTCATTTGCAAGTCATATGCAAGTCATTTGCAAATCATATGTTATTCATATGTAAGCTATATGCAAGTTATATTCAAGTCATTTGCAAGTCATATGCAAGTCATATGTAAGTCATATACAAGTCATTTGCAAGACACATGCAAGGCATATGCAAGACATATGCAAGTCAAATGCAAGTCATATGCAATTCATGTGCAAATCATTTGCAAATCATATGCAAATCATATGCAAATCATATGCAAGTCATTTGCAAGTCACATGCAAGTCATATGCAAGTCATTTGCAAGTCATATGCAAGTCATATATAAGTCATTAGAAAGTCATATGCAAGTCATATATAAGTCATTAGCAAGTCATATGCAAGTCATATATAAGTCATTAGCAAGTCATATGCAAGTCATTTAGAGGTCATTTGGAAGTCATTTGCAAGTCATTTGCAAGTCATTTGCAAGTATTATGCAATTCATATGAGAGTCATATACAAGTCAGATGCAAGTCATATGAAAGTCATATGCAAGTTATATGGAAGTCATATGCAAGTCATATGCAAGTTATATGGAAGTCATATGCAAGTCATATGCAAGTCTGATGCAAGTCTTATGCAAGTTATATGCAAGTCATATGCAAGTCTTATGCAAGTCTTATGCAAGTTTTATGCAATTTACATGTAAGATAAGATGACTTGCAAAAGACTTATATAAGTCTTTTGCAAGTCATATGCAAGAGTCAAGTTATGTCAATATATCAGCTTTTGCTTACTTATGACTTACTTATACATACTTTCATACAACACTTATGTAGTTTTAAAACAACCTTCAACAATTTGTTGAAGCGCTGTTTGAAACACTTCATTCGAAATTTTTCAGCTAGCTTTATCACTACCAGCTTTATCACTACCAACTAAGTACTTATTTTGCATTCAGGCCAAGTTGAGCATCATTTAAATTAGGCTATTAAAAATAGTGTAAAAGTATTTAGCATAATGACACGAATGCGTTTGTGTGTATTACTCACACACACACACCCCCATACACAATTACATTTATAGACTTGCATGCAAGTGCTTAAGTGTGCACTTTACATGTTCCACTAAATTATGCAATGTTGGTGCGCTGCTTCGTCTACTACACGTACCTGCTACCTACCTCCACTTTTTTCTGCTGCTTTTTTCTTAATAAAAAATAATGTTTATGAAGTGCTTCTTAGTTTTTTTTTAATACTCTTTTCAAATGCTTGAAAATGTGCAGAAGAAATAATAATATCATAAATGCTTGTTGGTAGCACAAGGTGGCAGCACTAGTACTAAATAAAAAACAACAACTTAAGCCTATAAATAAAAACTTTATGCATGTTAATGAAGTGATTTTAGTTTTTCATGTTGTTGTTGTAATGCTGCTTAAAAACACTGGTTATGTGAATGCAACATCAAGCAATGTTCTTTAAAAGAAGTTCCCAAGCTTAGTTCTGTTAACGGCAAGACAACAACAATTGTAATAATTATGATAATAATAATAATTATAATTACAACAAAAATACTGTAAGAAAATACAACAATAACCACATTTGAGCCAGAACACTGAAGCGCAACTAAATGCAAAACAAACCCATTAACTGCAAAAATTATGTCGTTCATATTTAAACAACAATTGTTGGCAATGTTGCCAGACAATTATTAATGACAAACGTTTATGTCTTCAAATGTTTTGTTTTTAACATTTTTGCCAAGAACTTGCATTTAGTGACTATGATGAAAGGACACTTAGAAGAAAAGCTTGCAGAAGCCAGAAATAAGTTGTGAATTTAAGTGTATGTTGTGAAACCTTTTGCGCACGTGGCAACATTGAAGGCTTTAAACTGTAACAATTAAAAAAAAAATATATTTGTATAAAAATTAAGTTTCTTACTTTGTGAGGAAGTTTTTATGTGGCGTTTTACTTGATTTAATTTATTTTCATTTTAATCTTTGTTTTTTATTCTAAAGCGTTGTCATTCATTGTCAGTTGTTGTTGTGTGTGATCATTACCATTTATACTTTTATATTTATTTTATTTTTATTATGATTTATTTCTTTTATGATCAGAAGAGGTATGATCGAACTTATTAAGTCTGTATACATAGCGAGATTTAGGCAAAACAAATGGTTTCAAGTGTTCAGCGTAAGCAAGTATTCATCAGCCCAGTAGATACTAGCTTTAGTATTCCTCATTAAGTCTAGTACATAAATCTTCAACTAGGCCTAATGATCTGGAGATGTACAGTTAGAGGTCATCGGCATAAGCATGCATACAGATGTGATACCACCTGATGAAAATGTTATTTATGTACATTCTAAATAACAACGGTCCAAGTACGAAGCCTTGAGGTACTCCACTAGAAGTGCTTTTTGGCATAGAACAATTTTGACCCACACGAACTCTTTGAGAGTTGACGCTCACTACCTTTTAAGTAGTTTCTTAGAAAATGCACGGCTGGTATAGAAAAACCAAAATTAAGAGGCATTTTTTTTTAAAGAAAAAAGTAGCTGAATGTGTCTAATGCTTTTGAGAAATCCATTTAGCAAAGCAATGTCAAAACATCATTGCTATTTACGGTGTAGGCGAGGTTGTGAGCCTTTGAGCTTGTGTGCTCAATGGTTTATTTTTCTTATGCAATTTCTTATGCGTTTCTGGCCAAACGACTGCAGCGATTTTGATGAAATTTAATATAAAGAAATAGCAAAAAGACTGCCAAAAATAGACTTGCTCAATAAAGACTAAGCAACTGGAATCGACTGTAAAAAAATTTGGTATTAAAAACGAAGCCAAACGAAGTAGAGTTGAAGAGTTACGAACAAAATCAATCACGAGCGAAGTCATTTTTAAAAACCAACTAAGCCACACGTAGGTACATGAACCGAAGGCTAAAGTTACAAAATTAGAATAAACTTGACCAAAAAGTAAATTTGCTGTAACTTTATTTCCTACGAACGAAATCAAAAACTTTCTTTACAAAAGATGCATGATTTTTTTTTTTATGAACTTTTATTTTATAAAAATAATTTAAAAGTTCTGCGGGTACTGAAAAAATATGATAAAAAATTTAAATATCTATTTAAAGATGCAACCGTAGGTAAAAAAAGTGTTAAAACAAAGTATTTTCCTTTTTGAGAACTATACAACGACATACTTTCGATCGGTTGAAACTGATGAAGTTATACAAATAAGACTATATTTGGCAGATTTTGGGGTCACCTAGAAAAATAATTTTAATGGCACCAACTCCCTCTTAATACAAACTTTCAAATGAGGGGCGGACCCGGCAAACTTTTTGAAGTGAAACTTCTTTAGCCACGTATACAACATACGGCGAACGAAACTGGTAGTAAAACCGATGAAACGAATGAAACTGCGGCGAATTGTGGTGAATTTAGGTTAATTAGCTGAATTAGGTGAATTTAGTGAAACTAGGTGTTCGCAAAACCTTATAAATTAGAATTCATAAGGTGTTCGGAAAGAACAAAATTATCAAACAATGGTTTGAGTCCGAACTAACAGATGAATTAATCAACAAAATTTTAGACCGAACTTTTTGAAGGTGGAATTTTCAAATAGATACGTTATGCTTAAATTTCCAACCATGACATGTTACGCTGGAATATTCAACCTGTATGATTCTATGGCCAATTGGATGCAATGGGATTATCTGAGGTCACACTTTTATGGATTCCATAGATGATTTTGACCAAAATGCATGATTCTATGGCCAATCGGATGCAATGGGATTTTCTGAGGTCATTCGCAGGTGGTCATCAAAACTTTAATGGATTCCATTTTCAAGTACATTTTTGTACAAGACGAACTCAATTTATAATGATGATGATGATGATGGGATTGCCCGGCCATACACAAAAATCGACGTCAAAGTCCAATATTCACAGTGACAAGGTCCTTCTCTATGTTTGGTCTCTGTATTTGGTGGGGCCGTGATGTGCTATAGGCTGCTACAACTAGGTGTAACAATCACAGAGCAACTCTACCGAACTCAATTGATGCGTTTGAACCGAGCATTGAAGCAAAACCGTCCAGAGTGCGATCAAAGGCACAACAAGGTAATTTTGCAACATGACAACGCTCAGCCACATGTCGAAACGCTGAAATGGGAAGTCTTACCTAACAATTTGGTTTCTTTGATGACGCATGCTCCTAAATATCAGCACTCTTTTAAAATAAACTTCATCTTCTCATGGCTTTATATGAAATGAGACTTTTTTTAGTAAGACTAAACTAAAAACTCTCTACATTTTTGGGTTAAAGTTTCACTTATACCGTGCGTGGCGGCCACACACATATTTTTTTTTGGGTGAGCTACTTTAATGGACACTAGAGTGTATCGACTTGTATGGGAAAAATCTTACCCCCAATTCCGGTACCAAAATTAAATAGTACATGAAAAATTCTTTACATTGGTCTACTTTTTTTTTATTTGAACCAATTTTGGCGTCCCCCGAATTGCATTTTTGTGCATTTTTTAACAACTTTTGTACTGGAGACCCATCAATGGTTGATTTGAAAGAAAAATCAAGATTATCAATTAATTCCTTTCATATAAAAACATAGAACTGCAAATTTTCATCCCTGTTGACAATTGCTCTGACTAGATATAACAGTTTTTTTCAAAGTGAATCCACTTGTTATTTAATATTTGATATGTTTTATTTATTGTATGAAAGTATTTTTAAATTTTCGTTTTTTTTTTTTTATTGCTTAATGCAAAAGTAAAACATTTTTTTAAACTATTACAGTTAACCAAATAATAACAACAATTTTTTTTAGATCCTGTAAAGGACTAAAAAACCCTTTTTTCGAATTTCGGCCTTTTTGAACGACCCTCCAACATAGAAAACATTATTCTTTTCTTCATTCTGCAGAAGCAGCAGCCACTGACGCCTCTGTGACGAGCTTAATATGTTATAACTTGCTAAAAGTTTAAAAATACTTTCATAAAAAAAAAAAAACATATCAAATATTAAATAATAAGTAGATTCACGTTGAAAAAACTGTTTTATTTCATCAGAGCATTTGTCAATAGGGATGAAAATTTGCAGTTCTGTGTTTTTATATGAAAGGAATTTATTGAAAAGCTTGATTTTCTTTTAAAATGAACCATTAATGGGTCTCCAGTACAAAAGTTGATTAAAAATACACAAAAATGCATTTCGGGGGACGCCAAAATTGGTTCAAATAAAAAAAAGTACACCAATCGACAGGATTTTTCATGTACTATTTAATTTTGGTACCGGAATTGGGGGTCAGATTTTCGATACACTCTAATGGACACACCAACAATACCGTGCATTAGTGGTTGGCTAGCATGTAAACATGTTTCCCCAGACTAATATTTGACAATATTACCATTGATTCCGTATTATAGAGTTTATTCAAAGACGCAGACCACTTTGTTTTTACCTGTTCTCGCTTCAGTACAGTTCGGATAGAGCTAGAAGATATACTCGCAACCTCATACCGACGATGTGCCAATAACAAACCAATTGGAACGCGGTTTGCAACTTTGCAAAGCAAGCCTGATTAAAACAGCGGTCCCTCTCAACAGCCTTCTAACCATTTTAAGGCGATTCTCCTTCCAAGTGCCTCAGCTGAAAACGCTGAAGGAGGTGATAACCAAGATATAACAGAAATATTCACTGAAAACTGTGTCTAATGCTCACGATGACCTTTTTGATGTAGAAATATATCGTTGGCCCAGGAGGTTAAGCCGTTCAGACAGCGTGCAGGTTTAGTGGGTTAAAGTTACATACCATAAAAGCTTTCGATGCTTCCTGTATAAAAAATATTAATAAAAAGAAGTACTGAAGATAAGACACTAGGTTAAATAGATTTAAATTATGAGATATCTTTTCCGCCATGAGTGATTCAAATATTTGCGACACCGAGGACAATAAGCTCATTGGACGGCAATTACATAGGTAGCAGGCTTTAGGTTCTTTTTTGCTTTATAAATAATACTAGCAACCTTCCAAAACTGAGGATAGCACTAGGTGGTGAGGCAAGGATTGAGAAAAAAAAGCTTAATAAAACTGATGAGAGTCTTTATTACCCAAATGATTATTTAGATTATATTTTATTAATACTGCGGGCTATCTCCATTTCATTTCGAGTTTCTTCGAGTTTTGTTATAATAGGTTTGTTCCCGTACTCTAAAGTTTTAGTCCAATTTACCAATTTTTACCAGTTTTAGTCCGAGAAGCGTTCCCGTACTCGAAAAAATAGTAAAAGAGAGGGCAATGGAGAGAGTAAAACATTTCCCCTCCTTGTCAAAAGTTGAAAGTTTTAGTCCGAGAAATGTCTTCGGGTAAAATGGTAAAAGTGTCAAACAGCTTAATATCAGCTGTTTACAAGTTAGCAAAGAAATTGCGATATATCAAAACTTCTTTGAAACTATTAAAATGGAAACCAAAATCATTGGAAAATGTGCAAAAACTAATATAAATGCTAAACATCAGAATTACTTTCAATATTATTACAAATCTCAAGCATTTCGTTTGCACTGCCGATGTTCCATATCAAGTCAAAGCTGGACAAAGCTTTTTTCTTACTCTCAGACTTTTGACAGTTTTACCATTTTTAGTCCAAAAAGTACGGGAACAGACCTAATATGACAACATTTTAAGAGCAAAGCTGCGAGAGCTGTCAAACAAACGACACAGAAAAATTGAAAATAGAAAAACTTCTTCTATCTTGACGTTTTCGTTGTCGTTTTCTGCCACAATTTCTGCCATAAGGTTTTCATTGTCTCTGCTAGCGCTCTGCCTGCCGACACGACAGCAACATGATTCTGGTCAGACATTGATTTTGACTGATTTTTGTTCTCTCCGTGTAGTGAATTCATTGTGATGTATTGACACTGATTGTTTTTGTTGGCAATATTGTTCCTTCATTATCATTCATTGGCATGCTTTGTCATTCATTGTCATACATTGTTATGAATTATCATGCGTTATAAGTCCATGCCATTCACTGCCATCACTGGTCATTCAAAGTTTTTCATTATTATTCACAGCATTATCTTTCATTGCATTGGCAAAGCTAGTCATTCAAAGTCATTTATTGACATTCACAGTCATTTATTGGCATTCACAGTCATTTATTGGCATTCACAGTCATTTATTGACATTATTGACAATCATTATCATTTACTGTCATTCATTATTATTCACTTATTGTCATTCATTAACATTCATTTGGACTGATTGCTATTCCTTGGCAATCATTGATATGTATTGTCACTTACTTTCATTAATTGTTATGGATTGTCACTCCTTGTCATTCAAGGTACCTCATTTTTCTTCATTATCGTTTTTTGCCATTCATTGTCATTCGTTCCCATTCATTCCTTATCATTCATTGTTAATAATTGTCATTAATTGTCATTAAATGTCATTAATTGTCACGAACTGACATAAACTGTCAATTATTGACATTAATTGTCATTAATTGTCATGAATATGACAATGAATATGATAATGCCTTCTCATTCACTGTTATTAATTATCATTCATTGACATTAATTATCATTAAGTATCATTAATTATCATTAATTATCATTATCATTAATTATCATTAATTATCATTAATTATCATTAATAATCATTAATTATCATTAATTATCATTAACTATCATTTATTAGCATTAATTGTCACAAATTGTCATTAACTGTCATGAATATGAATTGACATCAATTGTCATTAATTGACATTAATTGTCTTTATTGTCATTAATTGTCATGACTATGACAATGAATATGATAATGAATATGATAATGCCTACTCATTCTCTATTATTCATTGTCATTCATTGTCATTCATTGTCATTAGATATCATAAATTGTCATAAGTGTTCATTTATTGTCATAAATTGTCATAAAATGTTATAAATTGTCATTAATTGTCATAAATTGTCATTAGTTTTTATTTATTATCATTCATTTTTCCATTCTCTATTATTCATTGTCATTAGATATCATTAATTGTCATAAGTGTTGATTTATTGTCATTAATTGTCATAAAATGTTATAAATTGTCATTAATTGTCATAAATTGTCATTCATTTTCATTTATTATCATTAATTTTTCCATTAATTGTCATAAATTGATATGAATTGTCATGAATTCTCATTCATTGTCATTAATACTCATCCATTCCTTCTCACGCACTGTCATTCATTGCCATTTATTGGCAATCATTGCCATAGATTGTCATTAATTGTCATTAGCTGTCATTAATTGTCATTAATTGTCATTAATTGTCATGAATTGTCATGAATGAACTTTCATTTATTGTCATAAGTTGTCATTAATTGTCATTTTTTGTCATTAATTGTCATAAATTGTCATGAACTATCATTTATTCCTTCTCATTCACTGTCATTCATTGTCATTACTTGTCATTACCTATCATTAATTGTCATAAATTATCATTCATTCTCATTTATTCTCATGCATTCAGTCATAGTTGTTAGTCATTCCTATTAATTTTTTTAATTTTATTCACTTAACACCCTGTTGTTTGCTTTTTTTATATAAAATAATATATTTAGCAGTCATTTGTTTAGTTTTGTTTTATTTATGTGCAAATGCATGATATTATATTTTTATTTATTTTATTCTGACAATTAATTAAAAAGCTTGAATATTTATGAGGCTTTTATTTATGGCATTAAAGCCATGCTGTTTGCTTAATTATTGTTTTTGTTTATGTTTTTGTTGTTTCAGTTTTTTTGATATTCATCTCAGATTCATATCATTTGCAATTTATTTATTTCACGGTTGCAGTCACACATACACATGAAAACATACACACACACATTTGAAATCGTACAATCGTGCTAATTAAATAAATAAAAATCTATTCATTATTTGATAACGTCAATTAGTAGAATACGTTATTTAAAGCATAGAACGCACTAAATTATAGCCTGCTATTAAATTAGTAGAGAAAATTGTTTAAGCTTAACTCCAGCTTTAAGCAACAATAGAAATACTGCAAAGCTTTCATTTGTTGTTTGAATTTTCGTGTAAAAAAAATGTAAAGTTTCTGCATAACACGTTCTGTTCAACAAATATTTATGCGTAACATTCTTGCTGTAACCACTTCAAAGTTAAATGCCGGCAATAAATTTGAACTTGTGTGGTTTGTTTTATTTATTCAATTCCGGTTGTAGAACTAAAGTTCCAAATTTACCGCTTGATTTCGACTATTTGTATAAAATACAAAATTTGAATAGAAATTCAAAATTTTGTATTTGTCCAAAGAATTAGTTAGCAATGTTGATTTGCGCTTTAGTTATAGTTTTAAGCTTCTTAATGTTTGTTTAGCACAAACAAGAGCTTTTGACAAAAACAAATCAAAACAACGCGGCCAAATATTTTAATTGGCAGGCTCTATCTAGCTTTTTGCGAACATTTTTTGTTATAAATGCGATAAAATTTTGCAAAATGTTATTAAATATTGTTGTAAGTAGAATTCAGCGAATATTTAAGGCTAAAATTAAATGAATTCAAAACAGCGAAGTGTGTGAAATTTGCTCAAAATATTTGTTTTATATAATTTTGCTTGCTATGTTAGTTTCTGTTGTTAATGTTAATAACATACGTATGTTAATTAACATAATTTTGCTTGTCTATTTTGTCAAAAGTTAAGTTTAACATGTTTTTACAGCATTCTTATCATGCAGAAGTTATGAAAACAATTGAAATAGTTTTATGAACTTAAAATACAGAAAATAGATTCAAAATAACATATTTTCTAAAAAATAATCAAAGCTTTCTATATGTTATCTACTACATTTAACAGCTGTAAGGCTGCGTTCATAGTGAACGCCAATTCAGACAGGCAGGCAGACAGAGTGTGTAAACAAGCGACATAGGTAGATATGTGTGTCTCTTGTGTTCACACAGATTTCAACCTGCCTGTCTGCCTGCCTGTCAGAATCGGCGTTCACTATGAACGCTGCCTAAGCTTTGTATTGAATAAAAAGTCACTCATACGCCATGTGCAACACATTTTGTGCAATTTAATAGAAAACAAGAAATAAAATGAAGCTAAATTTTTTTTTATGTAATATGCAATTCTATGAAGTAAGCAATAATTTTAAAGTTTTCATTAATTTTTTTAAATAGTTTCAAAAAAATTATGTATCGATTTCGAACAACAGAAGGAAGTGGAATATTTTGTTCATTATTGTTTTGAAATAAATTGCATGAAACTGTTTTTGAGCGCTTTAGTACCAATATATATATCAAATTAAAATATCTTCTATACTAAAAAATGCATTTTTATCACCAACACAACCTGTTGTCCATAGTTTTTGCCTTTTATGCCATTAAAAAACCATTAAACTTTAAAATATATACAAAAGTAATTTAAACATTTTTCAATTAGCTTCCAATATCTGAAGTCTGCAACATAATTAAATAACTTTTGAGCACTAGCAAAATTGAAAACATAGCCTTGTCTGTCGGTTTAAGACTCTAACGGCAGTCTTCATACCAACATGAAATGCAGCTGCAACTTCAACTGCTGCTGCTGCGTCATGCAGCACATGTTGCCCTCGTATAGCTCTGCACGAAAATCTTAATAAATCTTGCAACAGCAATTTGACAGATGAGGAAGCGATAAACAAGCAGCTGTAGATTGAGACGGCAAAGCTAGAGAAAGCAAGCAACAGAACTTAATAACTATAAAACTAAAGAAGCAACAAATTTCACTTTAATTCAACAAGCTATACGCCACAATGCTGCAGTGAGAAGTACGTGTTTGCTGGGCTTTTTTTTGTTTTTTTTTTTTTTTGTTTTTATGGCTTTTTATTTTTGTTGTTGTTGTGCTTAAGTTGTTGCATGTACATATCTGAACGACGTCCTACTGACTTAGAAAATCGACAGTGAATAGAAATCATGCATGAAAAATGAGCACAATTCATTGCACTCGTCTTAAGTGCAACGGCAGGATATTGTGGCATTAAGGCAGGCTGGAGGCTTGGCATAAGTTAAGTTTAAGAAAAAAAAAAAAATTAAAAATTAACAACGATAGCTTATAAAAGCAGCCGTCTTGAGTCTCAGGCAAACAAAAAAAAAAAAAAAAAATAGAAAAGCAGCTAAAGAAAACACTATGCAAACATGAAGAGTTGTGTTGTCGAGTCATGTGAGTCAAGTAGATGAGGAAATGTTTAACAAGGGTTGGTGGAGCAGCATATTTAAGGCAAAGTTTGCGTTTTTTATAGCTTAGCAATATAAAGTTTTAGTTTAATAAAGTTTTTTGTTAATGAAAAACCATAGATGGTGGTTGAGCAGAGGATTGGTGGAGCAGAGCAAGAAAATGAATTAAAGAAATTGAAATATTTGCCAAAAAAGTTCTTAATGCAATTAGTAGCAACAGCTCATGAGGCAAGCCATGCTTATATAAAACATTTAACGGCCTTCAAAAGTTCTTAGCCGATAACATGTAAAGGGATGACATATTCGGGGACAACATGTCGTATGAGCAACATTTTGAAGCATCAGAACTGACACTGATAAAAAAAAACAATATAATGTTAAAGTAGTAAGACTTTTAAAAGCTCAGCACTGGAAAAATTTTCAATTATGATCTCTTGTGTACATTAATTTTCATGAATTGTAATTGATTGTCATAAATTTTCGTTCAATGGCAATCATTATCGTGAATTGTCTTACATTGACATTCAATGACATTCATTGTCATTTATTGTCATATATAGTTATTTATTTTTCTAGTTAATTATAATTTTTAAATCCTTTTTTATATATATATATTAAGGCATTGTGAAATTTTTGCGTACCGCCAACTTTTCAAAAATAGCTTTTGATATGAATGCATTTAAGATATTTTGGTTCAAGATGGTTTTTTGGGTCATAAAAGGTGAACTATTGTTCTAGATCAATGCTAGATAGTGATGAGAAGTTATATTTGAAAAACAAAAGTTTATGCAAAATTTTTTGCAAATTAGGTTTTTTTTTTTAAAAAATATATATCTCAGTAACCAGGTATATCACACATAATCGATGAATGCATCAAAATGTTTGTATTTAAATTATCTATAAAATTCCTGAACATGGAAATGACTTCGTCACTTAATTTGTACTCAAAATCAGTATTTGAGAAGCTTACATTCAAATCCAGATAAGTCACAGGAAAAAAATTTTTTTTAGAAATGCCATTGTAAAGCTAATGTTGCAATACATCGATCTATAAAATCCTCTTTGATAAACATGATAAAATCTTAGAGAAAAATGCATCAAAAAAATGTACTTGAGCAGACATGTCCACTGGAAATTTTCAATCAAAACCAGATAAGTCCAAACTAGTGTTCATTCAAATTTTAAAAACTTTTTAATGTCAAAATATTGGTATAAGTAATAAATTTAACTTTTTAGCGGATTTGGGTGTGCGTTCTGTAAAAAATTAAAAGTTAAAAGCAAAAAATATTTTTTTTTATTAAAAAGTACCTACAGGAGATTTAAAATTGCTTCGGCGGATTTCTTCCGATTTGAAAAAAGTATGCAGAAATCATTTCAATGAATTCCTCTTACTTTTGAAAACCTGAACGGCGGAACCAAAATTTTGATTTATTTCTAACTTTCAAAACCAGGCAAGTTCAAATTTGAATTTGAAAATACGATTTTTTTCGTACTATGAGAATTTTTTTTTTGTCGCATAATATATCTATTCTTGTAGTGCACAATTTTGCAAAATTGGTTTGTTTATAAAAAATATCTGTCTTGAATAAATTTTCAAGTATTTCAAAAGTTCTTTACATGTGTTATGTATAAAAATTGCAGGTTACGAAAGCTCTGCCATACAACAAGAGCAAAATTAGTTATTTTTATATCTTAAAGCAAAACTTTTAAATAATTTTGAAAATCTTTACAGATCTTTGACTTAAAAGCTTTTGATAAAAGCTTTCATTTCTTTCATTTTAAGCTTAAAGTGCGATTGGTTTGAAGCAATATTTATTTATATTGGCAATTAAAAACTTTTTGTTTTCTCTTCAAAAGCTTTGAGTATTATTAAAACTGACATTTGGCATGCTTTCATTTCATCTGTAATTGATTTTGAACTGTTAATGCTTTGGCGTAGAAAATCATATTAAATTAGTTTATATGCTTTAGAAATTTAGCCTTAAGCATGTGTGGAATTCATTTTTGTAAAATTACGAAAGCTTAAAAATAAAAAGCTTTCTTTGAAAAGAAACCAAAAATACCAAAATGGGTTAGTTTTATATCAAAAACATAAACATTATAACAAGTCTATAGAGCTTTAAAGAGCTTTAAAGAGCTTTGATATGAAAGCTTTCGATTAAATTTGAAGTTTTTTCTCAATATAACATTTTTAAAAAGTTAATAAATTGTGTAAGAACTTTTGCATGAAGGCTTGCTTTTGATAAAAGCTTTTATTTTAGAATAAAATAATTAAATGCTTAAGATTTTTTAGCAAAAAATATTTTACATAGATATGTATATAAAACATATTTATAAAATAGAAAATTATAAAACTTTTAAAAGCTTTTGCCTAAAAGCTTAAGATAAAATCTTGCAGCTTTAATGTCTGTAAAGTAAAACTTAAAAATAGTGGTTAAAGCTTTAAACAACTTTGACATGAAAGCTTTTGATATAAAGCTTTGTTATATACACCATTAAATAAGTTAATATGCGCTGGAAGCGATTTTTTTTTAAAAATTTCGAGTCTATAAAAATGAGTAAAGTTTATAAGAGTTTTAAAGTACAATTTTTAAACGTTTAAAAAGCTTTAAAGCACGTTAAAATATTAAATTACACTTGAAGATTAGAACTTTTGATAAAAGCTTTTTTATATTTAAATTCAATAAAATGAGCTTTTAGAAAATATATTTCATACTCATGAATAAAAGTTTGAACAGCATTTAAAAGCTTTGACCTGTAAGCTTTTGATAAAAGCTTAGAACTTTTATGTCTTTTAACTAAAAATTTACAAATATGTATAAACCTTTAAATGGTTTTAACATGAAAGCTTTTGGTAAAAGCTTTTATTTTTGCAATTTAATTGGGAAAGATGAGCTAAGAATAAAATTTGTTTTAAAAGTTTTGAGCTTATAACAAGATTATAAGATTTTTGACATGAAAGCTTCTGATAAAGCCTTAAAGCCTGGACTTAAAATAACATTTTTAAACGTTTATAAAGCTTGACAACACGTTATAGCATTAAATTACATAAAGAAATTAGAGTTTTTGATAAAAGCTTTTATGTATTAATTCAATAAAATGCGCTTTTAGAAAAATAAATTTAAAACTCATGAATAAAAGTTTGAACATCTTTTAAAAGCCTTGACCTGTAAGCTTTTGATAAAAGCTTAGAGCTTTTATGGCTTTTAACTTAAAATTTAAAGGAATGCATAAAGCTTTTAATCATTTTGACATGAAAGCTTTTGATAACAGCTTTTAATGTTGCAATTAAATAGGGTTAGATGAGCTTATTGCGAAATTTCTTTATATATATATTTGTTAATAAAGTTTATAAGATTTTTTAAATGAAAGCTGCTGATGAAAACTTAAAGGCTTGTCTTATAATACAATTTTTAAACGTTTATAAAGTGTTTTATATAAAAACACGTTCAAGCATTAAATTACATTAGTACATTAGAGCTTTTGATAAAAGCTTATGTATATAAACGCAATGAAATGAGCTTTTAGAAAAATATATTTAATATCTAGTCATGAATAAAAGTTTGAACATCTTCTAAAAGCCTTGACCTGTAAGCTTTTGATAAAAGCTTAGAGGTTTTATGTCTTTTAACAAAAAGAAAAAAAAATACAGACATGTATACAGTTTTTAATGATTTTGTTATGAAAGCTTTTGATAAAAGATTTTATTTTTGCAATTAAATAAGGAAGGATGAGCTTATAACGAAATTTGTTTTAAAAGTTTTGAGTTTATAACAAGTTTATACGATTTTTGACATGAAAGCTTCTTATATAAAAGAAATTATAAATTATATATATATATCAATAAATTAAAATAAAATTTTTAAACGTTTAAAGAGCTTTACAACACGTTTTAGCATTAAATTACATAAGAAAATAAGAGCTTTTGATAAAAGCTTTCATGTATTAATTCAATAAAATGGGCTTTTAGAAAAATAAATTTAAAACGATTGAATAAAAGCTTTTACAAGACTTGACCTTTAAGCTTTTGATAAAAGTTTAGAGCCTTTATGGCTTTTAACTTAAAATTGAAAGGAATGCATAAAGCTTTTGTTCATGTTGACATGAAAGCTTTTGACAAAAGCTTTTATTTTTGCAATTAAATAGGGTAAGATGAGCTTATATTGAAATTTGTTTTAAAAGTTTTAAGTTTATAACATTTTTGTAACGTTAATACGATTTTTATCATGAAAGCTTCCAATAAAACCTTAAAGCCTTGTTTAAAAATAAAATTTTTAAACATTTTATAAATTTTTAAGGAACGTTTGAGCTTTAAAAGCAGCAGCACAGTGGTTTTGCTGATAAAAGCTTTTATTTTTAAGTAAATACAATGAGAGCTTACACAAAAGTCTATAGAGCTTTTAAAAGCTTTGACCTAAAAATTTATGATAAAAGTTTAGATTTTAAATATCGTCAAAGTAAAACATCAAAAGTCGTATAAAGCTTTTCATGACTTTGGCATGAAAGCTTTTGATAAAAGCTTTTATTTTTTGCAATGAAATTAGAAGCTGTAGTTTTAAATGTCGTTAAAGTAAAAATTCAAAAGTCGCATAAAGCTTTTCATAACCTTGGCATGAAAGCTTTTGATAAAAGCTTTTATTTTTTGCAATGAAATTAGAAGCTTGAATTTTAAATGTCGTTAAAGTAAAAGTTCAAAAGTCGCATAAAGCTTTTCATGACCTTGGCATGAAAGCTTTTGATAAAAGCTTTTATTTTTTGCAATTAATTAAGAAGATAAAATGAGCTTTTAGCGAAATTAAAAAGTTAGGAGTATTTTTATATATGACACTCTTGTACATTTTAATTTTATTCTTAATTAATTTTTGGCTGTTTTTCAAAGAACACAAAATAATTTCCAAATCAATTTTTTTTTGTGTGTTTTTTTTTTGCGCTCAATGACACAGCTTTGCAATTTTAATTAATTAAAATTTCTGCACTTGATGCTTAGGTTAATTAAGTTTCTACACAATATCACAAAAAAAAGAAAGAAATCATGCTTCCTATTCTGCTTATTGCTATTGTTATTGTTTATATTGCTGCAGCAGCTGCTGCTGTTGTTGTTGTTGTTGTTGCTTATAATGTTGTCATACTTGTATAAGCAAAACAGACTTTATTCAAGTATCTTGCAATTCAATTAAGAATTGAAAAATTAATGTTTTCGTTTTTTATTCACTGTCGACAGACAATTTTTGCATCATAAAACAAGCTACTCTGCGGCAACAATCAACTAAAGCTATGAGAGAGAAAAATCAAAAAAAAAAAAATATATATTAAAAAGATGCTTATTACAACAACTTGTGCTGCAAGATTAATGATGGCAGCAAAGCTGGAACAAAAAAAAAAAAAAAAAAAACATTGGATGAGCATCATTAGCGAAAGTGAAATTAAATGAAGGCCAGTGTCTGGCTATGCAGCTACTTAGCTGAGTAGCTGTATAGCTGAATGGCTAAAGCAAGCAAGCGTTAAAAACTTTGGCGGATTAACAGTTTTGTAAACTAATTTGTACGCAACAAGGATTAGCAAAATGATAAATTATTTAGTTATTAGGCATAAGCTTTTAAAAGTTTAGCCAAACAAGAGCAAAGAAAAAAAAAATAATTGCATAATTTTGGCAGCAAAACAACAAACAACTCAATAAAGGCAAAACAACAAAAACACTTAAGTGGCAAGTTCATCATTTTTATTATGACTTGGTTTATTGTTTTTATATTGTTTTTGTGAAAGTTTTTGTTTGTGTGTATGTCTGCTACAGCTTAGTTAGGCGCACATCTTTGTTATGCCTAAAAATATGCAAGTCATAAAGTTTTATGCCAGCCTATTTTGTGCTGCTGCAGTTTTTGTTTGACAGCTCTTTTTGTGTTGCTGTGCTTTAAAGCAACAACAACAAAAAATTGGTCAGTTTTTGTTAGATTTGCTAAATTTTGTTTAGACGCTGCCTGCCATCATCAGCCTTTGCTTATGCAATGATTTTTATGCTGCTGCATCAAGTGTAAATAATATGCTATGCAGCGGATTTTGTATAGCTTAAGCTGCCTATTGTTGTTTTTTTTTTTTGTTTGTTGTTTAGCAGTTGTTAAATGTGCAGTTTGTAAAATTTTTCAGTCTAGATAAAAGCTGCTCTGCCTTCGTTAAATAATATACTTTTTGTGCCGCTGTCTTAGATAGCTTGTTATAGCTTTTTATATATAGCTGATGTATTTTTTCCGCCTGTTTTAACCCTGGCCCAAAAACAGCAAAAGCTTGCTTTAACACCCACTGGCTTGTCTCTGCGCATCTTGTATCTTAACTGCTTTGTATTTTCTCAAATGATCTTTAGTCGTCTGCAGCACGCTTCATTGCCTCATCATCAATAAAAGTCAAAAGCATGCACTTGTACTTATACAAAAACCATACTTGCATTCAGACACACACAAAGACATACACACTACCACCACACATACTTGTCTCTTACTCGACACACTCACTCATATCTCAAAACTTCGCATATTCAGCGCAAATTTTATGCTCATTTCTCTACCGCTGCTTCTTCCACTTCCATGGCAACGCGCTATTTGCTGTACACATTCCCTTATTCATTACCAATTCAGCAGCTGCAAGCTTTTTTGCAAAATTGCACTCTTTGCCAAAATTTTGCAAATACAACAATTTTGTACACTTTAATTTTATTTGGTTGTTTGCTTATGTTTGTTTCTTTTTGCATCCTAAAAAATTATTACCTCAAGCCAAAAAACTAACAAACTTTCTATGTATGTGGCTTAAGGCACACATAAACATACACACACACACACACACACACAAACACTTGCCAAAAATACACAACAAACTGCAGTCAATGTCCTGCGAACGTCATAAAATCCTTAATCCATGTAAGCGGAAGTGCAAGCATGCTGCTTTTGCTGTTACAGTTTGTAATAATTTCGGGTTTTCGGCATATTCGATATTTTAGCCGTAGTAGACTTACCACACTCAGAAGGCACAAGAGAAAATTTAAAAACTTTACATAGCGTTTCGTTATATTTTTACTAAAAATAGGCAAATATTTGTTTTTTTTTTTTTGCTTAATACAAGTTGAACAGTTTATGATATTTTTTTAATTTTGTTAATAAAACTTTTAAACATTTTTATTTTTTTTTTCACAACAAAATTATTTTTACCCCATATTTTAAGAATAAATCAAATTTTGTGGTATTTTTTCAAAAGAAATAATTTAAATATAAACAAAAAAAAAACGTTATTATTTTCAAAAGTTTTTTAAGTTAACTGATGAGACTTAAATACAAAAAAGAAATAAATGAAATCTATTCACAGATAGCGGAGATATTACCTTCCCAATTTAGAACATTCAATTTGAGACAGTTTATTTTTCTCTCTTGGCATTTGGTTGAAGTATACGCTAAGTAACTAATTGTCGTTAGATAATTAATAATAATTTTATTTTTTTATTTTTAATAATTAAGAAAATTTATTAAAAATACTTAAGGTAAGAGCTTCACAGTGACTTTTATCGCAATTGAAAGAAAATGTAAAAAACTTTTACATTAAAATAATTAGAAAAATTGGAAAACCGTTAAAATTAGACCAAGATTTTCTTATAAAAAGTCAAAGTGTTGAATTCAAAACACCTTCTTTCGCATATTTCACAATTGATGAATGAATAAAACTTAAGCTTTTGAGGAAATTTTTGCTTTTGAAAAAAACTCAATTCGATCAACTCAAGAGCTCTTTCTCAGCCAAATTTCATATTAATCTAAGAGTGGTTTCTTTACAAAAATTTTATATTTCTGTTAGAAGGTTGAAAACCCCCCTCCATGAGATATATTATTCATATACTTAAGTTATAACTTATCATTCATAACTTAAGTTTTTGAGGAAATTTTTACTTTTGAAAAAAACTCAATTTGATCAACTCAAGAGCTCTTTCTCAGCCAAATTTCATATTAATCTAAGAGTGGTTTCTTTACAAAAATTTTATATTTCTCTTAGAATTTTGAAAAACTCCCTCCATGAGATATATCATTCATATATACATTCTGCACACCTGTGTAACAGTACCTTTCGAATGATATAAGTTTAATTTGTCTTGAGTTTTAATTAATACCAAAAAACTTACGATAAAGTTAAATTTTCACGTATTATAATAAGATTATAAGATTATAAAATAGTTCTTAAAAAAAGAAAAATACAAATTTTTGAGTTACGAGGTTAAAGTCAGAGACCAGTCGATATTTTGTTTTGTATTGAACCTAAACATATAAAAACCATTTCTTCAAAAGAATTATATGTATGTGTAGAAATTTTCCACATAATGTGTTTTAAGAAAGCAAATCTTTTGCAACTTCGTTTGTACCGGCGCAAAGAGTCACTTTTTGTTTCAGAGTGTGAAATGGGCCTTGTCGGTTATCAAAATTTGGTGACAGAAATTTAAAGAAAACCATGCGAGCAACTTTTTTGCAGTATTTCAAGCGACGTAGACGTTCTGTCGGAAATATTCTTTGAAGCACTTGAATTTTCTACGGAAATAAATTGAAATCATTCTTTTAAATGCGCCGTAAAGCGTTTTAACTGATGCCAAACAGCTGCGTGCAGTAATAAAACCTCACATGTTGGATATGGGAAAAAGTCTCTTAAACACTTCAGTTAGTTTTTTGAAACGTCTTGGAAGTTGTGAATTGACTTTTAAAAATAAAAGTTGTGAATTGACTTTTTAAATAAACTGTTAACTCAAGCCAATCAGCTGATAAATGTCGAAGTTATTCAATTTTACATACTGAAATAAAAGATGGCATATCCTTTATATGTTATGATAAGAATAGGATAACACTGGGACGGAGATTTAAAAAATGTCTATAATTTTCTTTTTTTAAGAATATTTTTTGAAATATCCCTAAACAAAATGTTGAAATTCGGACAAAAATTTTATGGAGACATACATGGCAAATAACTGAAAACGTGGCAAAATACATGTATTTGGAGGATATAACGAAAATAATTCTTGAAAAAATTATTGCCATTTTTTAACTTTCCACCGCAAAATACATGCCTTTAAACTTGCGTTTGAAAAACTAGTTCTCGAGATAAGACTGATATTTCTTAACTAGTATAATAAAAAATTTAAATGCAGAAGTCAATTAACTTTAAATGTATTTTTTATGAAATTTTTATATATTTTATTTATTGTTTAATTTTTTTTTTTAAATTTTTATTTGAGTTTAATTTTCATTTTTATTTTTTAATTTTTATTTATTATTATATATTTTTTACAGGGACCGTAACTATTATAAGTTTTATTAAAAAAATCATAAAATAATATTTATATTTCAACTTATATTTTTCTGCTTGCTTATAGCGGTTAACTTTTAAGTTTTTTTATTTTGCTCACAAAAAAAAAAATAATTTTCGAGTTTTTTTTTTCCCTCATATATAACAGTTATTACTTAAGTCTTATTTTTTGCTCGCAAAATAAAACTTATTTTTGAGTTTTATTTTTTTCCTTGAAAATAATAGTTATTTATTAAGTTTTATTTTTGTGCTCACAAAATAAAACTTATTATCGAGTTTTATATTTTTCCTGACAAATAAGAGTTATTTTTTGGCTCTGAATATAAAAGTTATTTTTGAGTTTTATTTTTGCCCTCACAGAAAAAAGTTATTTTTTAAGTTAATTTTTTATTTTAATAAAAAGATAACATTTACATGTTCATCTACCTGAAAAAAACACAGTAAGTGATCTTGCAGAACTAACAAAAACCGTGGTCGGGTTACGGCTTACGACAAATCCGCATCCAAATTTGCGCTTCTACGCATGGCAGCCATTGAAGATATCGCAGTCTGCTCTCTTAGAGCAGCTTTCTTCTTTCCATCGCATTTCCTGGATGGCCTATATTTTATGGCGATGTCAGCCATTATTGACTGTTTTTTTCCAAATTTTTTTCATAGAATCGGTTCCACGGTACCGGGGTGAGGAAAAACAATCCAACTCAAAAAAGTTTTTGTTTTGTAATCAAAAACTAAAACTTAAGCACTAATTATAAATAGTTTTTTATTTTTGCACTTAGCAAACTATTATATGTGAGGGAAAATATAAAACTCCAAAATAATTTTTATTTTGAGAGCAAAGAAAAATATAATACTTAAAAAATAATTTTTTTTTTAAGGAAAAACATAAAACTCAAATATAAGTTTTATTTTGTGAGTTAAACAATAAAACTTTAAAATTTTAAAATCTTCATCTATTTGACTAGTGAAGAGCTCAACACATATTTTGGTATATCAAGTACTCTAGTACCTTGGTTTTTACATAATGATTTTTTCCCTTAAAATTTTATATATAACAGTTATTTACTGTCACTGATTTTTTATTTTTATTTTTTATTTCTTATTTTTAATTTTTATTTTTATTTTTTATTTTTAATTATTTATTTTTTATTTTTTATGTTTTATGTTTTATTTTTTATTTTTTATTTTTTATTTTTTATTTTTTATTTTTTATTTTTTATTTTTTATTTTTTATTTTTTATTTTTTATTTTTTATTTTTTATTTTTTATTTTTTATTTTTTATTTTTTATTTTTTATTTTTTATTTTTTATTTTTTATTTTTTATTTTTTATTTTTTATTTTTTATTTTTTATTTTTTATTTTTTATTTTTTATTTTTTATTTTTTATTTTTTATTTTTTATTTTTTATTTTTTATTTTTAATTTTTTATTTTTAATTTTTTAGTTTTTATTTTTTATTTTTTATTTTTTATTTTTTATTTTTTATTTTTTATTTTTTATTTTTAATTTTTAATTTTTAATTTTTTATTTTTTATTTTTTATTTTTTATTTTTTATTTTTTATTTTTTATTTTTTATTTTTTATTTTTTATTTTTTATTTTTTATTTTTTATTTTTTATTTTTTATTTTTTATTTTTTATTTTTTATTTTTTATTTTTTATTTTTTATTTTTTATTTTTTATTTTTTATTTTTTATTTTATATTTTTTATTTTTTATTTTTTATTTTTTATTTTTTATTTTTATTTTTATTTTTTATGTTTAATTTTTTATTTTTATTTTTATTTTTATTTTTATTTTTATTTTTATTATTATTTTTATTATTATTTTTATTTTTATTTTTATTTTATTTTTATTTTTATTTTTATTTTTATTTTTTTTTATTTTGTATGTTTATTTTTATTTTTATTTTTATTTTTTATTTTTTATGTTTTTTCTTTATTTTTTATTTTTTATTTTAGATTTTTTTTTTATTTTTCATTTTTTATTTGTATTTTTATTTTTTTTTTTTAAAATTATTTTTATTTTTATTTTTATTTGTATTTTTATTTTTATTTTTATTTTTATTTTTATTTTTATTTTTATTATTATTTTTATTTTTATTTTTATTTTTATTTTTGTTTTTATTGTTATTTTTATTTTTATTTTTATTTTTATTTTTATTTTTATTTTTATTTTTATTTTTATTTTTATTTTTATTTTTATTTTTATTTTTATTTTTATTTTTATTTTTATTTTTATTTTTATTTTTATTTTTATTTTTATTTTTATTTTTATTTTTATTTTTATTTTTATTTTTATTTTTATTTTTATTTTATTTTTATTTTTATTTTTATTTTTATTTTTATTTTTATTTTTTTTTATTTTTTATTTTTTATTTTTTAGTTTTTAATGATTAAAATCGCTGCCTAAAATTAAATTAAGGAAACCTTGACTTTTGCTATTTAGCTGTGATGGCCTCAAGGTGTAACCATCAAAATTTGTAGTGTATTTTGTTGCGAGGAGTGTAATGAAAGCAATAACCTAACTGTGTCCCAACTCGACTTTAGCGTTTATTCCTTGTCGCCACTGATTTATCTCTACAAATCAAATTTGACTGAAAACAAAATAATTCTATTAGTTTTGGGTTAACCAACAACGTTTCATTATTTATTTTTAGGCCTTAAAATTATAATAAAATCATAAAGAGGGCAAAATATTCAAAGTGGTTTTGCTGACAGGCGTGGTCTTGCCTTAAATTTCATGGCAACTTCTAACAAACTTTATATTTCTTATTCGATTTCGAAGTGCTCTTAAAGTGACAACAATTGAGATATGAAAACTAATGTGACAGCTAGAAGAGACAGTTGAAAAATGCGCCAAAATTTAAAATGCAAATTTTATAGGGAAAATCTTGCATAGCAAACAAGTCAATAACTAAATTCACAAACATACACACACACACACACACACACACATAAATATACGCACACTCACACTAACATAAATCAAAATCAATCTAGCTAGGCAATACTTAATCAACAGCTACGAACATTAACACAGTTTTTGGGGGCCACGCTATACCCAAACCCACTTTCATGTCTATCATTTGAACATTTCCGCTTCTTGCTTCTTGCACAACAATTTCTCAAAACTAACTCGGTTTGAAATTTTTGTATAACATTTACGGGGGGGGCGGGGGGTACAAAAAGCTAACAAAGAAGTAAAAGCTGAAGCAAAAGTTGACAGACCATTAGCTGCATTGAATTTTCAATTTTATTCCAGCACAAAAACAACTAACAAAAAAATGACAACAACACAACAAAAGCGGAACTGAATGTACGGAATGCCTGTTAGGTGGGTGGATGGGCGGTTTGGTTTGGTTGTCAAGTGTATCTATACTCATTTACCGTTATTAACGATCTATGCAAAAGTTCACACCACTCAAATATGACTTTGTTAAGTGATGGTGTGTGAGGAAGGGGGAGGGGGGGTGGGGAGAAGGAAGTAAGTGGCAGTAGGGCTCAGGCTGTGGGTTTTGGCAGTGGTATAAGTGGAAAGTTAACTCAAATAAAACAAACAACTTTTTGTTATTTTATGTGACTTAACATGACTTTTTTGGCAGAATGAGAGGGAGGAGGGTGAAGGGCAGGGGCAGGTTGAGAATGTAGTAGCTTGTATGCGTTGCCAAACACACTAGTTGACTGCCATGAGTTAGGGTTGATGTCGGTGCAGGTGTTTTAAATGCAAATAACTGGAGCAAACGTCAATTAAGCCATGACAACGCGCACGCTAACAAATACATAAATATTTTTTGTTAATTTATTACATGCCGTGTTTTGTAAGTGTGAGTTATTGAATGCAAATTGTTAATGTGTGTGCAAAACTGAGAGAATTAGTGTCTGATATGCAGCAAATTTTTGGCTAGAAAATCAGTTCAATCGAAATTAGCTAGTTTTGATAATATTTCAAATATTTCAGTCATTGAATGAAAATATTGTAGCCAAAAAGTTAGCCAAACAGAGTGCATCATGGCGAGTGAATCATGCAAGACTTATGCTAATGAGTTGATGTAGCGGCCACGCTGAAACAGCTGTCTAGTCAGGCACTGTGATTGATGTTAGTTGTTAATTTTTTGTAAAAAAATAGGAAGAAAAAATCGTCATAGTTGCCAAATTATTAGAGTTTTAAATATAACAAAGTCAAATTATATAAAGGTCAAAATTTATTAAAAATATCGCCATATTATCGAGTTACAATAAATTTTTCTTAAGCATATTAGAGCACAATTTGAGCATATTACAGCACAACTTAACGTTTCTCATAAAAAAACACCACTTCATAGGAACCATAATATTGTTATATTTTTTTGAAGTGAAACTTCTTTGGCGGCGAGTGAAATTTCAAGGTCTCTTATTCGTGACGCTAGGCTAACGTTTTCAGTTCATATGAAAATTTTCAAAAAATGATAGCCGCTAGCGAGAATTGAACCCGGACCATCATTGCTCATGAGTCGGAAGCTCTACCATTACGCCACATAGGCACATAATAAACAAAAAGGCAAACAAATGTAATTAATACTGAATGCGTTTTGTTCATAACATTAATTTTCATCCTAAAAGTATGCACGGAAAAGTTATTTCTTTAAGCTTCAAACGAAAATATTAAGGCATAGAGATACATCTAGCGGAAAAAAATGTAAATTAAAGCGTTGGTTGTTATCAAAAACTTGACAGATGATTGACAACATGCAAAACAGTTAATTCAATATAATATCAAAAGCAAAAAGTATTAAAAGTGCAATATTTAAGACTACCGAGAATAGTTTTTGCCATGCCAAAAAAAGTCTCAAAGCTAAGAAAAATAGCGTAAACAGGAGCAGAACGCGTATGTGAATATAAATAGCAATATATAATAGTCTGCAACTAATGATGAAGATAAGGTGATTGCAACATCGGCTGACTTCCAAAATACATTTTTGCAAAGCATCAGTGTATTTTGGTGAATCTGCAAGGAACCAATTCCCAGAAAAATACACTGATGCTTTGTAAAAATATA
This sequence comes from Tetanocera ferruginea, assembly GCA_958299015.1. NCBI lineage: Eukaryota > Metazoa > Arthropoda > Insecta > Diptera > Sciomyzidae > Tetanocera > Tetanocera ferruginea. The sequence continues at coordinate 123,475,096 of OY282643.1, read as the reverse complement.
TTTTGAAACTCAGCCATCATCTCAACAAAATTTTATAGCTAACCAAGTTGATACCTCGCTGCTTTACGAGGCCCTCAATCAATATAGCAATTATTATGATCAGGAAGCAAAACACAATAATCAACAAGATTTGCCTCTGCTTTTGTAGGCTGCGTCAACGAGTACTATGCAAATGCAATTTAGCATTCAAAAAGTGACAATGTTGAGAAGACATTCGAAAGCAACTAAAACACCAACTGAACTAAAACAAGGACCGAAAATAACTGTTATTTTACAATTTTCAAATGCAAAAAAAAAGTTGAAAGACTTTTTTAAATATACCACTATGTTACAAATGTCCTCAGTCTTACGAATATTAAGTGCTGTTTTAAATTTAAGACTGATTCTTTAAAAGGAAAAATTTAACTGTTATTTTTTGCCTTGCTTTTTTCGGGGAAAAATGAAGGTTAAAAATAGCAGTAATTTTGTGACTTTTTAATTTTTTTCGGTCAAAAATATCAAGCAATTTGTGTTTTTTTAAATGTCGCTTGACAGATTGAACTGTTGACATCATGTGTAAAATGTCTCACTGATGAGATGACAATAATGGTATCAAAAATTTTTTTGTTGGTAAAATGGCTTTTGAAAGAATATAAATTGCCTGATATTTTTGACCGAAAAAATAAACAGCAGAAAATAACTGTTATTTTTAACAGATAAAATAAAAGTCAAAAGTAACTGTTATTTTTGTCCAAAAAACTATTAGGCACAAAAGAACTTTTATTTTTGTCGGAAAAATAGCAGAAACGGTCCCTGGATGTAAATATTGAATCAACAGATTATTATTTAATTTCGTTTTGATTGAATTTCTTTTCAGATACTTTCTATATTTCACACTAAAATCTCTTTTATTTCTTACTTTTTAAGAAGTTTCACTTCTGCCAAGTGTACGTTGCTACACGCGAGTTTTTTTTTTTAATATTGCATATGACAGCATCAGGGACCGAAAATAACTGTTATTTTTCAATTTTTAAATGAAAAAGACACAATGAAGAAAAAGTCGAAGGACTTTTTCAAATATACCTTTTTCATGTAACAAATGGTTCATTATGTTACAAATGTCCTCAGCTTCACGAATATTAAGTGTCTTTTAAATTTTCGACTGATTCTATAAAAGTTAAAAATGAACTGTTATTTTTTGCCTTTTATTTTTTCGGACAAAAATAGCGGTTACTTTTGACTTTTATTTTATCGGTCAAAAATAACAGTTATTTTGTGACTTTTATTTTTTCGGTCAAAAATATCAAGCAATTTGTGCTTTTTTAAATGTCGCTTGATAGATTGAACTGTTGACATCATGTGTAAAATGTCTCACTGATGAGATGAAAATAATGGTATCAAAAATTTTTTGTTGGTAAAATGGCTTTTGAAAGAATATAAATTGCCTGATATTTTTGACCGAAAAAATAAACAGCAGAAAATAACTGTTATTTTTAACAGATAAAATAAAAGTCAAAAGTAACTGTTATTTTTGTCCAAAAAACTATAAGGCACAAAAGAACTTTTATTTTTGTCGGAAAAAATTAAAATTAAACGATAACAGTTAATATGTGACACTTTCCATAAAAACTATAGCAGATACGGTCCCTGGATGTAAATATTGAATCAACAGATTATTATTTCATTTCGTATTGATAGAATTTCTTTTCAGATACTTTCTCTCTCTATTTCACACTAAAATCTCTCTTAAAATAATCTCTCTTACTGTTAAAGAAGTTTCACTTCTGCCACGTGTACGTTGCTACACGCGAGTTTTTTTAATATTGCATATGACAGCATACATTATTTCGACATAAATTTGCATTCCATTGAAAACAATTGTTAAAAAATTTGTTTAGAATATCAGCCACATAAATATTGCTTATTGCAAAAGCAGCAAAATGCATCCATTCAATGCCTCATATCATAAAATAACTCATAAATTTTTATTATTTTCAAAATTTAATATGAAAATCTATTATTATTGATGCTTGGTCAATGGCAGCAAATCAACTTAATTTGCCACAAAATAAATAAACTATGGAAATTCAAAATAGTTGAATGAATGCAGGCATGCAATGGCTGTGTGTATTTCAATATATATATATATATATATATATATGTGTGTGTGTATATTTTGCAGTTAGCCACAATTTCTAATTGCTACGCAACACTGAGCTAAGCAATAATTTTAAACAAAGCGAATTCAATTAATTTGAAAAGTTTCACTAAGCAACAACAACAACAGCAACAACAACAAAAAAACAAAAACAATAATAACTGCACAATAAGCCAATAACTGCTAAACAATAAAATCAACAACAGCAACAGCAACAGCAACATAAGCATTGGTAGCAAACAAAATAAAACAACAACAATATAAATGCACCAACGATTTGTTCGTGATGATAAAAAGTTGATAGATTATGCGGTGAAATGAACTTAACATTGGGCTTAAATGTGGCTTAAAACTATGCACAACAACAGCAACAAACAACAAGCATATTTGCTGCAGGCATAAGCTTAGCTTACATGCTGTTGCACAACATCAAAAGCAAAAACAACAACAACAGGCAAAATTGCAAGCTGCTTTGTGTGCTTTGAAAAAAATAAATACAAATTTTTGAAAAATTATATCCAAACATGTTGGCAAAAGCGCCTTAAAAATACAAGCCAAGCATTCATTGCAAGGTTAAACGTAGACGTCAGCAGCGTCCACTGCAACAACAACAATAACAAAATCAAACAAACATTTTTAAGCTGCTGCGCCATCGAGAGTTCAATGTAGCCAACAGCATGTGCAACAACGATTAAAGCTCAACGACAACAATTTGGCGATTAACACCAACAAATGCTAAAATTTTGAAAAATTTTGAAATAAAACATAAATTTTAAGTCATAAAAATTTTTTTTTTAGATTCAAGCAAAACTTAAGTTTTATATAAATACATAAATATAAATATAAAAACATAAATTTAGTAGTTTTGAAATATTTCATAAATGTCTGCTTGACTTTGACACAAGCCTAAGAGATATCTCAGTGAACTAAATGAATCGTTCTTCAAATCATATATGAAGATTTTGAAGTAGAACAGTACATTTTCAACAGTACATTTAAAATGACATTTTTATAAAATTTTTTTTTTAACCAGATTAAAATATTTCATACTAGCGGATGTAACCCGGTGTTACTCGGGTTTGTGCCTCGAGCACAGAAAAAGGACGATTTTCAAAACTGCTCTCATTTTAACAATTTTTAAATTATCAATTCAATTTTACCGGTGACCGTGGCATGCAGGTTAAGTGTGTGGCTTAGCATGCTCGGAGCCCGGGTTCGATCCCCAGCCGCGGCGAAAAGTTTTTTCAATAAAAAATTTTTCTGATCGGTCACCACCTCTGCAGACAATGGCAAGCCTCAGAGAGTAAATAATGCCATGTAAAGCTTCTTGAGAACATGAACTTTAGCCGTTCGGAGTCGGCATAAAACATGTAGGTCCAGTTCTCGGTGAATTGTGTGCAAACATTTAATAACACACACAACACAATTGATCATAAGAAGCTCGGTCAAAGTCCTTTCAAGGGCTGAAATGGCCAATTTGTTTTTTTTTTTGTTTTTTTAATTCAATTTTAAAATTTTTTAAATAAACGTTTTTTGGGGTTTTGCCCCCTCCTTCCGTCGAAAGTGGTTGGTCAAATTTCCATAAAACTGTACCAGCCAGATATGATTAAAAAAAAATGACAGCTTCAACGTCTCGATCTGAAGTCTGGTTTCTAAGGAAAATGGTCACCCACACTCAAAAAGAAACATATATCTTTCTCCGGTGAAAAATTTCTCTATTTTCGATAATAGCAATTTTCTCTTTTTCAAATAAAATTTTCTTCGATTAAAATAAATTTTCACATTTTCGAAGAAATATTTCTTCACTTCTAGGAAATGGAAATATTTCATTGTCTCTTATAATGACAAATATTTTTCTCGCACAAAAAAATTCTCATTCATAGAGAAAAATTTACTGAAAATGAAAAATTTTTCCTATTTTTTGATACAAAATTCACTATGAGAAGTATTTTCTTCAATGAAAACAAAATTTTTTCTCAATAAAAAATAGTCTTTTTTCTCTAAAACTGATATATTTTTATATATTTCTCTTTTTCATAGAAACTTTTTTTACTCATTTTAAGAGAATTTTTAGGATCGCATTTAGAGAAAGGCATTCTCTGGAGCAAAGTCTAAACCATTTTTCTCTTAATATGATGCCTTTTTTATCATATTCCGAGAAAAATTTTTTCTGAGTGCAGTTTGAAAAGTCATTTCGAGAAAAATGCGCATAAAGTTTTTCTTAGCATGCATTTAATATGCAATTTTATCTCAAAAAAATTCCAATTTTAAAAAATCCTATAAGCATCGATTCGATTTTTGGATTGTCTTCGTTCAACTTCGGTTTTGGTCGATACTGTTCGGTTGATGTTTTTCATGTTTTTTTGTGTTCAGTCGTTTAGAAGTTATTATAGAGTACCATGCCCACATACTTCCGCCCACTTTTTACCTATGTTTTATCTTGGGAGCAGTTTTCATTGAAATCGGTCCAGGAGGTTAGGATTTATTGATGCTTAAAAACGGACTTCTTAAAGCGCCCTCTTGCGGAAGTCTTTGCAATTTTTTATAACCTATCTTTTATTTTGGGAGCACTTGAACTTCCATACCAAATTTCATTGAAATCGGTCCAGGCGTTTAGAAGTTATTATAGAGTGCCACGCCCACATACTTGCACCCACTTTTTTACACCCCCTATGTTCTTTCTCTCTAAGAAAGGTACTCGGTGTCAAAATTTCAGCTCAATCGGATAAACGGTGCGCGAGCCTATACGGAACAGACAGACAGACAGACAGACAGACAGACAGACAGTCAGACAGACAGACAGACAGGAGGACAAACATTTGATTTTATATATAAAAAGATAATTTATAACATAATATGAAAAATTTAATATAATTTTTTTTTTCAATTTTTTTAATTTCATAAATGAGTTCATGATTGTTTTTTATAAAAGCTATATTTATTTGGCTAAAGCTAAAGAAACTAAATTGAAAGCTAAAGAAACTGAACACCCCGTTAGAAGATTTTTTTTTTTATAAAATAAGTCGTTGAATCCTACTACATATTTTTGAATCAACCTCTACAAAAATGACATACATATTTTAGAAGAGATTCAAAAAATAAACAAAACTATGCCATCCATGAATATTTGATAAATGAAGTAAGAATCTAAAATTTTCAGAAACTTAAATAATTTTTTTCTGAATTATTGAAGTGAAACTTCTTTGGCGGCGAGTGAAATTTCAAGGTCTCTTATTCGTGACGCTAGGCTAACGTTTTCAATTCATATGAAAATTAAAAAAAATTATTGCCGCTGCCGAGAATTGAACCCCGAACATCGTTGCTTAAGAGTCGGAATCTATACCATTACGCCATGTATGCACATGATAATGATCAAACAAAATGTAATTAATACTAAACGAGTAACATACTGAAAATAACATAATTAACATTAACATTACATTAACATTACATTAACATTACATTAACATTACATTAACATTACATTAACATTACATTAACATTACATTAACATTAGATTAACATTACATTAACATTACATTAACATTACATTAACATTACATTAACATTACATTAACATTACATTAACATTACATTAACATTACATTAACATTACATTAACATTACATTAACATTACATTAACATTACATTAACATTACATTAACATTACATTAACATTACATTAACATTACATTAACATTACATTAACATTAACATTACATTATTAACATAACCGTAACATTAATTTTCATCCTTCAAGTATGCACGGAAAAAAAAATAGCTAAAACAGGAGCAGAACGCGTTCGTGAATATAGAGAGCGAATTAGAGCTCTTAAGAATGCAGCCGCAGCTGGGTCTGCAACTAATGATGAAGGTAAGGTGATTAATGGAGGTAAGGTAATGAGGAGGTAAGGTGAGTTCCAAAATGCATTTTTACGAAATATCAGTGTATTTTGGTGAATCTGCAAAGAACCAATTCCCAGAAAAACACACTGATGCTTTGTTAAAATGTATTTTGGAACTCAGCCATCATCTCAACAAAATTTTATAGCCAAGTTGATACACTCAACAATCAACGTTCGCTGCTTTCCGAGGCCCTGACTCAACATAGCAATTATTATGATCAGGAAGCAAAACACAATAATCAACAAGATTTGTCTCTGCTTTTGGAGGCTCTTTCAACGAGTACTATGCAAATGCAATTTAGCATTCAAAAAGTGACAATGTTGAGAAGACATTCGAAAGCAACTAAAACACCAACTGAACTAGAACAAGGAACGAAAATAACTTTTATTTTACAATTTTCAAATGAAAAAAAATTGTTGAAAGACTTTTTCAAATATATCATTATGTTACAAATGTCCTCAGTCTTACGAATATTAAGTGCTGTTTTAAATTTAAGACTGATTCTTTAAAAGTTAAAATTTAAGTGTTATTTTTTGCCTTGTATTTTTCGAGGAAAAATAAAGGTTCTTTTGACTTTTATTTTATCTCTAATTTTTTCGGTCAAAATTATCAAGCAATTTCTGTTTTTTTTAAAGGCCGCTTGACAGATTGAACTGTTGACACCATGTGTAAAATGTCTTACCGATGAGATGAAAATAATGGTATCAACATTTTTTTAGTCGGTAAAATAACTTGAACAAATATAAACTACCTGATATTTTTGACCGAAAAAATAAACGGCAGAAAATAACTGTTATTTTCGACCGATAAAATAAAAGTTAAAAGTAACTGTTATTTTTGCCCAAAAAACTATAAGGCCCAAAATAACTTTTATTTTTGTCGGAAAAAAAAAACTAAGAGATAAAAGTTAATATGTGACACTTTCGATAAAAACCATAGCCGATACGGCCTCTGGATGTAAATATTGAATCAACAGAATATTTTTCCATTTCGTATTGATTGAATTTCTTTTCAGATACTTTCTCTCTCTATTTCACACTAAAATCTCTCTTATTTCTTACTGTTAAAGAAGTTTCACTTCTGCCACGTGCACGTTGCTACACGCGAGTTTTTTTGTTATTAAATTTATATATTAAGTATATTTAAGAATATATTTTAATTAAGTTATATTTATGTTATGATATAATTAATATTAAATATTATTTAATAATTATTAAAGAAGCCAAAATAAAAGTATGTTGAGTTTATTTTTTTTAATATTTTCTATTCATTTTGTTTATGTGTAGGTAATTAATATAGCAATAAAGGTATAGAGGTATTTGCATGAACATAAGATATGTAAGTTATATAGAACATTAGGTGAATAAGGTAGTATAAGTTCATAAGAAATAGATTTTAAGTTATTTTGCACGTTAGGTATTTAAGATAGTTTTTTTTTTCTTATTTTTTTTTTTTTTTTTTTTGTGAGAATAGCTTTAAGGTAGAATAATAAAATTATAGATACTTTATAGAAGATTATAAAAGAAACTTACCGAGTCATATGCTGCATCCAGGCCTGTTGCGGTGTATGACGATATGTATACATGTTTGTGGATGTGTGTGCTAATGTATATTTATCATTTTGTTTTAAGATGATTATTATTTTAGCTTTAGATATTTTTCTTTTGTTTTTTTTTCTGTTTTAAAACACTTTTGTTCAATTATTTTTAAATTTTTTTTTCATATTTATATATATACTGAGATATATATATAACAAATATATATATGTGTGTTTATAAAGCGTTCATAAAATTACTTTTAACCAACACTATTATTGCTTCATTAACTTGTTTTTTCTTATTATTAACTTATTTTTAGTTTATTAACTTTTAGAAACATATTAAGTAATTTTATAAGGAAGTTTATACATTGAATATAATTTAAACTTTAAGCAAAATTGAATTCATGCAAAGACCGCGTGGTTCTGGTTGAAGTTACGTGACTAACTAATCCATCCAGCATGGCAAGGGCGTCGTTGGCTTCGGGTAAAACTGTTATCTCAGACGAGAGGTCTCCAATTTAAGAGTTAAAATCTCGATTAGCTGAAAAAATTCAGCTTTGATGAATTTAAGAGTAACTTTGATGTAGAGATATGAGTAGGCTTATAAATTTTGGATTTAAGCTTGGTTATAAAGATTTGAAATCGTATTTTGTGTTTTTTTTTTTCTTGTAGTAAAAAGTTCAAATATTCCTTTATAACTTTAATTAAATTTAACTTTATTTTATAAATTTAGTTTTAAGTTAAATTTTAAGAAACTTTAAGTTAGTTTTAAGTTAGTTAATTTTATATTTAAAGTTAACTTTAAGCTGATTAACTATAATTAAACGCTCTAAACGATGATGTTGTCGGCACCAGATCCAGAAAAGAAGAGAGAGATTTTTTTTTTGTCTTTACCGGATGAGTTAAATTTTTTCTTTTATGAATTAAAGCTTTTATTTTAGGTAAAAGATTTTATGCTTTGGGACTTTAAATTGAAATGGCGTTTTTCTCATAGTAAATTGCAGGGACGTTATAAAGATTTATGTCTTGTCATTATAGGTAAATACAAACTTTATTTTTTTTTTTTTTTAGTCAAAAGAAATAGTTTCAAAGCAACCATCACAAAACGAAGGCCTGCATTGACTGCTACTTTTGAAGACCAAACACATCCTTTCCTCGCTGCTCTGATGAGCCCTTCTTGAAGGCCTTTTTTTCTGCACAAAAGCAGCACAACAAAACTGTTTTCGTTCAAAGACTAACTTTTCATATACTAGAGGGCAACTTTTTCGTTTAAAGTCAAAATATATATCAGTTTAAAAATATGACTTAATAACGGCCCTTCTTACTGCTGTATCAAAGTTTATAGATTGAAATTAATCTGACATAAAAAAACATAGGAGAGAAGATAAAATTATAGAATTTATAAAAAAAAAGAAAAAGGTTTAAAAGAAAAAAATATTTGTTTTTCAATACTTCTTGTTTACTCCTTCTTTTAGCCATTCTTAAGAAGTGCTTCTATCAAGCCTCTTTTGAGCAAGAGAGAGGAAGAGGATTATACTTGGATATGAGTGTGGAAACAATTCAAAATCCATATGAAGGCCTGCTAGTAGCGCTTCGAAGTGCTGCCATTGCCGACTGTGTAATTTAAACAAATCTACATATGCATGAGTGTGAGTGCAACCACAATACAAACAGACATATGTACGAGTAGTTTGATTTGCACCTTCGAATGAGTTTGATTTGTTAGCAAGAAATGTAATTATTTGAATTTCTGCAAGGCATGCAGCAGTGTGCGTGTTGATTTCATTTTCTAGTTTAATAAATTTTAAATTAAGCCCTAAATTTTAGAATGAAATTCTGTACTGGCCCTGCACTAAACTCAAATCTTACCCCTGCTCTAACTTCAGCCCTTTCCCCTGCCAAAAAGACGAACTTGAATGCATACAATGCAATGCAACCGAAGGTAAATAAATTATGTGCTCAAGTAAATCATGAATGCTCAGCTCTTGTAAACATGGTAACGCCTTACACGGTAAGAGCAAATATTTGCACTTAAGCACATAATAATTATGCCGTATACAATACAAAATAATTAATTGTAAACAAATTTGCAAATTTATACAGCTACAAATAAATTAAATATTGTCGTTTTGTATGCATATTTATGTGGCCAAGTTAATGGCTGCCAATGATTTATGGCCAAAGTGTTTATATGTATGACTGTGAGTGGGTGTGTGTGTATATTGCATATATATTATTGTTTAATAAAGGCAATATTAAGCTATAAATTAAAATTTAATGGATAAGATTATTTTTAATGTGCAGCAGCTTCTTAATGCGTTTACAAAGGGTTCAGTTTTAAAATAAACAAATCTTATATTAACAGATGGTAGGCATAGATATATTTGGAACTATAAGAAATTATAAAATATTTTTGAATAATACAAAAATTCTAAAATTACAAAATAAATAAAAAAAAAAATATCATAAAAATCTGTAATTTAAAAATATTTTAATTCAAGTTTCAAGTTCAACTTAACTATTGTTGAGAAATTTTCTCAATTTTGACAAAGTATAGAACGCGCTGAATTTGAATTTGATTTATAAAAGAAATAATTTGAAATTTTTACTTAAAATCAGTTGTTTTTCTCTTGTAATAAATTCTAAAAAGATATGAAATTTTCATTTGGCTTTCGTTATAACATAACCTCAAATTATTAATTTAAAAAAATTCAAAGAAATTATTAAATAAAACTGTCTCTTGCAGCAAATTGCAATAAAATTATATTTGATTTAATAATAATAAATTTAATTAAAAGATCTACGCATGCAGCAAAATATTTATCATAACATCACAACTAAGCTGTAGATTTTTATTTAAATTTTTTTTTCAGGCGTAAAAAACAATCGCTTCATTGAACATTCAAATTAACCGCTTTAGTTTGTATAAATAATTACTTTGTATATAAATAATAAATTTAAATTTTAAACTTTAAACTGCTCAGCCTGCATAAAACTGTAGCGGTTGCATTGTAGCGTCATGTATAAATATTTTAACCAAAAATATGATTAAAATTTAAAATATTGCAAAAAAGCTTACTCATATTTGTACATGAAACAAACACTTTCTCACACACATACACACTCACACACCCATAATCACACAAACATTGCTGTCATTCAGACACTGTCTACGTCATGAATTTTATTTTATTTTACGCCTTGCCTACTTTACTTTTAAGCCAACTTACATTTATTTAAGCCACGTTTAATTGACATATTTTTGTTTAAAATAAACGTAAAAGAGTTGACATAATTGATGGTCGAAGAATTAAATTAAAACAAAATGAAAATGCAAAAAAAAAAAAATACAATTTCAACTCAGCGTCAATTCAATTTAATTAAGCTTGTTCAATTAACTTTAATTAATGGTTAAATAATCAGTAATGATTGCTTGCAGATTCTCAGCGCAACCTCGTTAACATTGCGTTTAACGGCAAAGAAGCGTTTGTGTATTTGTGTGTGTGCGTGTTTATGTTATGATCATAACATTACTCGAGCGAGTTTGCTGGTTCTAGCTATTCACACCAATTGAAGTCGTTGAGGTGACCAATTTAGGCTAATGTCATTCATTATGAACAATTATATTAACACTCAATAACTTTGAGTTAGTGTATTTAAACTATATCGATTACTTTTCGTAAAGAGCTGATCTTAATACTAATTATAGTTAATTATATAACAAAAATAATTTCTTAACTATCATCATAACTATAACTCTATAATTTAAAAGTGTAAGGAAATATTACTAGGTCGTAGCAATCGCGTTGAGGATACAAATTAGTTGGGTCGCTCACTTTAAAAATCAGGGACCGAAAATAACTGTTATTTTACAATTTTCGAATGAAAAAGACACAATGAAAAAATTGTCGAAGGACATTTTCAAATAAACCATTATGATGCAAATGGCCTCAGCTTCACGAATATTTAGAGCCTTTTAAATTTTCGACTGATTCTATAAAAGTTAAAAATTAACTGTTATTTTTTGCCTTTTATTTTTTCAGACAAAAATAACGGTTACCTTTGAGTTTTATTTTATCGGTCAAAAATAACAGTTATTTTGTGACTTTTATTTTTTCGGTCAAAAATATCAGGCAATCTGTGTTGTTTTAAAGGCCGCTTGTCCAATTAAAAAACTTTTGATACCATATGTAAAACGTGATCACCGATGAGACCAAAATAATGGTATCGATAGTTTTTTAGTCAGTAAAATGGCCTTTGAAAAAACGCAAATTGCCTGATATTTTTGACCGAAAAATAAAAGGCAAAAAATAACTGTTATTTTTGACCGATAAAATAAAAGTCAAAAGAAACTGTTATACTTGTCCGAAAAAATATAAGGCACAGAATAACTTTTATTTTTGTCGGAAAAAATAAAAGTTAAAAAATAACAGTTAATATGTGACTTTTTTGATAAAAACCATAACCGGTACGGTCCCTGTTAAAAATCTTTTTCTTAAAACTATAATAGAAAAGATATTATCTCTTCCGATTATCTTAAACGAAAAAATTCAAATTTTTTAATTTATTAATTTATTACAGTTTTTTTCCACTTAAATGGGCCAAAATCACGTGTGAGGTCAAAAATAAATTTTTTGTTTTTTTCAAATTCAGATATAACCAATTTAAAGTTTTTCAAAAAGTTGGCAACTCTAGTATAAAAATTCCAAAAATATTTAATTTTTTCTAAATCACTTTTCTATAGCTTTCTAATGATACTTCATTTACAAAAATAAGGCAGCAGATGACGGAGATATGATTTATTGGAAATGACTTAAACTTTTATAAAAAATTGGTATCTCCATAAGTTTTAAAAAAATTGCAATAAAAAACAAATATCTTACAAATATCCTATCAACTCTTATAAGTAAAAAAACTCGCGTGTAGTAACGTACACGTGGCAGAAGTGAAACTTCTTTAACAGTAAGAAATAAGAGAGATTTTAGTGTGAAATAGAGAGAGAAAGTATCTGAAAAGAAATTCAATCAATACGGAATGGAAAAATATTCTGTTGATTCAATATTTACATCCAGAGGCCGTATCGGCTATGGTTTTTATCGAAAGTGTCACATATTAACTTTTTTCTCTTAGTTTTTTTTTTCCGACAAAAATAAAAGTTATTTTGTGCCTTATAGTTTTTTGGGCAAAAATAACAGTTACTTTTGACCTTTATTTTATCGGTCGAAAATAACAGTTATTTTCTGCCGTTTATTTTTTCGGTCAAAAATATCAGGTAGTTTATATTTGTTCAAGTTATTTTACCGACTAAAAAAATGTTGATACCATTATTTTCATCTCATCGGTTAGACATTTTACACATGGTGTCAACAGTTCAATCTGTCAAGCGGCCTTTAAAAAAAACACAAATTGCTTGATAATTTTGACCGAAAAAATTACAGATAAAATAAAAGTCAAAAGAACCTTTGTTTTTCCTCGAAAAATACAAGGCAAAAAATAACACTTAAATTTTAATTTTTAAAGAATCAGTCTTAAATTTAAAACAGCACTTAATATTCGTAAGACTGAGGACATTTGTAACATAATGATATATTTGAAAAAGTCTTTCAACAATTTTTTTTCATTTGAAAATTGTAAAATAACAGTTATTTTCGTTCCTTGTTCTAGTTCAGTTGGTGTTTTAGTTGCTTTCGAATGTTTTCTCAACTTTATCACTTTTTGAATGTTAGATTACATTTGCATAGTACTCGTTGAAGGAGCCTCCAAAAGCAGAGACAAATCTTGTTGATTATTGCGTTTTGCTTCCTGATCATAATAATTGCTATGTTGAGTGAGGGCCTCGTAAAGCAGCAAACGTTGATTGTTGAGTGTATCAACTTGGCTATAAAATTTTGTTGAGATGATGGCTGAGTTCCAAAATACATTTTAACAAAGCACCAGTGTGTTTTTTGGGAATTGGTTCTTTGCAGATTCACCAAAATACACTGATGTTACGTAAAAATGCATTTTGGAACTCAGCCGATGTTGCAATCACCTTACCTTCATCATTAGTTGCAGACCCAGCTGCGGCTGCATTCTTAAGAGCTCTAATTCGCTCTCTATATTCAAGAACGCGTTCTGCTCCTGTTTTAGCTATTTTTCTATTTTTTTCCGTGCATACTTGTAGGATGAAAATTAATGTTACGGTTATGTTAATAACGTAATGTTAATGTTAATGTAATGTTAATGTTAATTATGTTATTTTCAGTATGTTACTCGTTTAGTTTTAATTACATTTTGTTTGATAATTATTATGTGCATACATGGCGTAATGGTATAGATTCCGACTCTTAAGCAACGATGTTCGGGGTTCAATTCTCGGCAGCGACAATAATTTTTTTTTAATTTTCATATGAATTGAAAACGTTAGCCTAGCGTCACGAATAAGAGACCTTGAAATGTCACTCACCGCCAAAGAAGTTTCACTTCAAAAAATTTGAAAACCGTTAAAATTTGACTGAGTTGTTTGCTCGGAAAGTGGAATTTTTGATTTTGGAACTGCATTTTTCGGACAATTGACATTTGAGGAATGATTTTGAAGATAATTTTGGTTAAAAATTTTAAGTTTTGAAAAAAATTCAAATTCGATCAATTTATAAGCTCTTCTTAAACTTAATTTCAAATCGATTAAATAGCGGATTTTTGCACAAAAAATCTGTTTTTTTTCTGTTTTAAAAGGTTGGGAACCCCCCTAAGCAAAATCACAATTTTTAAAAGTGGTTTGCACATCTACAGCTGAAACTTGATTAAATGACATCTTAATCGATAAAATCGGTCTATTGGTCTAGCAGGAGTTGAAGTCACAAAAAAAAACCTTAGCCTATTAATTATATAGATTTAAACAATCAATTTAACATATCAATTTAAAGAATTTTTTTTTGAGAAAATGCTCGGAAAGTGGAATTTTTGATTTTGGAACTGCATTTTTCGGACAATTGACATTTGAGGAATGCATAAAAGATAATTTTGGTTAAAAATTTTTAGTTTTGAAAAAAATTAAAATTCGATCAATTTATAAGTTTTTTTTAAACTAAATTTCAAATCGATTAAATAGCGGATTTTTGCAGAAAAATTTTTTTTCTGTTTTAAAAGGTTGGGAACCCCCTGAAGGGAAATCACAATTTTTAAAAGTGGTTTGCACGTCTACAGCTGAAACTTGATTAAATGACATCTTAATCGATAAAATCGGTCTATTGGTCTAGGAGGAGTTGAAGTCACAAAAAAAAAAACCTTAGCCTATTAATTTTATAGATTTAAACAATCAATTTAACATATGGGCATTTCCACAGAAAGGTCTACCGGGACCGAAAAAAAAATTGTTAAATAAACAAATAATTTTTTTGTTATTATTTAAAAAAAATGCTTGAATTTTTATAATTTACTGCATTTACAACTAATTTCAGTTTTTATTCTGAGAAAATTGGCCTGATATCTGAGAAATATGTTTTTCTTGCTTTTAGCTGCTTTTAAGGACTTTTTCTCTTTAGTATTTTTCGTTTATTTATCAACGTTATGTTAGCATTCTTCTTATAAAATCCATCTATAAGCTACAAATAAAAAATAAAAAATAAAAAGATACCAAACAAAGCATGATTTACGGTAAATTTTTTATATTGCTTTAACTACTATTCGAATGTGGCGTTCTTGTACCCAAATCATCATTTGTTATCAGAACTTCGTGATCGTTCTAAGCAAGTATCTGAAAATTGTAACTTAAATCAAATTTGGTCGCCTCACTATAAAAAAAAAGTTACTGAAGGTAAAAATCATACTAAATATTTAATATTGATCATCAAAATGTGTCGCGTTCGCGATCATGCGCCGTTTTTTAAATATACTTTGTATGGGAAGTATGGAAAGGTTTCATTCGATTTTGCTGAATTTTTTACTAAGTGTTAATAGTTCTAATTAAATCTCATGAGCTTATTCTCAAGTCATTGGATTGATTTTTAATAGATTTTTAAGAAATTTTCCATTTTGAGAACGTCAATTTGTATGGGAGGCATACGTGGTTTTCATCCTATTTGGCTTATTTTCGAACATGGTCTTTAATTTTACGATATAAGCCTAAATATCGAATTTCATTACGATAACTTAATAATAACGCCTGTTTTCATGTCAACAGACAGGGGGACACAAAGAAACAGGGACATACATGGTTAAGTCAACTTAGATTGTGATAATGCAGGATAATGTATGCACTTTTATATATCTGCCACGCCTCCTTATGGGCGTAAAAAACCTCGTCATAAAGTTTATAACAACATACGTAGTACGGGTGGGGTTAAAACAATATATCATAATTTTCTCACAAGCCTCATATGTATTTTTTTTTTTTTGTTATTAATATTACTAAAATAAAACTCCCAAATAATATATACGATGTTTTTGGTAGGTAATGCAATATTTAGATGAAATTACTTTAACTAATTCTTATTACAAACGTGATGAGAAAAAATGTCGCGTGCTAGATGTCGCGTTCGCGATCAGGCTTAAGCTCAATAAAAAAAAAGCTAATGGAAATATGTCAAAATGATAACTATTTCTTGAAAGCCACATTAATCTGTTTTAATTTACAATTTACCGCTGTAAAATATTATGTTGCGTTTCGCAGATATCTGCATTTTTCTAGATGCAGTCGAAAACGAGTTCCATTTTTTGTCGCGTTCGCGATGCCATGTTTATTGCTAATATTTTGGAAACATAAAATCTAGAGAACCTAACTTTTTTTTCTAAATATAGTGCAAATAAAATGCTATCTAAAACTTGAAAAAAAAGAAAATTTGTTTTGAGTTTTCTTTATCATTTTGCTCCTCAAAGGCGTACGAATGTCGCGTTCGCGACTATGGAAATGCCCATATCAATTTAAAGAATTTTTTTTTTGAGAAAATGTTTATATAAATTTTTCCATACCTAATTTTGGCTCACTAGTTACGCTGTGCGGCGCTTGCAATTGCTAAATGACGATTGAATTTGCTCGCGCAATATCTTAGGCTGCGTGCATAGTAAACGCCGATTCAGACAGGCAGGCAGGTAAACAATGCGAACAAGCATGCGAATAAATAGCTGCAGCTTGAAATGCATGACGCTACGCTTGGCGATATGATTGACATTCGGATAGAATGGCTAATTAAGTAAAATAATGACGTAATTGTGACGAAAACACTGAGCAGTGCAGCATATGCTCGAATATGTTCTTGACGGATTGAGTTATATGTCGTTGGGGTATTCACGATTTCAAGTAATTATAATATTTTTATGAAAATTATGCCAGAAAAATGCTTGAGTGTGATTATTTTTGTAATTTTAGTTAATAATTTTTAAGAAACATATTTTTTAAAAATTATATTCTTTTGTAACTTTGTCTTATTTTTTTTTAGTAAGCAAAAATTTGCATTGAAATACAACACATTTACTGTAAAAAACAATAGCAATTCTTCGTAGAAAATTTTTATGTAGTTCTGATTTAAGACTCAATGTATTTTATTTTTGTGAATGTCACAAATTTAAAAAGTTCAAGACACATCACCACATCGTGAAAAACAATAATCATTTTTTTCTGTGGCCCAACCAAAAACTGCTTTAAAATTCAACTTTTATTTCATTCTATAATTTTTTCAAAAAAGTGAACGCAAAATTTTGATTAGAAAGTTAAGAAAACACGTCTAAAAATCACTTGCTTGCTGCACACAAATTTAAAAATTCCAATTAGTTAAAAAAAAAATCGCTTCAACAGAACAAAATCTTTGATAAAAACGCCAGTGTTTTTGTAGAAAAAGCATTTGTATGAAATATTTGGAATATTTCTCAAATTTTCAAATTTCCTTTAGAGCAAAACGACAACCGCATCGAGACGACAGTCAAACCGGGGGCAACAAACACGCACACAACCACATACTTACATGCATGCAATAATACCACAAGCCACACGCACACTAATGCACATAAATTTATATCAGCCTGGGAAATATTTATGAGAGACCAAGACCAAAACCAAGACCAAACGAGCCACTGGCACAGAAGCGTTTGCAACATTAAACTATGTTGTAACAAAAAAAAAAAAACAAAAAAAACTAAACAAAACAAAAATTTAGCACAAAAAACCAGCAAAAATGATAAATGACAACAAAAATAGCAAATTCGAAAATTAATGGGCATCTTAAACTGACCGGAATATTAAATATGGCAACATTGTCGTAGATCTAATAAGATTCGTTTGAAAGGGTTGACAAGAAGCAAAGCGGGTTTGCATGGAAATAATGGATTTTGAGAGAAATGAATGCCTTAAATTAGCTAGTAATGAAGATGACTATAAAGAAAAAGTACAAGTAAGACGTGTCGGATGGACGGACAGCTTGAATGACCGCCGCACAATAATAAATAAAAAAAAAAACAACTGAACTGAATTAAATAAACAGCTTGACTTCATAAATTAATAACAGAATTCCTGAGAGTTGATGTGCCAAAAACAAAGTATTAAGTATTCAATTCTTTTAAGGTGTTTTTAAGAATTTTTGCTTTTTACCAATAATTCATGAAGTTTCAATTCTTAAATGTTTTCAAGAATTATGAAAATTAAATAAAAATTTAAAGAACTTAACTAAAAGTTAACTAGAAGTTTTGATTTTCGGGTACTCATAGCAAATCTGAAGTTAGAATGTAAAAATTCCAAATCCAAATTGCAAGACGCCATATTCAATACACAGTGCAATGGAGATTGCCATACTGGCTTTGGACAAAAATAGAAGGAGTACTTCTATGCAGTGGCATAACTGACGCCCGGAGCAAAACAATTTTTTTGCGCCCCCAATGAAATAATAAAAAAAATATGATATATTATAAATAATATTTTAATATATAGTACAAATAATTATAATACAGTTATTAAATTACATTAATACAATTAACACTTAGAGTCTAAATCAGAAAAAGGTTCTGTACACGACAGTTCATTATATTTTGTTATAGATTTTGGGTCTCTTAACACGAAAATCGCAATAATAGTTAAGCCTAGTAGGATAAACTGGGGTACCCTTGACTTTGGGGCACATTTGACTGTGACGTTTTCGGTATGAACGAACCGTTATTTTTCAATAATTTGTTTTATAAATTTTGCATCATTGTATTTCAGTAATCGTCACGAAGTTCGACGATTCTTGCATTACATGAAGAAAAGTAATAGAAAAGATACGTAAGGACTTCTTGACCGAGTTATAAAAGTTTATCAAAGTACCTTTTACAAAAAATAAAAACTATTTATGTTTTTGAAAATATAAGTGAATTTCAATAAAACTAAATATAAACTAAAAAAATTTAAAACAAAAAAGCCGAGAGCATTTGGGTATATTTGTCATTTTTGATTGGGGTACTTTTGACAAATGTTAGTTGTACGAGTACAAAATTGAGTAACATCGAGATGTTACCAATTCATTCAAAAATTTTTTAATGTATTTTTAAATTGGTTTTAATAAAAAAGAAGTGCTTCAAATATCAGAAATAGGACTATCATTAGCCGAAGAAATAAAAGTCTAAAGATAATAGCAACTCTGGTAACAACTACAGCATTGATTCTTTTGGGTTCAGTGATGCTGGTCTAATTTTTTTCCAAGTATTCAGCCACTTCACTTTTAAATTATTTTATTCGTAGAGCATCAACATCATTAGAATTCCCAAACCCGTTAAGGAAACTTGTGGTTATCGTTAACTGGCCCTTAACTACCTAACCTGTTAACTCGTATTCCTAACTTTGACAGTTCGATAAAGATAACTGTTGCTTGCTTAACTACTCGCTAATTGAAATAATAAAATTTATATTTTTATACCCCCACGCGTACTGCGTAAGGGGTATATTAATTTTGTCACGACGTGTGTAACGCCCATAAGGAGGCGTGGTAGGTATAGAAAAGTATATATATTCTTGCTCAGCATCACCACCTGAGTTGATTTAGCCATGTCCGTCTGTCTGTCCGTCTGTCTGTCTGTCTGTGGACACGATTACAGCCGTAATTTTGAAGCTATCGCGCTGAAATTCGATATTTAAGCTTTTTTCTTAAAAACTAAGATCAAGTTCGGGAATGGGCTAAATCGGATGAAAACCACGCCTACCTCCCATACAACCCCAATAATGAAAACTTCATAAAGAAGCAAATATTTAAGCTACAAAACTTAAATTCAGTATTTGAATAATTTATGTCAAAACTGAGGTGTGCTCGAAAAATGGGCGTGATCCACTTACTAACACGCCCACCTCCCATACAACTCTAATATTGAAAACTATATAAATAGGCTTCTGTCGAAGCTACAAAATTAAAATTAGATATTTATTATTTTTGTACAAAAATTGAGACGTGTTAGAAAAATGGGCGTCATCCACCAACGAACACGCCCACCTCCCATATAACCCCAAAATTTAAAACTTTAAAAAACGGCTTCACTTTAAGCTACAGGCAAAAAATTTGATACGTTTGTATTTTATATCAAAACTAAATTGTGGAAGAGAGTGGGCGTCATCCGCATACGAACACACCCACCTTCCATACAACCTATTAAAGTGAAAACTCTATAAATGGGCTAATATTTAAGCAACAGACCTGAAATTGAGTATTTTTGTATATTATATCAAAACTGAGGCGTGTTAGAAAAAATTGGTATAAACCACTCAAGAACACGCCCACCTCCCATGCAACCCCTAATTGAAAACTTTCCATGAAAACAATTTGATATGAGTGTATTAAAGACGTCATCAAAATAGTAAAATTTTTTGAAATCTCATACAAAAATAACTACAATTTAAGATATTGTACCATTACGAATCGGCCGTGGGGGTATTTTTACTTCGGCTGAGTCGAAGATATACCCCTGCAAACATTTGGAAGACGATTGGAAGATTAGAAGATTTGGCGACGCGCTAGCGATTCGCCTAAGGGTTCTTTGGAAGATTGATCGCTTTTCGATCGCCGAAGCGATGAATACGCGATTCTCAAAAAATTTAAAAATCTTCCTTCGCTCATTCCGGCGATTGTTGGAAGATGGATCGCTTTTCGATCGCCCAAGCGATGAATGCGCGATTGACAAAAAATGTTCAAAATCTTCCTTCGCTCATTCCGGCGATCGTTGGAAGATTGCTTTTTAAAAAGCTTTTCAAAATCTATCATTGTTATATGAAGCAGGCTCTGAAAAATCGTTTAAATTAATCAAAAAATTTAACTTTTTAAAAATTTCATGAAACTGGGATAAAACAACGTCTGAAGAGCCCGCTAGTTCAAACATGCAACAACTTGTAAGATTCAACAACGATGCTCTGCAACAAACAAAAACCCCTTCTGCCATTCGTTGGCGAATCGCTTAAGACTCCTTTCAGCGAATCGTTCGCGACTCTTCCTGGCGAATCGCCTAAGACTCTTCTCGGCGATTCGTTGGCGAATCTTCCAGGCGAATCGCTTAAGACTCCTCTTGGCGATTCGCCGGCGAATCTTCCCGGCGAATCGCTTTTATGGCCTCAGCTGCTTACATTCGGCGATTCCCGGAAGACTCTCAGAAGAGCTCGCCGGCGATCGTTTCATCTTCCAAGCGATTCGCTGGAGATTCTCAGACGATTAAAAATGTTTGCAGGGACCTTACTAGTTTTATATCAATTGAGTGAATTTTACTATATTTAATTTTTACATAAATTGTATCGAACTGATCGTGTTACATTCTATATTTTAACTACTCTTACAAACACGAACTAAAGATATATTGAATTTTTGTATGATGAAATTTTTCACATGTTCGTCAAAATATTACTCTGTTCCGCTGTGAAAAATACTCGCAACATTTTTCCACGACAATTTAATTGAACTGCCTATTTATTTTGAAGAGAAAAGTGGCAGTTGTTTTTTTATTTTATATTTTCATATATTTATTTTTTTCTATTTTGAGAAGTAAAGCATGACTTTCTCAAATTTTTCAATTTCTTCACAACAAAATATTTGTCGGAATTTTCACGCAACAAAAAAATGAATGTTGCGAGTGAAATTTTACGCAAACGGACAGAGTACTAGGATTTACGTGTTTTTTAAAGATTTTATAAGATTTGTAAGATTTTTAAGTTTTTCTCGCTTTTTTCAAATAAAGTCGCATATCTTTAAATATATCTTGTATACTTCTTGTTCAATATTAATAATCACGCTAAGCCGAATAAAATTTATAATTTTCTTCATTTTTGTTCAACAAATATTTACATTTGGATGAGTAGTTTTTGCGCTATCATCATTCATAAAAAATCGAAAACTATTTTCATTTTAAGTGGAGAATATAAGCTATCGCCGAAAGAAAAGCGTGCAAAAATACGGATTGTTGCATCGATAACCCATTTTTTACAAAGATTTTTAGCCTTTTCGATTACTTTTTCACAAATCTCGTTACGAATTTCTGCAAGTTCAGTCGCCAATAATTTGAGATCATGGAACGCTTCTGTAAACTTAATTTTAGGATCTTGTAATCTGAGCTGCACTCTTAGAGTTCATGCCAGAAATGGACTATAGTTATGATATTTAAATTCGGTTTAAGATAAAGATTGCAGCATTTCTGGTACCACTTGTGGCAGTATTTTCATCTGCTTATTTTTCTAATAGTTCTACGTATTCTTCCAGTCCCTTGACAATAACCCCAACTGCTTGCGCTCTGGCACTCCATCGTGTTACAGATTCACGTTTAACAGATTTTTTAAAGCATTTTTTAACAATTTCCATCGTAATGTTGAACGTGAGAAAAAGAGACGTATGTTATCAATTATTTCAAAACATGTTACAACGATTGAATCTTGGTTAGCTGTAGTAACTCCTACTAAATTTAATGTGTGGTTATCACAATTTACAAATGTTGCCTTATTATTTATTTTATTATTTTTTGTTGAACGCTAGATATGTGATTTGACATAAGGGCAGCATTATCATAGCATTGTATTCTACAGTTGGCTAACTTAATTATTGAATTAATTAATTAAAACAAATTTTGTTGCAAAATTTTGTTTGTTTTGAGAATGATTTGGCGCCCCTCTACGATTGGCGCCCGGGGGCAAGATGACACCACCCTTTCCCCCCTCGCTACGCCACTGCTTCTATGTTAATAAAATTTTGCATTCATGTTAATTGGTTCTTGAACTCAAATAAAGATTTTCCTGCATTATATGATGTTATATTTCTTTGACAAAACATACAGGTACATGTAAAACTGTACACTAAGTCGGATCGATTTTGTTTGGAGAAAAAAAAAATCAGTAAAAAAAAACATATTTTCGAAAATGACGATATATGGACTTTTTTGGGGTTTCAAAAGAGTTTGTGAAGAGCCAATATTTGTAAACTATCAAAATCTTTACTATTTTGCTAATCTTGGGTATGTATTCTGAAAAAAAAAATATTTATATGCAAAAAACTTCATTTTCTGGCCAAAAAAGGGCTTCAGGAGAACCAAAACCACTCCTTGGGGATTTCTCCGATCAAAAGAAAATTATGCAAAATTGTTTTTGAGAAAGTGCTTCAAACTTTTGAGTCGATGTCCGATGAAATCTAAATTTTGATCCGGCTTACTGTACACATGTAGTGCAAAAACGAATATTTGTAGATTTGAACCACATTCTTCTAAATTTAAAGTCTATGTTTCCTCAATGCAGTACTATTGAAAGTGTAGAGTTCCACTACAGAGAACTCAATGAAAAAAAAATTACGTATTCCCTGCCATGAAAATACTAAAAATCGTAGAAAAAATATAAAAAACTATTTTTTTTGTACAGCTGAAAATGTCAATGATAACGTATAAAAAACTTGAAAGGAACGTATTTAATCTTTTTGTAATAAAATAAACCCGACAACAAACCCTCAAAAATTATGCTGGCACTTCAAACTTCAACCTTAAAAAATCAATAATTTCTATCATCAATAAAAGTTATTCCATCTTTGATTCAAGAGTCCATGCTCTTCATCACTGGGACTTTAAAAGCTGGAAACATATTTCGAAATCAAATTTTTTGAGCGGATTCCATGTCGACCCATGCAGCTGTATCCTTATTCCTCATTCAAAGAAATTCACCTGATCTTTGAGAGAGTGCTCTTAAGAGCTGCCCCCTTCTATTAAAGTTCAGTATTTTTGTGAATATGCTTCTTGAAAATTTATTTATTTTAATAGCATCTTTTTTATACCGATTTATTTATTGTAAATGATCGGACTCATGTAATGTTTTTTAAATAAATGTTTTTAAAATCATATGCAAATCATATGCAAACTGCAGATAGGACACGATCTTGAATTGGTTTCCTCTTTCTGAGAAGGATAGTTCAAGTCTTTTGGAATCTCCATCGATCGAGAACTTTGAGGCTTAAGTTGAAAGAAAAAAAAAAATCAGGAATCAACAAAAATAATATGAATAAGCAAAAAAAAAAAAAGAAGAGTAAAAAAAAAAAAGGCATACAAATGTATTTAAGTTTTTATAAATTTTTTCATTACTTTGAGATTTGTACTAAGTAATTGCCTTCGTTGGTTCTTAATGTGTATAAAATCAGAACAAGACATTTTAAAATTGTTCTTTACAAATAGTTCAATTTCAAGAGCTTCTAGTGCTAACCTGATCCTTTCTTTCTCCAAGTCTTAAACATTTTACTTAAAATGCGTGCTGGAGCAGCATTTAAATGCGGAACGGAGAAAATACAATTTTTTTTTTTTTTTTCAAAATTTGATAAGGTTCCAGTTTTTACAATTTCAATCAATTATCAACTGTATTTCTATCTTTTTAATTATTTATTAAATTTTGTAGATATACGAATTCCGTTAACAAGTAATCATTATGGATTTTTTCAATTTTATATGCTAGTTTTTAATAAAATAAAAAATTCTATAAAACTTTTTCAAAATATGCGTATCCAATAAAATTTTACAAAAAAAAAAAATCAGCACAAAGCAGTACAAAATTTAACGAAATCAGCAGACTTGCGATTCTCTTGGTAAAGAGAAAAAATTTGAAGACAAAGAATTAGAGACCGTCCTTATTGATTGAAGACTTGTGCCAAACGCAATATGAGCTTGCAAAAGCATAAGATTGCGGTTATAGTGAACGCCGAGTCAGACCGGCAATGTGAACAAGCGAGATAGATAGCTATCTGCATCTGGTTTTTTCACACAGATTTCAGCCTGCCTGCCTGCCTGTCTGACTCGGCGTTCACTATGCGTTCAGCCTAAGACATGATACTGGTAACCATTTCCAGACTTCTGAAAGCGTTAGGGTTCATCCAGAAGGTACGAAATTGGGTGCCATCCGAAATGAAGCCCAAAGATGTCGGAAGGCGATTTTGAATTTCTGAAATGCATCTAAACGCTACGAAATAAATAAATTTTCACGAGTCGTGAAAGAAAAATGGATAAATTATGATAACCAGGCCAACCAGGAATCAGGTGGGTCGAAAATAAAAAGTTTGGAAAAACCACCCTTCTTTTTAAAGTTGACCTCAACGGGATTCCGAAAACAAAAAAAAAATTTTTTTTTTTTGGTATTTTTTGTTATCACTATCTAGCATTGATTTAGAACAATAGTTCACCTTTTATGAGCAAAAAACCCTCTTAAACCAATATTTCTTAAACGCATTCATATCAAAAGCTATTTTTGAAAAGTTGGCGTTTCGAAATTCATCAGAGAGCTGAATTCTTCAATCATATTGCTTAAAATGCTCTAAGTTTTCAGTTTTTCAATGCCGTTTTATAGAAAAAAATTTCACTACGCCTTAATATATACAATAGGCTGCGTCGATTTGTATGGAGGCAAAAAATCTGATGTTGCCTGGGCGATTTTCGGTTCGGGCATAAAAAGTTATTAAGCCAAAAAAAAAAAAAAGGGAGGGTTGGAGGTACACTTTACCCCATCGCATTACATACGCACCAACGATAAGAATATACTTTGAATTTAGTGAAATTTTTTCTTTAGGAATTTGTTACGGTAAATTTTTGTATGACAACGTATACATGTTAGACCGTTTTTTGGATGAATCGGGTGTGAGGATTTCATATCTGGAGTTATTTTTGCCCTAGCTGTACACGTTTTTAAAAAACAAAATTTGAAAAAAAGGGGAAATTTTCATTTTATCAAAACTGCTATATAATTTTGTGAATATTTCTTTTTTTAAGTTAACTTAAGCAAATGGATTTCAATTTAGGATGGTTTTAAAAATTTTCCAAAAATTTCCCAAAAAAGGGAAATTTTTTTTCCGTCGCAAACTTTACATTTTTTAATAAAAGAAGAGACTGTAGTTAATGAATTTAATATTTTAAAGCTAACTAGGCAGAAAAAGTGGACCGCAATATTCAAAATTTTACTTCCTTTTAACATAACTTTAAATTTTTCTATTCTTTATTGAATTTCTACAAAAAACTCACCGAAATTTGACAATTGTAACATATTGCCATATGAAAAATAAACCAAATTAACAGGATTTAATGTAATTAACAAAGGCTGTGGTGACAACGATGGTTAGAAAAATTTCCCAAAAAAGGGAAATTTTTTCTCTTCGCAAATTTTACATTTTCTTAAAAGAAGAACACACTTAAGTTAATTCATTAAATATTTTAAAGCAAAATATGCCGAAAAAGTGACCCGCAATATGCAAAATTTTACTCTCTGTAACAATAACTTAAAATTATAACATATTGTGGCCATTTTTTCCATATGACAACACAGCAATTTGTAGGATTTAATGTCATTAATGAAGTTATTGGTCGAAACAATAGTTAAAATAATTTCCCAAAAATATCCCAAAAAAAGGGAAATTTTTTTTCTTCGAAAATTTTACATTTTCTTAATAAAATAACACACTGCAGTTAACGAATTTAATATTTACAAAAAATTATGCTGATAAAGTAACCCGTAATGTGCAAAATTTTACTCTCTTTAACAACAATAACTTGAAACTATAACATATTGTGGCAATTTATGCCATAAAAAATGGAGCAATTTGCAGAATGTTATGTAAAATTTTTTTTTTGTTTTTGTTTAATAACTTTTCAGGCCAGAACCGAAAATGACCCAGGCAACATCGGTTTAAAAATGGACCCAGCCTAATATACAATATTCCAAATTTTATTCCTATAGATTAAACATAATATGCATGCCAGCAAAATTTTTGATACAAACTTGACATGCATTCTTAAAAACACTGCTTCCAGAAAACATTATAAAAAAATGCAATTGTGCTTCTCCTCAGCCTTATCGAAAAGTGCTTTCAGTAGGCATTCTCATAAATTCTAGAAGGCTATTTGTATAGCTTTTAAGAATACTTCCATGGCATGGCTTGTCCAAGGCAATGGTTAAATATATTCTAAGAAGCATTTTGTCTTATGTCTTCTGAATCATGGAATGCTTTCTTAAAGTTTTCCTGGAAAATACCTAATAGAATCCTTTCATTGAAGGCCTCAAAGAAATCGTCAACTGAAAAATTCTAGAAGCACTTCTAGAGAAGACTAAGGAAAACATTCCTCCCAATGATATGTTAAAAGAATACCTTCTGGGTATGAAAGTAGAAGAGATGGCACTCACGACTTTTCCTTTCACTTTACCTTCTTTTGGAAGCACTCTGTTTGCTGGGCTCTTTACAGAATTTTAAATTTTGGATTTGTATGGGAGGTAGACGTATACGTAGGCGGTTTCCAAAAATATTCCAAATAGTGCAGATTCTTGGGTTCATGTGACCATGTGTACCAGGTTTCATGTAAATATCTCAACTCCTTCTTCTTATGCTGTGTTTTACAGACAACACACAAACAGACGGACTGACGGACTTAATGGGCTAATTTGACTCACAAGATGACCGTACAAACTGATCTGACACTAAGTTAATATACCCTGATCTGTGCAGGTTTAGGGTATAAAAAGTTGAGCAGAGAATTGTGGTTGGAATTGTGTCTTAAAAATGGAATTTCTTGTCCGGATGCATTAAAAATTTTGCAAAAAAATCTATGGGAAGTCTGCTCCATCAATTACGCAGGCATTTTAGTGGTAAGGCATTGATTGAAGAATATTGAGGAAGCACATTTTGTTATCGCCATTTTGTTTTGGATAGAAAAGACAAATGGCAGTCGACTGTAGAGGTATTCGGAAGGTTAAGCTTTCTTGTTATGAAACCATGTAAAATTGATTTAACCCATTTCCAGCCATTTAACAGCCGTAATTTTCAAGCTATCGTAATGAAATTCGATATTTAAGCTTTTTTTAAAAAAACTAAGATCAAGTTCGAGAATGGGCTAAATCGGATGAAAACCACGCCTATCTCCCATACAACTTCAAAATTGAAAACTCTATTAAGAAGCTAATATTAAAGCTACAATACTAAAATTCGGTTTTTGTGTATTCTATGTCAAAACTAAGACGTGTTGAAAAAATGAGCGAAGTTCACACACAAACACGCCCACCTCCCATACAACCCCAAAATTGAAAACTCTATAAAGAGGCTAAAACTAAAGATACAAAACTGAATCTTGGTATTTGTATATTCTATGTCAAAAATGAGGTGTGAAAGAAAAATGGGCGTCATCCACCCACTAACACGCCCACCTCCCATACAACCCCAAAATTGAAAAATCTATAAAGAGGCTAATATTAAAGTTACAAGACGAAAACTCGGTATTTGTGTATTCTATGTCAAAATTGAAGTATGTTAGAAAAATGGGCGTCATCCGCCGACTTACACGCCCACCTCCCATACAACCCCAAAATTGAAAACCCTATAAAGGGGCTATTATTAAAGGTACAAAACGGAAACTCGGTGTTGGTGTATTCTATGTCAAAACTGAGGTGTGTTAGAAAAATTGGCGTCATACACAAACTAACACGCCCACCTCCAATAGAACCCCACAATTGAAAACTTTATAAAAAGGCTTATATTTAAGCTGCAGGAAAACAATTTGATATGTATGTATTTTAGACACATAAAAAAAATAAAATCCCTCAAAATCTCATACAAAAAGCTCTCCAATTCAAAATTCTTTTACCCTTAAGAATCGGCCGTGGGGGTATTTTAACTTCGGCCAAGTCGAAGATATACCTTACTAGTTTATTTCATTTTTTTACCGACACCAACTTTGCTCCGATCGCATTATTAATAAGAAAGTCTAGGTATTTCATTGATTTGGGTATTTGTCTACCAAATTAGCTGTACATTTTGCCATCCACCGCTTAGTAATCGGTGAAGATTTCAGTTACCAGTTTTGACTTAAAAAAAAAAACATTGGAAATTATTTTAAGAAAATTCGGAAAAATGTTATCATGATGGCCTCATGGGTAGAAAAATTCCCAATGATATTCAAAGACGTCAGCAATACATTGAGGCAAGCATTTTTGTTCGTGATCATTTTGGATCAATTGTAATTGTGTATGAATTTTTTTCAAAAACGTATGAGCAGATCTGCTACCAGACAGAAATGGGTTCAAGAATTATACTCTTCTTACTTCGCATTTTTCCACTGCTCTCAATTTTTGGATCTCCTTGACTCTTCATTGGTTTTCGAATATTCATCAGCGATATTGTAACGTAAGACACGTAACCATCTCGCACCACTTGTCTTCTTTCTTGAGTTGATCCATGGTTGAATAACAAGGTTGCTTCAAAACTGACTGTGCTCTCTTTCGCATATCCGAAAGTGTCAAAAATCAACTGGCTGTCGAAAAAAATAACAACAACAACAACAGCTGAATCAATTCGCTTTGACATTTGCGGCAGTCGCGCTCTCCGTGTTGCGGCTACCTTATTCAGTGTACCCTGAGTTGATCTTTTTAATTCTCTCACAGGTTCTCTCACTTGTTACTTGCTCTTCTTCATTTAAGATTCTGCCTACTATCAGATTTCGATATTTCGGTATTGTGATACACAAAATCCTTGATTTCTTCATTCACTCGTCAAAAAAATCGTTTTTCCAAAAAAACTGCTTCTCTGCAAAGCACAACCGCAACTTCTTTCAACTGAGTCATAACTTCAGATGAGCTGAGTATCTTTTGACTTGTTTCTTTTTACTTTTGGGGCATGAATGAGTGTGCTTGATACCCAATGACCTGTAAGTGGTGAAGACTGTTTGTTGGATTTAAGAAATTTTACAGAAACTCAATTGTTTTTGTTTGTTGTTTTTGCATTTCTAAAAAGCAACAACACAATTAAACATTTTTCAATTTTAATAACCTCGAAAACCTGGCATCCCTGACTAAAAATTAAACAAGGAACCTGGCCAGAATTTTGTTACAGCGCGCTGTGTACGCTGCAGCGTTAGAGAATGGCAGCAAAGCAATATCAAAGAAATTCAACAAATATGTTAAAATGGGCAAAAGAAAACAAAAATGCGAAGCAATGGGGAGGGGGAGGGGGAAAATAGAAAAAAAACAACATTAAAAATGGCGACTCACCTGAGTTTGTGTTGGCACAGACACAGATGGCAGCATGGGATGAAATTGTTCATGGCTCTGTGGCATTGTGTAAGAATCGAGATGTAGTTGTTGTTGTTGCTTTTGGTGTTCTGGACGCGCTGGCACTGACATTGACAGTGTTGCATGTTGTTGTTGATGTTGTTGTTGTAATAGCTGTTTTTGCTGTTGCTGCTGCATTCGTAGTTGCTCCTCTCGTTGTTGTTGCTGTTGGTGTTGCAAATGCTGCTGTTGATAAATTTGCTCTTGTTGCAGCTGCTGCTGTTGTTGTTGTTGTTTTTGTTGCTGTGGCAGTGGCATTGAATAAGTTTCATATTGTTCTTGCTGTTGTTGCAATCGTTGTTGATGTTGTTTTATTATTTGCTGCTCCTCCACTAGCTGTTGCTGTCGCTGTTCTTCGAGTTGTTGCTGTTGCTGCTGAAGTTGCTGTTTTTTAAGCTGCTCCTCTAGTTGTTGCTGCTGTTCGATTTGTAGCTGCTTTTTTAGTTGTTCTTCCAGCAGTTGTTGTTTTTTCAACTGCAATTGTTTCTGTTGCTGCAACGATACTGACACTGACATTGGCAATATAGCATGTTGTTGCTGCTGCTTTTGCTGCTGCTGCTGATACATTTGCTGCTGTAAATACAGCTGCTGCATATGTTTTTGATATTCATATTGTTGTTGTTGCTGTTGCAACATTTTATACTGCAATTGCTGATATTTATATGGATTTTGTTGGCAACAAATACAGCAACAACTAAGAAGCAATATGAATAGATGTAGCCAAGACGTGGCTGCAATAAATTTCACACTGCCGCGAACTTTAATTTTTATGGCGGTTGCCATTATAATTCGTTTTTGTGTTTGCAAACTTTACAAATTTTATAGTAAGTTGTTGGCAATTGTCGGGTTAATTTTTCTATTTTTTTTTTTTTTTTTTCCTACTTTTGTTGATGCTGCAAAAAGTTTTGCGCTGCTTGTTTGCCAGTTGTGGGCAAACAAATTTTTTTTTCTATTCTATTTTTTTTCCAAGCACTGTATTGTTGTTTTATGTTTTTTTTATTATTTTTTGTTTTTTTTTTTTGTTTTTGTTGTATAAATATTCAAATTTGTTTGCGGATTTTGAGCAGAATTTTCATTATATTCGCGTTTTTCACTTGCGTGGAGCGGGCTTGCGTTTTAGCATTATTCCTTTGTTATTCTTTGTTTATGTTTGCACATTTATAACTAAAACAAAAAATTAGTTTCATGTAAAAAGCTTAAAATATTTGTTAGCTTTTAATTTTCAGTTAACTGATTCAAAAAAAGCTGCTAAAGCTGCGTTTTAATGGCTTTTTTTTTTTTTTGTGATTACTTTTATAGATATGCTAATTACTGTAGCGCCTTTGGCAGTGTAGCGCTTAAAATAATTAATATCGAAAAAATACTTTGCTCAAATAATTTAATAATTCGAAAATGCCGAAAACGAAATTTGCTCACATTAACGAAAACATCGTTATTCAAAACAAATTAAAAGTGCGTATAGTTTCGTAGTTTGAAAATTTAAAACAAAAAATCTTGAAGTTCGGAAATTTTCGATTTTTACAATTTTCAAGTTCGAAAAATTTCATAGCTAATTTTCGACACAAAACCCTTTTTAAACAAAATAAGTTTTAAATTTAAAATTCGTATCTTCAAAATTTTTAATTCGTATCTAATAACAAATGTAAGACAAAAAATCTTGATGTTCGCAAATTTATAAATTTTAAAATTTGAATGTTCGAAATATATATTATATATATATAATACCCTTGATTAATTAATTAATTTTTGGTACAAAATCCTTTAAACATTGTTAAATCATTTTTAAATTTAAAATTCGTAACCTCCAAATCAAAAAACAAGCAAAACAAAAAATATCGATGTTCGAAATTTTCGAATTTTACAATTTTAAGTGCGAAAATATTTACAATTCTTAAAGATAATTCATTATAGACACAAACAATATTCAAACATTATCATTCTAAACTTTAAATTTTAATCTTTCAAATAAAAAAAGTAAGTTAACAATCTCGAATTTTTCGAAACTTTTTAAAATAATGACTTATAACATATATTTTTAGATATCAAAACCAAACGTTTTCTTTAATTCGATATTTGTATCTTCAAATAAAAATTGTTACTAAAAAATCTAAAAAATTAAAAAGTAATTTTTAAAATTTTGAAGTTCTAAAAATTTTGAAATTAAAAAAATATATGTATATATTAGTAAAAATAAAACTTTTTTAATTCGAAAATAAAAACTTAAAATAATTAAAAAATTTTTCATTTTAATGTAATGAATTTTTAGCATTTCGAACAAGAATATAAAAACTTAACTTTTTACTTACTTAAATTTTTTGTTCGTTGCTTTGTAAGTTAGTTAACAATTAGAAGATTTTAAAAGCTCGAATTTCGAAAAAGTTAATAATAAAAACTAAATATTAGACATTTTATATTCAAAACTAATTTCTTCGTTTGTAAAAATTATCGAATTTTAAATGCGTAATTTTGATGATTTCGAACAAGAACAAAAATAAATTAAATTAATTCGAAATTGTTGTGCTCTTGTGTTAAATCGAAAAATGTGGACTTCAAAAAATTTCGAAGTGTAAATTTATATGTAAATTTTGAAGTTCTGATTCTTGCAAATTTAGTCAAAAAAATTGAACAGGAAATATTTTTTTATTTAAAAACATGTCGTCGAAATAAAAAATGTAAATAAAAAATCTTTATTGCGGAAATTTATATATTTTAACACAAGACTAAAGACAAAAGCATAAAATATTGAAAATTATCATCTTTACATATATTCGAAATTCGTCTTTCTTAGTTCTTAATTCGAAAAACAAAAATTAGTTTGTCCAAAAAAATGTTTACTTAAAATCTTCGAGTTTGAAAATTTGAATACTTCGGAAATTTTCAAGTTTGATATTTTTCCTAATTTAAAATTTTAAAGTTCGAAAAATTTCGTAATTCACAATGAAATTAAAAAAAAAATTTTTTTTTAAATTCAAAGATATTTTCTTCAAATTTTAAGGCTTGAAAAATACATAAATTCTCAACAAGAATTATGTGTATATATATAATTATGTATATATAAATACATAAAATATTAATATAAAAAGTTAAAATTCGAAAAAATTGTATTCTAAACCTTGAAGTTCGAAAAATTTTGGCATTCTCAACAAGAGTTTACAAATGAACATTATTTAAATTCGAAGTTCTTTTCTAAATAAAATATGTAAATGAAAAAGTTTTCGAAAATTACGCACAATAATTAATAACTAAACATAATAATTAAACATTTTTGAATTTACCTTTTTTTTTTTATTAAATTCGAAATTCTTATATTTAAAACTAATATTAAATCAATTTTTATTCTAAATGTGAATTAAAAATCTGAAATTCGAACATTGTTGTTTTGATAATTTTCCAAATTTTCAACAAGAATTACAAACAACCTTATAGTTGCAGTTAATTTTTAAAATTTTACGTTTGAAGTTCTGATTTGGAAAAATATTATATTCGAAAAACTTAAAAAGTAAAAATTTCTTTGAATTTAAAAATTTTCCAATTTCGAAAGCATTTGTATTTCAAAACGTTGAAAGCTCGCAAAATTAAAAATCGGTTAATTCGAAATCCTCGTCAAGAATTAATTATAAAAACACACAAAATAAAAAAAAAACATTTGTTGCATAATATTAAAAATGTATATCCTGAATGTTCAAAAGTTTGAATATTTTCGAAGCTTACGATATATAATTCAAAATAATCAAGAATGGATTATACAAATTACAAAAAAAAGTTAAGAAACCATTTTCAAATTTTTCTTTCAAATTCATTTGAAATTATTATTTTGAAAGTTCCTAATTTGAAAATGTGCACGTGCAAAAACTATGAAGCAAAACATTCTTAAGTATGCAAAATTTAAAAATCTTAAAAACTATTTCATTTTAAAATCATGAAGTTCGAAAAATTTCGAAATTCTCAAACCGAGTTGTGTAAAAACCTTTATTCGAAAATTTTCGAATTTTAAAATCTTGAAGCTCGAAAAATTTTAAAATTCTCAAAAAGAATGACTTATAATAAACATAAAAAACAATGTCTTTGAAAACATAATTCGAAAATTCTGTTTGTTCGAAAAATTTTGAAGTGCTTGTAATTGATTGTAATATATGTTTTTCAGCAGTTATTCATTATATGCTGTTATCCTTATAAGACAATTAAATTTTTTTTACAAGCTTACAAAACACTTACAATGTAACTGAAACATATATTTGTGACAAAACTAAAGCCCAACATAGCCGAAAGTACTATTTGGCAACAATCTCTGATTTTGTCACTCACGTTTCACGTTAGTATCACTCACGTTTCAAAACAATTTTAATTTTCTTTTTTTGCTCGTGGTTACTCGGGTGAACTTTATTAAGCATATTTTGTAAAAAAGAATTTTTTCTTAATATTAAGGAAATTTTTATACAAAAAAGAAAAAAACCAATTTATGAAAAGGATTATGTAAAGCATTATATAGCTAAATGAATAATTCATAATATAAAAACAACACAAAAACTATTTCAGATACATATGAATGCATCCGAAATATGAATGTAAGCCCTGAACTGTTCGAAACTCTAATTCATTGATCCTTACGCTCATTAAAAACTAGTGTCCGACCGAACGTGAATTTTTTGCCGAAGCCGAAGCCGATTCTTCGACAAAATGGAAATAATCGGCCGAAGACCGAAGCCGAAGCCGAAGCCGAATAAGAAACAAATGTTTTCAAGTAAAAAACTTAATAAAATAAAATGTATTCTTTGCTTTTGTTATAAAGGGTGGTTAAATTTTAAGGGCCGATGTTGAATGTGAACCACACCTAAACGTCAAGTTTTTTCTGCATTTCATTTGCAATTTCTCAATTTCAGACTAACTCAATTTGAACCATGGAAAGATATATAATAGAGCAACGCGTTAAAGTTATTCAAGAAATGGCAATAGTGGATGATCAATTTTCGAAGAAAATCATTTTCAGTGATGAGGCACATTTTCACCTCAATGGATTCGTCTATAAGCAGAATTGCCACATTTGGGCGAATGATAATCCAAGAGTGATTGTCGAAAAACTAATGCACCCACAAAGAGTGACTGTTTGGTGCGGTTTATGGGCTGGCGGCATCATCGGGCCGTATTTATTCCAAAATGAGGCCGGTCAGGCAGTTACTGTGAATGTTGTTCGCTATCGTGAGATGATAACGAACTTTTTAAAACCCGAATTAGTAGATATAAATAGGGATAATATGTGGTTTCAACAGGATAATACCACTTGACACACAGCTAACGAAACAATGCCACTTTTGCGCGACAAATTCAATGGCCGTGTTATCTCACATGGTGGCGATGTCAATTGGCCGCCAAAATCATGTGATTTGACACCGCTGGACTTCTTTCTTTGAGGTTATTTGAAAGAAAAGGTGTACGTCGATAAGCCAGCAACATTAATTTAACGGCATAGAACCTCAATTGTGCCTCAGCGTCATCGAAAATTTGTACCATCGGATGGAGGTGTGCCGCCGAGGTCACGGCAGCCATTTGGCCGATATTTTGTTCAATACATAATTGAACCATACCAATATTATCATAATAAAAAAAAATTACAGCAATTTTCTGAAAAATTTGTGTTTTATTCAAAATCAAAATCGGCCTTTAAAATTTAACCACCTTTTATATTCATTTCAGTACAAAAAAACTTATCATTAAATTATCATTAAATTCAAGTTAAACGCAAGAGTTTTTCTGCGAAATTCGGATATTTCTGTAATCGAATTATTGACGTCAGGATAAAGTAGAAAAAAAATGGATATATTTTCGATCCAGTCGAGAAAAGCTACAGAAATGTAATACTAACTGAAATCTGGCAGAAAATTTCTAGCGTTAACTCGGCTTTTAACAGTCGGACTCGCTGCATTTATCATTTGAATAAAATTTTCAAAGATTGAACAGCAACTCATGAAAGAACAGAAAAGAAGAGAAACACAAAACGAACAATGAAAATGTTTCAAATGTTTATTGAATAATTAAAAAAAAATCAAATAACTTATAAAAAAAAAATATGTGTGTGGCCGCCACGCACGGTATAAGTGAAACTTTAACCCAAAAATGTAGAGAGTTTTTAGTTTAGTCTTACTAAAAAAAGTCTCATTTCATATAAAGCCATGAGAAGATGAAGTTTATTTTAAAAGAGTGCTGATATTCAGGAGCATGCATCATCAAAGAAACCAAATTGTTAGGTAAGACTTCCCATTTCAGCGTTTCGACATGTGGCTGAGCGTTGTCATGTTGCAAAATTACCTTGTTGTGCCTTTGATCGCACTCTGGACGGTTTTGCTTCAATGCTCGGTTCAAACGCATCAATTGAGTTCGGTAGAGTTGCTCTGTGATTGTTACACCTAGTTGTAGCAGCCTATAGCACATCACGGCCCCACCAAACATAGAGAAGGACCTTGTCACTGTGAATATTGGACTTTGACGTCGATTTTTGTGTATGGCCGGGCAGTCCCATCATCATCATCATCATTATAAATTGAGTTCGTCTTGTACAAAAATGTACTTGAAAATGGAATCCATTAAAGTTTTGATGACCACCTGCGAATGACCTCAGAAAATCCCATTGCATCCGATTGGCCATAGAATCATCCATTTTGGTCAAAATCATCTATGGAATCCATAAAAGTGTGACCTCAGATAATCCCATTACATCCGATTGGCCATAGAATCATACAGGTTGAATATTCCAGCGTAACATGTCATGGTTGGAAATTTAAGCATAACGTATCTATTTGAAAATTCCACCTTCAAAAAGTTCGGTCTAAAATTTTGTTGATTAATTCATCTGTTAGTTCGGACTCAAACCATTGTTTGATAATTTTGTTCTTTCCGAACACCTTATGAATTCTAATTTATAAGATTTTTCGAACACCTAGTTTCACTAAATTCACCTAATTCAGCTAATTGACCTAAATTCACCACAATTCGCCGCAGTTTCATTCGTTTCATCGGTTTTACTACCAGTTTCGTTCGCCGTATGTTGTATACGTGGCTTAAGAAGTTTCACTTCAAAAATTGTTTAGCAAAGCAAAAACATTCGGCAAAAATAATCGGCTATTTCGGCCGAAGCAGAAGCCGAAGACGAAGATCAAAATATCGGTCGATTATGCCGATTACAGAAGCCGAAGCCGAATAATCGGTCGGACACTATTAAAAACCAAAGAGTGCGCCAAATTTGACTTTATGACTAATCTATTAGCAATTCCGTCGAAGCCCACGGCTTAAAATAATGATTTAATAAGATCTTTTTAAGCTTCACTAAGTTTGTTTTCTTATATGAATCCGAATTTAACTATAATTTTTCTCTATATTTTTTTCATACGTTCTTTTAGTGTCGGCTTTCACTTTTTCTTAATGTTTTCGTCATCTTCTTTCATCTCTAATACAAAACTAAACAAAAAAAAAATTTAAATGTCACTCACGTTTCACATCTTCTAATGCTTTTTTAATGAAAAACAAGTAAAGAAAGTCTAAAGTCGGTCTAGGCCGACTATAAAATACCCTAAACCCACTTTTCAAAAACAAAAAAATGTTTGTAAATATTTTTGTAAATGGGCGTGTCCGTGGGCGGATGAAGCCTATATTTTGTATGCATTTAAATGTTGATGAAAAAATTTACACATACCAAGTTTTATTCCTGTAGCTAACAGTTAATGCCTTTATTGTACTTTCGCTATGAGAGGTGGGCGAGTTCATGGACGAATTACTCCCAATTTTTGAACACACCTTAGTTTTGGTATAAAATACATACATACCAAATATAATTTCTCTATGACAAACATAACCTTATTTATTGAGTTTTAAACTTTTTGGGTTGTATGGAAGGTAGGCGCACAGTGCTTTGTCTCCATATAGTGAATCGGCAAAATTAGAGAAGTTATCGCAGAAAAATGAAATTTGGTGTGCTGGTTCAAAATATGTTAATTAAGAAAAATTCGAAGTTTCGGAAAAATCGGTGCAAGGACATGACTACCTCCCATACACCTTTAAATTTAAAAGTTTAATTTTAGCTATAATTGTATATAGAATAAATTGAAAGTTGGTAACTATCTGTTAAAATATGTCTTTTAGCTAAGTGGTTCATTTTGTTTCATTCGGTGCAAGGACATGACTACCTCCCATATATAATTTTTCTCAAAAACTAAATTGTAACTACATTAGTGATCAGAATGCACTGAAAACTTATAACAACTTATAAAACTATATTTTTGGGCTCTCTGGGAAATTTCGCTTCATTCGATACATGGACATGACCATCTCCCATATATCATTTTTACCAAAAACTAAATTTTAGCTACATTTGTGATCAGAATGCAAATAATTTAATATTCTCTTTAAAAAGGGTCATAAATATATTTGTTTCTAAATTTGCTCAACTAAATATTTTAGTTTTAAAGTTTAACTTTTTTACTTAGCTAAAAAAGAATATCAATATACAACTTAAATTGTCTGCGTCGAAAAATTTCCAATTCAACCACTTTTTATCGAAGAATTGTCTATTGGATCTAGTCTCGCTCCAATATTTTTTTATTTTATTGTCAAACAATTTAATTTTTCTTAACAACACTTCTTTTTCAAGACTTGAATCCCCAATTTTATCTTTTATAAATTTATATAATTCTGGGCTTTTATTTTTTGAAGACACTGATAACCAAAAATCAATTATATCGGAATTAATAATACAATTTGTCATTATCGAAAAATATTGCTTCACAACTAGTAAATAAATTTGACAGAATAGTTTTATTATGCATATGCATACATTTATAGAGATGAACCAGTGAGATTATTTAACTCACGAGGGCTCACTATTAGATTATAATGACTACTGCAGCACGAGGTTATTTCAATATTGACTAGGTATTCATTTAATGTTTTAGTGGTAATTCCACAATTAATTCAAATATTATTGATACAAAAATGGTGAAAACTTCAAAACAATCGCAAACTATTAGAAAATAATCACGTTAAACTGAAATCAACATGCTCTTATCTCTTGCTCAAATATAAAAAATAACGGAAAATAGCAAAATGTAAATAACAAGTTTTCACGGAGTAAATGAGTTGAAACATAGGAAAACCAATGAAACGAAAAGCAAAAAGGAAAACATGAATCAGCTGTTTACAACCAAATGTTGATTCCTTGATACTGTTTACTGGATGTCATTCGTTTACTTTTTGTGATATTTTTAAATGAGAGAGTAAAATCATTCTTACTCTCCCAGTAAAAGTTACTTTATATTTTTAACTCGAAAAGTTCTCAAACAGACAATAAAACAGTCAATAAAATTGCACAGCTTGCAAAAATTGAATTGAACATTG
Organism: Tetanocera ferruginea; assembly: GCA_958299015.1. Taxonomy (NCBI): domain Eukaryota; kingdom Metazoa; phylum Arthropoda; class Insecta; order Diptera; family Sciomyzidae; genus Tetanocera; species Tetanocera ferruginea. Next base: position 123,435,624 of record OY282643.1, on the reverse strand, counting down.
AACGTCGCTGGAGCCCTTTACTTGGAAAAAATTATATTATCATATTTTTGGTCTTTGTAAAACTCAAAAATATAGATGTTTTCAAAAAATGCAAAATTTCAAATTTCCGGTTAAAAATCTTAAATTTTTTTTTACTAGTGGTTAGATTTGTTAACAAAGTATATAAATGAATAATAAAAAATTGCCTACTTTTTATTTATATAATTTTTTAATTTTTTTAAAGTTTGCAAAACTTTAGGGTTTCCGCTAAAAAAAAATAAATATATTCTTTCAATTTTTGGTAAGTTTTTGTCATTATTTAATAAAAATGATACACTACATCAAACTTTGATTCATTTTTAATAAAAAAAAAAAAAAAAATTGCATAAACTTATTTTTTTTTAAATTTTGGCAGTACCATAAACTTAGATCTTTGCAACTTTTTCTGAAACTTAGGAAATATGTCTCAAAAAATTCATATCATTTTTACATTTTTGGGTGAAAAATCTAAAACTTGTTCACTTATTCCAATTTAAGACCTTTCAAGTGTACTAAAATCAAAAATAAAAAATTACATATTCTTTTAAAAAAAAATTTTCACTCTATCAAACTTTTGCATTTTGGGAATTCCAAACAAAAAATCGCAAAAGTTTTCGATGGCACAAACAACTTTTCTATATAAAATATTTACAAACAATTATTTTTGGTTTTTTGTACTTATAGTTACAAACAAAACTGTTAAGTTTCAAAGCAATACAATAAAAAATGAATATTTAAAAAAAAAATTTGTAACACAGTAAAAACAGTTTTTCCGTTCAACAGTTTTACCTCAAACGTTTTCTGACTTTAGCACCCTCTACTGTTAACAAAAAGACGAGATGATAAATTCTATTAACAAATTTATTTAAGGTACTTTGTTAACTTTACAAAAATGTATATTACTTAAATATTCTAAGCACTTTATTTTATTTTAATTTTGCCTATGGAACAAAGCACTGTGAGACGGGTCCGTGGGCGTATGTTGTCCATTTTTCAAAACCATCTTTGTTTTGTTATAAAAAACATATGTGCCAAATTTAAGCTCTTTAAGTTAAACACAGGCTTATTTATTGCGTTTTCAATTTTTGGGTTGTATGGGAGGTGGGCGTGTGCGTGAGCGGATGACGTTCATTTTTCGAAAACATTTTTATGTTGGTATAGAACACATACACACCAAATTTTATTGTTGTAGGCTTATTATGAGCTGAGTTATGCAGTTTTAAATTTTTGCGTTGTATGGAAGGTAGGCGTGTCCGTGGGCGTATGATGTCCATTTTTCACAACCATCTTTGTTTTGTTATAAAAAACATATGTGCCAAATTTAAGCTCTTTAAGTTAAACACAGGCTTATTTATTGCGTTTTCAATTTTTGGGTTGTATGGGAGGTGGGCGTGTCCGTGAGCGGATGACGTCCATTTTTCAAAACCATCTTTGTCTTATCATATAAAACATATATGCTCAATTTTAGCTCTTTAGGTTAAACAAAGACTTAGTTATTGCGTTTTCAATTTTTGGGTTGTATGGGAGGTGGGCGTGTGCGTGAGCGGATGACGTTCATTTTTCGAAAACATTTTTATGTTGGTATAGAACACATACACACCAAATTTTATTGTTGTAGGCTTATTATGAGCTGAGTTATGCAGTTTTAAATTTTTGCGTTGTATGGAAGGTAGGCGTGTCCGTGGGCGTATGATGTCCATTTTTCACAACCATCTTTGTTTTGTTATAAAAAACATATGTGCCAAATTTAAGCTCTTTAAGTTAAACACAGGCTTATTTATTGCGTTTTCAATTTTTTGGTTGTATGGGAGGTGGGCGTGTGCGTGAGCGGATGACGTTCATTTTTCGAAGACATCTTTGTGCTTGTATAAAACACATACATACCAAATTTTATTGTTGTAGGCTTATTATGAGCTGAGTTATGCAGTTTTAAATTTTTGCGTGGTATGGGAGGTAGGCGTGTCCGTGTGCGGATTTCAAAAATATTCAATAGTGCAGATCCTTGGGTGCATGTGACCATGTGTACCAAGTTTCATCCAATTATCTCGACTCCTTCTTCTTATCCTGTGTATACGGACAACACACAGACGGACAGACGGACGGACGGACGGACGGACATGAATAGCTCGACTCACGAGGTGATGTTGAACAAGAATATATATACTTTTCTATACCGGACTCGCTTTGTTCTATGCGTTACAAACGTTTGCACAAAGTTAATATACCCTGACCTTTCAGGTTTAGGGTATAATAACTGCGTCTGCTTGATTTAAAAAAATACAAAATTCACTTATCTTATATAAAAAGTAAATCCAAGACATAAATTGTGCCATCCAATTATTTTCCAAGATAATCCAACTTATCAATAAAAATTGTCACTGACGTTTCACTCTTGTAAATTTGTAAATCACTTTTGTATCACAAATCACTCACTTTTGTAAATTATATTTTTCGATAGAAAATGATTTTCTAAAAAAAAATTTTAATATGCACTTTTCAATAGAAAATGTTTCAGTTGTAAATTTTATATAACTATGCTTTGATATTTAAATGGCGAAATACCAAATTATAAAAATAAAAACCTACAATTTTGTTAACTTGCTACAGATTAAAAATACATTCAACAAAATCAGTTAAAATTAAAAGGACACAATATGTTTTTTGAAGTGAAACTTCTTTAGCCACGTATACAACATACGGCGAACGAAACTGGTAGTAAAACCGATGAAACGAATGAAACTGCGGCGAATTGTGGTGAATTTAGGTCAATTAGCTGAATTAGGTGAATTTAGTGAAACTAGGTGTTCGCAAAACCTTATAAATTAGAATTCATAAGGTGTTCGGAAAGAACAAAATTATCAAACAATGGTTTGAGTCCGAACTAACAGATGAATTAATCAACAAAATTTTAGACCGAACTTTTTGAAGGTGGAATTTTCAAATAGATACGTTATGCTTAAATTTCCAACCATGACATGTTACGCTGGAATATTCAACCTGTATGATTCTATGGCCAATCGGATGCAATGGGATTATCTGAGGTCACACTTTTATGGATTCCATAGATGATTTTGACCAAAATGGATGATTCTATGGCCAATCGGATGCAATGGGATTTTCTGAGGTCATTTGCAGGTGGTCATCAAAACTTTAATGGATTCCATTTTCAAGTACATTTTTGTACAAGACGAACTCAATTTATAATGATGATGATGATGATGGGACTGCCCGGCCATACACAAAAATCGACGTCAAAGTCCAATATTCACAGTGACAAGGTCCTTCTCTATGTTTGGTCTCTGTATTTGGTGGGGCCGTGATGTGCTATAGGCTGCAACAACTAGGTGTAACAATCACAGAGCAACTCTACCGAACTCAATTGATGCGTTTGAACCGAGCATTGAAGCAAAACCGTCCAGAGTGCGATCAAAGGCACAACAAGGTAATTTTGCAACATGACAACGCTCAGCCACATGTCGAAACGCTGAAATGGGAAGTCTTACCTAACAATTTGGTTTCTTTGATGACGCATGCTCCTAAATATCAGCACTCTTTTAAAATAAACTTCATCTTCTCATGGCTTTATATGAAATGAGACTTTTTTAGTAAGAATAAACTAAAAACTCTCTACATTTTTGGGTTAAAGTTTCAGTTATACCGTGCGTGGCGGCCACACACATATTTTTTTTTTTTCAAAATACTTTTACTGTCGGAAAACACAAACAATATCCTTAAGGTTGCATGCATTTTTGTTTTTTAAGGTTTAGGTTTACTTTTTCTGGATTTGCCGTGCTGCTTTTTAAGCAAATTTTAAAATTTTACAAAGAAATGCGCCAGCATAAAGCTTCAAAATTTGGCATACTTATGACATGAAATAACATGAATTTTCATAATATTATGATTACTATGTTATTTAATACGACAATGCATAATTAAATAGATACACATGAATGATAATTTCCGCATTCAAATTTTAACACGACAGCAAAAAAATATACTCAAACCATGTCGTATAGCACAAAGATGGAATTATAAAAAAACTTCCTACAATTTGGTTTTAATTAACCAAAGGCAAGAAAGAAAAAAGCTACCCGGCTTCTACAATAGCTTATGACTTTGTTATGTCAGCCAAAAGTTTGCAAAATGCCTTTTTAATTGCTTTAACTCAATTGAGTTATGAGCTAGTACTATTTTATGAACAGCATAACGGTACTTGGCTCTATAAAAAAATTGCGTGTCTCACTAGCAACCAAAGAAATTAACATAAATTGGCATGAAATACATGCCAACTTAAACAGCATGACATTGAGCTGTATTGAAAAGAGTTGAGTTGAACTCGATAAAAGAGTTGAACACAAACACAGGCTTAGCTTTGGCAAAAATATGCAATTGAGGTGAACATAAGCGGAAATGCGCATAAAGCGCACAAATTAATAAAAAACCTTTCCATATGAGTGCAAATTTAAAATGAAATATTTTTGAATTGAAAGCTGCTGCATGCAAAGCTAATGAAACTCAATGAAATTCAATGAAATCCAAAACAGATTTCTGTGATATTCAACTCAATTGAAATCCAAAGAAACATAACAAAAAAAAAAAAAAACAAAAGTGCAAGTGAAGCGCTATGCCATGAAGTTGGTTGGCTGCAGTAAAACGAATGGCAATGAAATGCATAAAAATTATTAATAGGCCACAAGAATAAACATAACAACAACAGCACCAACAACAACAACAACAATTTCAGAGCCAGTGCCAATTAATTTAAGCTTAGCCAACAATCGAAAGTTAAAGCTTAACGCTTAAATGAGCACATTTTGCACGCTTTTAAGTCTATTTTTGGCTAACACGCAACTCATAATCGCTAAAGCGTTAACAGTTAGCATTATTATTAATTTTTTTTCGTTTTTGGCCAATTGAGTTAAGCTTTGGCATTTTCTAATTGTTAATTTAATACGTTTAATACGTTATTAATTTATACATTGCAAGGTATTGCTTGCAATGCTCTTAACCGCAATGATTAACAGCATGTTGATTTTAGCTATTGTTGTTGCATGTTAATTTTCATTTTTGTGGTTAGTAATTTGCAACAATTTCTTTCTTCAGCAGCAGCAGCATCATTCGCAACAACAACAATAACAACAACGGCATAAAAACCACTTCATGTTCAATGCAGTCGCTGTGTGCAGCATTCGCTGTTGTGTGCACAGCTGTAATTCGCTGCTGCTTGCAGTTTTGAAAAGTGAAAATTTTTAATTTTCTTTTTATTTTTCTTTTCTTTTGTTCATCTTGCTTAACACTGTGTATTGCATGTTAATGTTTGCCATGCAAACATCTAGCTAGCATCGATTTCTTTACATCTTGCTGCAGCAACAACAGCAGCAGCAGCAGCTGTACGTATGCCTTGCATGTTACAATTAAAATTTATTAAAACAAAATACAGCAAAAACAATACGAACAAAAATTGCATTTGTTGTTTTTAGTAAATTTAACAATTTTAATTTAAAATTTTTTGCTTTTCAATTTACAATTTTTTTTCGCTTAACTTTTGTCCGCATCCTCTGGCAAAATCTGAGTTTAATTGTTGCCACTTAAAACAATTTAAAATAATTGTTTAACTCCAAGTTGAGTTGCACAAAACAACAACAAAAAACTATGACGAATTTATGGCATACTAGCGGATGTTACCCGGTGTTACTCGGAGTTGTGCCTCGAGCACAGAAAGAGGACAATTTTCAAAACTGCTCTCATTTTTACGCTTTTAAAATTATCAATTCAATTTTAAAATTTTTTAAATTATCATTTTTTGGGGTTTTGACCCCTCCTTCCGTCGAAAGTGTTTAGTCAAATTTCCGTAAAAAGACATGATTAAAACAAAAACTGACATCTTCAACGTCTCGATCTGACGTCTGGTTTCTGAGGAAAATGTACACCCGCACTCAGAAAAAAAAACACATATCTTCCTCCGGTGAAAAATTTCTCTATTTTCGATAAAAGCAATTTTCTCTTTTCAAATAAAATTTTCTTCAATTAGAATAAATTTTCACATTTTCGAAAAAATATTTCTTCACTTCTAGGAAATGGAAATATTTCATTTGTCTCTTATAATGACAAATATTTTTCTCGCACAAAAAATTCTCATTTATACAGAAAAATTTTTTGAAAATGAAAATTTTTTCATATATTTTTATAAAAAATTCACTATGAGAAGTTTTTTCTTCAATGAAAACAAATTTTTTTCTCAAAATAAATAGTCTTTTTGAGCAAAGAACTAGTACTGGTAGTTTTTTGTAGTACTATTTGGTAAATTGAATACTGAAATTTTTGTTTACTACTTTTATTGTTCCTATTTTTTTATCTGTAAATTCGGATGTCCTGATAAAATTAAGCCATTGACTTTGATCTACCCATAGTTTTTATTTTGATTGAAGGATACCCTAAAGAAAAGTTTAATGAAAGAAACATCGTTGATCGTTAAAGCCAATTTTACTTCTAATTTTGACAAAAATCAAAATTTCAACACATCTTGACTTAGTGTTTACACAATATAACAGAAAAGTGCACAAAACCTTGAAAAATACTTTTTTTTCTCGAACAGCACAAAACCCTACTTTGTAAACGTCAAAATATTTTTGTTTACATAAAATAAGGATGCGTCAAAAAATGTACGCAACCTTATATAAATGAGCCTTGGTTTTTGCTCATCAAAAAAATGAGCAATCGAATGACATAATTCTCAGTTGATTTTTGTTGCTGTTATTATTAAAGTGTATAAAAGTGTATAAAAGTGCAGAACATATATTAAAAAATTATATTTGCCTGTCCGAATTGGATCAAATATCTAATTTGGACAATGAAAATATAATTTTGAATTTGCGTCATCGTTTTTTTTTTCGGTTCCTTTGACGCCTACATTTGACGCCTTACATTTTGTCATCTTTTGCCTTGTATTATAATAAGTCATAAAATGACACATCCCAAGAGAGCATGTTAACTTATTTTTTTAACACTCTCTAAATGGCATGCATTGAACACAAATGAGCATTTTTTTTATAATCAATACCAAAATGTCATAAATTGGAACCAAATGAGCATATTAGTTTTTCGACGAGCAATCCAAAAATCACATACACTATGCACAAATGAGCGTGTTAATTTTTTTGATAAACGATCGCATTATGGCTTGATATCAAGAATATTATGGCTAAGCTCAGAATCACTCCCAAAATAAATTAATTTGGTATTGTTTTCAGCTCAAATATCTTTCCGTGTAGGAAAGAAATAAGTAGAACAAACTAGGAAGCCTTTAAATGAAGAATGATTTACATAAATAGTAGTACATTTAACTGTCAGAAGGAATATAAGTTAGATTAGGTTAATCTGGCTGTCTCTCTTGGAGTCTTATATACACCATATGGTCCTTGTTGGTACCGGTTGATGAAAGTCTTTGAGGGGATTAGTGGTAATCCTTTTTAGTGAAATTTGAAAATCTTAGGAGGCATTTTAGAGGAATTTTGGCTGCATCTTTTATTGACGATAACATCGGTGAGCATAAGTATTTAAATCTCAATCGAAGTAAAGGCTCAACCAAGTTATGCGTAAGCATACAAAAGTTAGAAGGCAAAAGAACGTACTTGCTCAGCAATATATTGAGACGCCCAAGTTCTGCTTAAGCAATTTTTCGTTCCGTTTCTCAATTTTCGTTTACTTTTCAAAACTTGAGAGTGAGCGCTCGATACCGTATATTGCTAAACAGAAAAGGGTTGCAACCTGTTTAATAAATAATTAAAATTTTGATTTACCATTTTTGTATCGAAATTTTATTTAAAATCAGTAAAAAATATATGTTTTAGACAGAATTAATTAATTAATTAATATTGAGAAACTGAACGAAAAATTGCTTACGCAGAACTTGAGCAGCTCAATATATTGCTGAGCAAGTACGTTCTTTTGCTCTCTAGCTTTTGTAGGCTTATAGCCTAGACACATTGACTGCGGCTGCAACATAACAACACGAGGTGAAAACGAAAATGTTGTCTACGACTTGATTAATTTGGATGCAGCGCGATAAGCCGTATTATCATATAATTTTATTATTAAACATCGAATTATCAATAAAAAACAAACATTTAACACAAACACAATGATAATGAACAATAAAAAACACAAAAGAAGCACGAAATTAAACGAAAACATTGACAAATGCCGATGTTCTTACTCTTGTCGCACGTCAAAATAGAAAAAGTTCTAAATCGACGACAACAACATTGCTGCAATGACGCATTGTCGTTGCAACATTTTCACCACATTCAACTCCATAAGAAAAGCATGTAAAAAAAAATTGACGTTTGACGCAATGCTGCAGCCGCAGTCAATGTGTCTAGGCTATTACGCATAACTTGGTTGAGCCCATGATAGAAAAATTTTACCAGGTACTGTTGATTCTCTCAGCTACAAGTAAACGAACTCTTGTCAAAAACAGCTATTCGTTGTTATATGCGTTGGCCACATTCAGCTGTGTCAACTGTTGTGACAGCAACTCATCGGGGAGTGCTATTATCGGTATTGAAGTTTCAGTAAAATTGTCAAGTTGATGAAATATCAAGCTTTGTATCAAAAACGAATGGAAATTTTACCGACAAATTAAAAATTTTCTATTTTTAAATGCATTTTAATTCATATTTATGTGCATCAAGTTTTGACTTAGCAGTTGGCAACTGTTGGAAACGCTGAATGTGACCAGTGAAAATTAATTGTATGCTATGATGGATTGTGAGCGCTCTCTTTCTTGTTATATTTTTTGACAAAAGTCCGTTTCCAACAGAAACGTCAATACTACCTTGGAGCATGATAGAATAATAAGGTAGGCTCATATTAATATGGCTGCTCAAATGTGTAGTTTTACACAAACAATGATGTGAGGTGCTATAAACGTCAAACGAAAAGGCACCAACAACAATTAGAACAACTCAAATTCGAACAGCTGATTTTGACATCTAGCTCACTTTCTCTCCAATATGCGCCTACATTGTTATTCTATCATGCCTTGGAGTAATTATATCATGGGTTGAGCCTTAAAGACGAGGCATGTGCAAAGAAAGTACTCCAGGGTTTCTTGGATACCTGGTTCTTTGCATTTCCTGCAGTTGTCATTCGTAGTAAAACCCAATTTTTTAACAGGGCCGCCACCACGTAGCGACTGTGAGGATTCCAGCAAGCATTCTGCTGTCCCTTAAGGGGACTATAATAGCCACATGCTGGCAGACTGAATTGTCAAAATGAAAGCGAGCTCATATAAATATATGAACATACCCATAATTGGAATTGCCACAGTTTCGTTAAGTTTCGTTGACTTTCATTGGCTTATTGGAGAGCGATTCAAATCGCTCACAGCATAGGCAAGTGTCAAAAACAAATTGAAAACAAACAAGTAAAGAAAGTCTAAAGTCGGTCTAGGCCGACTATGAAATACCCTAAACCCACTTTTCAAAAATAAAAAATTTTTATTGTAAATGGGCGTTTTATTGTATTGTAGTGGGCGGATGAAGCCTATATTTTAATTGCATTTAAATGGTGATGAAAAATTTACACATACCAAGTTTTATTCCTGTAGCTCACAGTTAATGCCTTTATTGTGCTTTCGCTATGGGAGGTGGGCGTGTTCATGGACGGATTACTCGCAATTTTTGAACGCACCTTAGTTTTGGTATAAAATACACACATACCAAATTTAATTTCTCTATGACAAACATAACCTTATTTATTGAGTTTTAAACTTTTTGGGTTGTATGGGAGGTAGGCGTGTCCGTATGCAGATGACGTCCATTTTTCAAAACCATCTTTGTCTTGTCATAAAAAACATATGTGTCAAATTTTAGCTCTGTAGGTTAAACAGAGGCTTATTTATTGCGTTTTCAATTTTTGGGTTGTATGAGAGGTGGGCGTGTCCGTGAACGGATGACGTCCATTTTTCGAAGACATCTTTGTGTTTGTATAAAACAGATACATATCAAATTTTATTGTTGTAGGCTAAATATGAGCTGAGTTATGCAGTTTTCAATTTTCGCGTTGTATGGTAGGTAGGCGTGTGCGTGGGCGGATGATGTCCATTTTTCAAAACCATCTTTGCCTTATCATAAAAAACATATGTGTCAAATTTTAGCTCTGTAGGTTAAACAGAGGCTTATTTATTGCGTTTTCAATTTTTGGGTTGTATGGGAGGTGGGCGTGCCCGTGAACGGATGACGTCCATTTTTCGAAGACATCTTTGTGTTTTTATAAAACACATACATATCGAATTTTATTGTTGTAGGCTAAAAATGAGCTGAGTTATGCAGTTTTCAATTTTCGGGTTGTATGGGAGGTAAGCGTGTCCGTAGGCGGATGATGTCCATTTTTCAAAAACATCTTTGTGTTGATACAAAACACATACATACCAAATGTTATTGTTGTAGGTTAATTATGAGCTGAGTTATGCAGTTTTCAATTTTTGCGTTGTATGGGAGGTAGGCGTGTCTGTGGGCGGATTCCAAAAATATTCAATAGTGCAGATCCTTGGGTCCATGTGACTATGTGTACCAAGTTTCATTTAATTATCTCAACTCCTTCTTCTTATCCTGTGTATACGGACAACACACAGACGGACAGACGGACGGACGGACGGACGGACATGGATAGCTCGACTCACGTGGTGACGCTGATCAAGAATATATATACTTTTCTATACCGGACTCGCTTCGTTCTATGCGTTACAAACGTTTGCACAAAGTTAATATACCCTGACCTTTCAGGTTTAGGGTATAAAAATTCATACAGTTCAAGCAGAGCAACAACCCTGCAAGAAATCCCTACAAACATTTTCTGAGGCTCTCCAAAATATGACTCTAAAAAGAGTGTTTTTTATACATGTTTTATGATGACTCATTAAAAGAACCCATGAAAGAATATTTAATATGACTGTTAAATGATTGTTCAAAAATAAGACTCATAAAAGAGTCATTATTGTATCTGCTTTATGAGTACTCATACAGGCACTCATTAAAGAGTCCTAAATATGACGGTAACATGATTGTTCATAAAAAAGACTCATAAAAGAATCATATATCGATTGATATACATTCGTAATCATAAGGGAGACTCATAAAAGAGTCTTATATATGAGTGTTTCATGGGAGAATAGAATCAAATTATTGCAAAAGCACCATATCGAATAAATAAATAAGAACTTAATCGAATATATTTTTTAAAAATTCTATTAAACTTTGTCACTGTCTGTTATGGATATATCCTGGCTGCGCTTTTCGGAGAATTCCCTGCAAACATTTTCTGAGGCTCTCCAAAAAATGACTCTAAAAAGAGTGTTTTTTATGCATGTTTCTTGATGACTCATTAAAAGGGCTCATGAAAGAGTCTTTAATATGACTGTGAAATGATTGTTTAAAAATAAGACTCATACAAGAGTCATTATTGTATCTGATTTATGAGTACTCATAAAAGAGACTCATTAAAGAGTGCTAAATATGACGGTAACATGATTGTTCATAAAAAAGACTCATAAAAGGATCATATGCGACTCATGATTGATATATGCGTAATCAGAAAGAAGACTCATAAAAGAGTCTTCTTTGGGAGTGTTGTATGAGAGAATAGAATCGGATTATTTTAAAAGCACCATATCTAATAAATAAATAAGAACTTAATCGAGAATATTTATTTTAATTGTATTAAACTTTGTAACTGTCCGTTATGAACACATGCTGTCCTGACGTCGCTTTTCGGAGAATTATTTGTGGCGATATATATGCATTGGAAGAGAACTGCAACAAATGTTCGTTTTAAAATGACTTCTTATATGAGTCTTAAAAGAGTATTCAATATGAGTATTAAAAGAGTACTCAATATGAGTCTTAAAAGAGTATTCAATATGAGTAATGGAAGAGTACTCAATATGAGTCTTAAAAGAGTTTTAAATATGAGTCTAAGAACCGTAATTACTATGAGTGCAAAAAGACTCATAAAACAGTCAAAAATATGAATCATATTTTGGAGCCCACAACATACGAAAATGTACTCATAAAAGAGTCTTTTTGAGCGCATTATGATGATGAACCCTCATTTATATGAGTCTTGAAAGAGTCTTTTAAGAGTCATAATGCTTGCTGGGCAGTGTCAAAATTTATAAAACAAGGGAAAAAATTCAACTTTGTGGCAAATGCATACGAAACAAAGAGAAGGTATTATAATTTAAACGAATGTCAAATTTTCACATTCAAATTTTATTTATTAATTTATTTTCATTGTGCGGCTCACGTTTGTCATGCTTTGAATTAAAAATAAATAAGTAAATAAATAAATAATAATAAACATAATATGAAAATAGCTAATATTAAAATAAACATAAAATACTTATAAAAAATAAAAATATTCAAGCACCAGCACTAGCTCTAGCACCAGCACCAGCACTCAGCTGCAACAGCATCAGTACTAACACCAGCACTAGTTCCAGCACCAGCATCAGCACTCAGCTGTAACAACATCAGTACTAACACCAGTACTAGTACCAGCAATAGCTCTAGCACTAGCACCAGCACTCAGCTGCAAAAGCGCCAGCGCTAACACCAGCACTAGCACTAGCACTAGCTCTAGCACCAGCACTCAGCTGCAAAAGCGCCAGCTCTAACACCAGAACTAGCTCTAGCACTAGCACCAGCACTCAGCTGCAACAGCACCAGCGCTAAAACCAGCACAATCTCTAGCTTTAGCACCAACAATCAGCTGCAACACCACCAGCGCTAACCCCAGCACTAACTCTAGCACTAGCACCAGCACTCAGCTGCAAAAGCGCCATCTCTAACACCAGCACTAGCTCTGGCACTAGCACCAGCACTCAGCTGCAACAGCACCAGCGCTAACACCAGCACCAGCTCTAGCTCTAGCACCAGCACTCAGCTGCAACAGCATCGGCGATAACACCAGCACTAGCTCTGGCATCAGCACTCAGCTACAACAGCACCAGCACTAACACCAGCATTAGTATCAGTACTAGTTCTAACATTAGCACCAGTGTACTGTTAAAAAATTTTAACAATAAATTTAAAACAATTGTTTTCATTTAACAATTGCATGCATTCTTATTTTAAAAGAAGTACGTTAGATAAAACCGATATTTACGTTTTATCTAACGGTTAACTATAACTAAGTTTTCGGTTAGATATATCTGATGAGAGTTGGTAACCTATAACCTGTATTTAGGTTATCCTTATCTAGAGAGAACGAGAAAGCTACATTTAGATTGTATTGGAAATCGAACCTGTGAGAAAGGGATGCTAGTTCACACGCATAAACGATTTTCGGTTACTTTTTCCCGAGGCACCGAAACTTTGTATGAAGAGGTAACCGGAATTTCTGTTAAGAGAAACCGTTTTTTATTAGTTAAATAACCGATAGTCTTCTTGTAGGGAAGGGCTGTGTTTGTTAATTTTTTTTTTTATATAATTTTATATATGGGCATTTTTACGTGTTGCGCACGGACATTCGTACGATTTTTTCTCCCTTTATTTACCTCGGAATTCCAGAATGGGCTTTTGGTGGTTATTCCTTTTAGCCTATTCTATTACTTAACACGCTCCGTTTCAGAAACACTAAAAATGTTTATTCTTGATGGCTTCATTCGAAAGTTATTGCACTTTTTGTCTAGCGTGGCGCACGGACATTTTTAAGACATGACTTTTGAGGTTGTGTTACATTTTTCAAAATTTCAGCTAATTGGTGTACTTTTTAAAAATTTTGAGTACGCAACCTGATGTATTAAGGTTAACACAATAACATGGTACTCATCTTTTTAACAAAAAGTGATATTTACGGAAGTTATAACTGTTTAACCAGCGTCACGTTACGGACACAAAATCGTGTTGCACGGAAAAAGTACGATTTTGTATACAAATTTGTTGCTTTAAAGCAAAATAGATTTTTTCTTTAAGTTTAAAATAAAATATTGTATTTCTTACGTTCATCCAAGAATTCAACAGTTGCGGATTGCAACAATTTAACAGATGCAGGTTGCAAAAAAATGCATCTTTAAAAATTACAAATTGATTTATGGGTTTGAACCCGCATGCTGCCGAACTACAATAGAGCACCCATTCGTTACACGGATATTATGCATCTTTTGCCGATGCATTTTGCACTCCATTTAACATGGCTTCAGCGTTTAAGTAGCAGATCGATACTGCTGTCTTTATCAATGAAAATAACATTTACGTTTGAACAGTTTAGTAACATGACTTAAGTCGTTGGCAGTTCTTATTTTTTGTTCTTATTTTCCACTACACCACTCTTTTGACGGTAAATTTGTAAAAGAGCATCTTCTATGCTTGAATTCATGAAATGATGGAAACAAAAATTGAACAACATGAGTATAACTACAGCGTTATATTATGTTATAGTGCGTCCTCACTTGGAGGACGCAAGTCAAGTTTGGTCCCCAAAGTTACAATGTGCATGTTGAACGAATAGAGAAGATCCAAAAACGTTTTGATCTGTTTGCTCTAAGGGGCTTAAGTGGAACTGCCATTTTAAGCCTTCCTCCTTATGAGGATCGTTTTAAACTATTAAGAATGTAGTCACTAAGTGAGCGAAGGAGGTCCGCAGATATCATATATTTACACCAGCTCATGACCGGTGTTTTCGATTCTCCGGAAATTTCATCTCTCATTTATTTCAACTCTAACCGTAGAAGCAGTAGAAACCGAAGCAGTTAACCGCATGAGTACCTTTGTTAACATCTGTTTTTGATGTTTACTTGTCAAAAGATCAACTCAAAAGTAGACTAAAAGCTATTCTGTAATAAGATTTATGTGTGCATGGTTAGTAGTACCGTCCTATGTTGTCCCTGAGCCCAACCCAAACTTTGGTGGATAAATTTTTTCCACATTCAAACCTTTGTTTGGCATGTATTACAAATTAAGTTGTTTAAAACAAAAAATTTTCACTTGATGACTTCACTGGATATTAACGCTTATAACTTTTGTCTTGGAATTTCTCCATTATGTTTTATTACATATTCATAAATCTCAGAGTCTCACCGTTCATTGTTTAAACATAATTCATATATTAACCTAAATTGATTATCATGCACTCATGTCTCTGTTTTCGTAAAAATGCCCATATACTTTTTTCAAAAAAACTGACAAATAAACACAGACAAAACAAAATAATTTTGTGACACTTCTCAAAGCCAACGTCGGGCAATTATGGGTATTCTTCGATTTTGACAACAGCCGGCTGGCTTTCCGTTCAGTTTTTGACATAAGCGTATGCCAGCATGTGGCTATTATAGTTAGCCTTTAGGGTGCGTTACAGGATAAACGAGTTCGTTTTCCAATTCGGGCAGGAAAATATAATTTTCAAATTTATTTTCTGCACTCTTATACTAACAGGAACAAAAACTTAATGCGAATTACCTCGTTCAGTTGATATTTTTTTTGATGAGCAAAAATAACAACAAAATTAATTTTTTTCAAACAAGCCCAAGATAACACCTTTAAAGCACAAATTGACATGATTATCAAAAAAATTACCAAGCCCACTTTCTGGCATAAATTGCGAACGTAATTAGCTTGTTTTGGGATGGTTTTGAGCTCTATTGAGCTGAATTCAGTAACAAACGCTTTGAGCTTGATTTTAGCCCATTTATTTTCTCTCTACACTAGTTTCGAGTTTTGTTTTTTTTTCGCGAGTCTACCAAAAATTTTTTAGAGCTTAATTTTTTGTATGTACTACTTTTTCGAAAACTTAAATTATACAAAATTATGAAAAATGTAAAATTTTCTTTCTAAATATACCGCTAACAGACAAACTCTAAACTTAACCATTAATTAGACTAGTCTATAGCCCATAATGAATATTGATTTTAATTTTTTTTTTTTAATTTATATTTTTTTGAATAACCTACAAATTACAAGTTATATTTTTACAAATGGCAATCGACAAAAATTAATCGAAAATTATTAATTAGTTTGCGTATTTCAGCTGATAACCGCTAAATATTAATTTGAACATTAATTTTGTATTATTTTTACCATGTGTAGTTTAACATGAATATTTACATTAGCTCAGTTTTATGAAATTTTAAAGAGCTTTCAAAGTTTAATAATTTCTATTTTTTTTTTTTTTTGTTTTTTGTTTTTGTTTACTAAATTTTACCATTTCATGCTTCATAAAATGCCATCAAATAATGACGTTGATAATTTGTAGAAATTTATTTATTTATGAGACAACAACCAAAATGTATCGACCATCAACAACATTTTGGCACAAATAAAAAACTTTTGCCCTTTTTCTGATCTTCCTTTCACATAATATTATCGAAATTATGTACCGTGTTTTTTGTGTTTCCATAAATATTAAATGCCAAAATATTAAATATTTTGCACATTTTAAGTTTGCTTGCTGGCACATAAAAGCCAGCATGTAAGCCACTTAAAGCTACCAACTGCTTTATTATTCCATTAAATGTGAAAATTATTACATGTATTTAGTAGAAAAAAACCAAAAAAAAAACAAAAAAAAAATAAGCAACATAAAAAGCACTAAATTGTGCCCGGGCGAAAAAAAAAAATTGGGAAGCAACAAAATCTTTGCAATTTATGGCAAAAACGTGCTACTGATAAAACACAGAAGAAGACATAAAAGTAGAGAGAATATAAAAAAACATAATAAATGGACAAAAAAAAATCAGTTGAATTTTAATAAAAAATCATCTTCAATAAAGTAATAAAGACAGTTAAAATTTAAAATAAGCTGAGTTTCCAGTTCTTGTGTTTTCTATATTTGAAATCGTGATATAGCACATGTGTGGCATCTATTTTGATGAACTTAAAACGTTTTTTTACATATTTTCGAAAATATTATGATCTTATCTTGGTGTTAGTGTACATGACGCTTTTATAATTACAGCTCAGACGATTTTTTAACAGTCGTACCGGTACTTGGAGAGTTTATGAATGTATTTTTAAGTAAGAATTAGTTAAACTTAAGTAATATTTAAGGATTTTTAGTTTTGGATATAAAAGAAATTTTAAATATTTATAAAGACTTATAGAAGATTTTCGAACGATAATATATGATAACAAATGAATATACTAGCTTATAATACCCGATGCAGCTCGATTCTTGTGGTGATTTTTATATGTTGCTTATTGTTGCTTATGAGATATGATACGTTAGTTGGCATTTTTAGCATATTTTTCTTTAAAAGTTTCTGTTCAAATATTAACTTTTACCCTATTTTCCTATACAAATACTTGAAATCGCATTAAAAAACATTGAAGCGTTAGATGAAAATTCATATTTGTGGTGAAGTCTGATTAAAATTAAAAAAAAAATTCGTTGACATAATTAAAACTTTTTGTAAAAATCGACAACTGCGCCACCTATCGGTTCGAAAACTATCTTTCAAGCTCAAACCACATTCATACATTCACAAAGTTTCTTTTAAATCGGATGTGTGGTTTCGGATATTAGCGAAAACTAACATATTGACATGTGATTTTTATATATAAACCAGGCATGCGCAAAAGGCCGCCCATGGGCGGATAGCTTTCACATGCATACGACAGCTTTCAGTCAAAAAAGCTTTGCAGTCGAGACTCGCACAGTTACACTGAATATTTATTCACATTCGTGCTATCACAGCACACGATCTGTCGCTGTGCGAACTTCATGCTGTAAGGTTGTGGTCGCTTGCTCCTGCGTTGCCTTATTAAATACGACAAGCTACCATTCATACACATGAATATGCGTTTGTTTATTGTCTTTTTTTGTCTGTAATAATTTTTTGTTTTTAAATAATAGAGATTTAATTAATTCGTAGAATTTTACTTAATTTTTAGACGAAGCTTGTAGTATTCAATATGTCAACGCAGTAACAAGCGACCGCAATCCTTCAGCATGAAGTTCGCATAGCGACTGAACGTATGTTGTGATTGTGACAATGAACAAACTCGTGCTTTTTGTTCAGTGTTAACTTGAAGAACAAAAGCTTTGCAATACAAACACAAAATTTTGTATGTATAAGTTTGCGCACCCCTGGTTTAAAATCAAATCCTAGCGGAAGAAATTCGACTGCATTTTCGCTGCATACTGAGCTAAAAGTTAAATTTAAAATAACATATCATAACGTTGGTTGTTAACAAAAACCCTGCAGATGATTGAATACATGCAAAACAGTGTGGAGATTGAAACACTCAAATTCATTTATTTTAGGTTTATTATAAACAAATTTTATTATTTTAAGTTAATACGGTATATATATATATAGTTCAAACAAGTTTTATTAGTTTTAATTTATAAAGTAAATATAGTTGAATTTAATAATTTATTTAGACATTAATCAACTTTAATTCATTCAACTTAACACAACACGTCTTCTTTCTTCGGCTGCCCGTTTCAATTCAACTCTTTCGTTTCTAGTTTCGTTCGATTTAATACGTTCGTCCAGTCCGGGTTGTCTTGAGCTGTAGATTTGCTCCCTTTTCTGATTCTACATTCGGCCCGCCTGACTCGTCGATCGACCCCGACGACGAACCCCATTTTTTCATATGATCCGCGACCGTATAACACCTTCCAGGTCCCTCAACTTCCCCAATTTTTTGCACGTAATAGCGGTCATGGTTCAGAATCTTGACAATCTTGTACGGCCCCAAATATTTAGGCTTCAATTTAAGACCCGGCCCACACTGCGTACGCTTTATTGCAACAAGTTCATTCACGAGGTATTTTACTGCAGGCTTTCTCACTTTATTATATGCCCTGCAATTTTCAATCTGCAATAACTGAATGTTCTTTTGAGCTTCTTCTTTAATAAAGTCACGTTCAGTTTCCAGCTCATCAATCATGGACCGATTTAGGAGTTCCCCGAGTTTATCGTCACCTGAAACCCTCATATTCAAACCAGTCAGAATTTTAAATGGTTCTACGTGAGTGCTACGAGGAGGCGAATTATTTATGGCTTGTTGAACCTTCTCGACATGCTTGTACCAACAATTTGGACTTCCAACGCTCAATTTTGTTAGCATGGGTACGACTACCCTGTTCATCCGTTCAACCTGGCTATTTCCCCTTGGTACCCCAGTTGCAATTAACAGATGCTGAATTTTTTCTTGTTTGCAATAATCTTCAAATAATTTTGAGGTAAATGCAGAACCTCGGTCGGATACAATTCTGCGCGGATTACCAAAAATTGCTGCTTGTTTTTGCAATCTGTCTAATACTTCCTCTGCACCAGTGCTCCTAGTGGGATACAACCAAGTAAACTTCGAGAACGCGTCCACAACAACCAGAATGTGGTTGTATCGTTTTGGTGTCAAGTCCATATGACCAACGTGGTCAATATGGTAAGTGTCTAATGGTATGTCCGATTTATCTATTGGGTTAAGAAGACCCTCCCCTTTACCGCCTTTTGCTTCTGAAATCAAACACTTAACACAACTTTTAACTACCTTTGCAGTTTTTCCGTCTATGTTGGGAATGTAATAACTTTTTTCTACGAGGTCCTTTGTTTTCCTCACGCTAAAATGGTTCTGACGATGTGCTATTTCAATTATTTCTTTTTCCATTGAAGATGGGACCACTATCAATTCTCTTATTGGATCTTTGTGCAGGATCCCATACTTCATGAAATAGTTATCAAATCTGTCCTTTTCTAAAACTTTTGAGATCGATCTTATTCTCTCGTCTTGCATCTGAGCATCTCTTAATCGGTGTTGTAAGGCATCATCCATCAAATAACAATATACCCTGCTTAAGGCATCAACGTGACGCATTTTAGTTCCTGAACGATGCTCAATGACAAAGTTAAAATCTTGAAGGAAAAGTGCCCATCTGGCAACTTTTAATGGTACCTCTTTTTTACGCATTGTACAGGCAAAAGCATTGCAATCTGTAACTATTTTAATTGGCATCCCTAACACATAAACCCTCCATTTTTTCAGTGCTTCTATAATGGCTAAAACCTCTAGCTCATACGAATGGTATTTCTGTTCTGTCGGAGATGTCTTACGGCTAAGGTATTGTATAGGGTGAAACATTTGGTCTTCTGCATTCTTCTGTAGGAGCACAGCTCCATAACCATACATGCATGCGTCGGTGTAGATCTCTGTCTCAGCTTTTGGATTAAACAAATGTAGTACGGGTGAATGCTCTAAAGCTGCTTTCAGTTGTTGATAAGAAATAGTCTCCTCTTCTTCCATCTTAAATTTGGCATCGTTTTTTAATAGGTCGGTCAAAGGTTTAGCAATCAGTGCATAGTCAGGTATAAAGCGTCTGAAATATGACGTCAGCCCTAAAAACCGTTGAAGGGATTTCTTTTCGCTTGGAAGCGGAAAATTTCTTACTGCTTGCGTCTTTTCAGCTGACGGCCTGACTGTGGAATTTTCAATTATGTAGCCCAAAAATGTCACCTTTTTTTGCAGAAATTGGCACTTTTTCCACTTAATCTTTAATCCGTAGGACTCTGCGACTGACAAAACCAATTTAAATTTTTCAATACCTTCTTCTT
Organism: Tetanocera ferruginea; assembly: GCA_958299015.1. Lineage (NCBI taxonomy): Eukaryota > Metazoa > Arthropoda > Insecta > Diptera > Sciomyzidae > Tetanocera > Tetanocera ferruginea. The sequence continues at coordinate 123,415,052 of OY282643.1, read as the reverse complement.
CGTCTTTTGACGGTATTATAATATCATCCATATATATTATAATAGTGCCATTTTGCACCAACTCACGGAAAATAGAGAAAATAAACCTACAAAAAACGGCAGGTGAATTTGAAATACCAAATGGTACAAAAAGAAATTCAAATTGCCCATTGTGCGTTACAAAACTTGTGTATTTACGTGAATCTGGGTGTAAAGGTACATGAAAGAAACCATTATTGAGGTCAAGCGTTGTATAAACTTTAGCTTCTTGCAATCTAAGTAAAACGTCATCTATAATAACCATTGGGAAGTTATCGCGTACTATTTTCGTGTTTAATCTTCTGTAATCACAGCATAAACGTTTCGTGCCATCCTTCTTGCTAGCAAGTACAATAGGAGATGCATACTCAGACAAGCTTGGTTGAATTATGCCCTCCCTAAGCCATTCTTGCACCTGATTTTGCACAACACATTGATCTTGATACGACATTCGCCGTGGACCTTCGTAAACGGGTATGTCGTCACTCATGATAAGTTTCATATTTATTTGAGACGTCTGACTTCTACGAGGTTTATATGCGCTAACTAATCTCATTAAATCTGATGCACACTTCTTACTTAGGTGCCCTAATTCAATATCTAACTCAGAACTTTCCGTTACTTCCGCTATGCAACACATTTCCCGAAATTCTTTTTCCAAATTATTCTCCGCTTGATTTTTAGACCCCACTTTATCTTTTTTAAGTATTTTTACATTTTTAGCATCTTTGACATATGTTGCCTTTATCTTTTGTTTACCTTTTTTAAAATCATCTCGAACGCTCTTAGCAACTTTAGCTCCTTCACCTTCTATAACATCTTTAACTTCTTTAACATCTTTAGTGTTTTTACCAACTTTAACTTCTTTAACATCTTTAACATATTTTACTTCTTTAACGTCTTCAGCGTCTTTAACAACTTTCACCTCTTTATCATCTTTAGCACCGTTCTCAATACTTTTAACTTCTTTGACTATCAATTTTGCATTCTTCTTTGTAACCAAAAGGTCTACCTTTTCTAGTATATTATTACCCAAAACAGCTTCAAAACTTAAATCTTTCATATCCACCACATGCAAGGTTAATGCCAAGTAAATGCCATCTATAACGATTCCTGTTTCAAAACTGCCCAAGGTAAACACTTCAGAATCTCCTATTCCACTCAAGCGCTTTTTCTCCGAACTAAGTTGAACGTCTTCTAAATTCAATATTTTGTCCTGCCTTATAAGACTCAAATCGCATCCAGTATCCAGCAACGCAGATAGTTTTACATTCTTTAACAAAAAATCTTTAAAAATTAAACCACCTGCAGCCTCCATAACTTTTGCGTGGTTCTTTTCTACTTTGATCGAGTAATTTTGATTAGGATTCCCTTCCCTACACTCAAAAGATCTGTGACCCATCTTATTACATCTAAAACATTTAAAAGCAGTTGATGGGCAATTCTTTGCTAAATGCGATTTGTCACCACATTTGAAACAATTTCTTTCGTTACTCGAAGAGGGCAGAACGATCTGATTAGGTTTGTCCACCCTGGGAGGACGGTCTTTCAAGTTTGATGACTCGTGACCACGAACCTTTTCATACACCTTCAACCTATCCTTCAGCTCTGAAATTGTTCGTGCTTGGTATAAGACAGTTTTATTGAATTTTGTGTCGGGTATGCCGTCAATAAAATATTCGATGATGCTTTCTTCGTCAACTTGTATAGGCTTCCCAATTTCAAGTAGTGAGTACAAATATTCCCTAAAAGTTTCACCAACCCTCTTTCGCCGACACCTCAAAGCACGGTGAATTTCAGCCGACGATAACCCAACACCAAACTCCCTAATCAGTGCATTCTTTAAAGAACTCCAATCCTTTACTGCAGATTGACTGCGCACAAAAATTTTTGCAGCACCTTTTAGCAGTTGCTTCCCGTAAATAAACTTCTGCAAATCGTTCCAATGAACTGTAAATGCATTTTCTTCAAAATCCTGAACCCATGTCGTCACGTCCGGATATCCGTCACCTGAAAATGATGTCAAAGAGTCTTCAATGTCTTTAAGTGAAAATGTCGCACGATTCATTGCTCTTTGTATGTAAGGTGAACCCACTGCACTGTGAACGTCGTCGTCACTTGAGTTTTCTCGGTCTCTAGCTAAACCGAAATGTTCTAAAAGTCTGTCCTGTAACTCTTGTTTTCGTCCTTGATTTGACAGTCCAATTTCTGTCAACTTCTCTTTCAGAGCCGCCACGTTAAGTCTCAAAATAGTGTCAGCGTCCATAATACGTGTTGTTTAAAATATACAGAATAAAACAAGATATTAAAAGTTAAACAATACAAACATAAATTGTGCTGGAAGAATTTGTTAATTTAAATTATGTAGCTAAACATGTATTATTTAAAAGAAATAATTTTTCTAAAAATCCAGCATAAAAATATAAATTTCTCACTATTTTCTTGCTTTTATTACATATTGATAGTTTTTTTTTCTTTTTCGGCTTTTCACATCTGACATTTATGCTCTTCGTCGTCTAAGTTGGTGTTTTGTTGCTCTTTTATTTGTGCTTTTCTTCGTCTAAGTTGGTGGTTTTTTTTCTGTTGCTTTTATGTTGCTCTTCACATCTGAAATTTGTGCTTTTCATCTTCTAAGTTGGTGTTTTGTTGTCTCTTTTATGTTGATTAATCTTCTTTCTTCGTATTCTTCGTTAAATTTTGTTTATGATTTGCTTCTTTCATGTCGTTGACCACTGTCTTTTCATTGTTGTACTTTTCTCGTTGATGCGTTTAATATTTATGCTGTTTTATGAAGTCATTGCTTGATGAAATTTGTGGTTGTTGTTGTTGCATGTTGTTAAATTATTCTTTTGTTGTGACTTTCTAACTCTGCGTTGTGTCTCCTTGAATTACACGGTTAATTCGCTTGTTATTTTTTGTGTTTGTTATTGCTGAATTTTGTTAAATTATGTTCTTTGCTGTGTCTTGCTATCCGCTGCGTTGTGTACTTTACTTACACGTTCAATTCGCTTGTTTTAATTTGTATTTGTTGTTGCTATCTTGTTAAATGGTGCCTTTTTGTTGTGATTTTCTATTCTCTGGGTTGTGTCTGTTTGAATTACACGCCTTATTCGCTTGTTATAATTCGTGTTTGTTATTGCTGTATTTCGTTACAATTTTCTGACTCGCTTTGATTTCTTTTCTTTATTGTCTATTGCTGGTATTGTTGGTCGCTGATTATTGTGTAGCAAATGCGCTTGCTCGAACTGCTGCTTTGAATTAACTGTGTGTTGATGCACATTGCGCTGCTGTATTATTGTTCTTCTGCTTTTAACTTTCGTTCACTTCAACGTAGCTTTCAATATGAAGTCGTAAAGCTTTTATTTTTTGTGACATACACTATTTGTCTCACTTGCACTGGCTATAGTCTGTTTATAGAACTATTTAGAATGTTCTAAAGCTTAAAAGCTCTTTGTTCAAAATTCAAACGAGTTTGTTGGTGAAGCGTTTGCAAGTTCAACTATGCGCACTTTACAAAGTCAGTGACTTATATTACAATTTATTAAAAACTTTATAAAACACGCGTTTATGACTTCTTTCATGATTTAAAGATTTGAAATCAACTTTAAATTGTTACAACACTCGCAAAGTTTGTTTTATCAACTGTTCGTATCCGTACAATTCCGGCTGAGCCCCCATTTGTGGAGATTGAAACACTCAAATTCATTTATTTTAGGTTTATTATAAACAAATTTTATTATTTTAAGTTAATACGGTATATATATATATAGTTCAAACAAGTTTTATTAGTTTTAATTTATAAAGTAAATATAGTTGAATTTAATAATTTATTTAGACATTAATCAACTTTAATTCATTCAACTTAACACAACACGTCTTCTTTCTTCGGCTGCCCGTTTCAATTCAACTCTTTCGTTTCTAGTTTCGTTCGATTTAATACGTTCGTCCAGTCCGGGTTGTCTTGAGCTGTAGATTTGCTCCCTTTTCTGATTCTACAACAGTTAATACAAAACGAGTACTATGCAAACGCAATCTAGCATTCAAAAAGTGACAAAGTTGAGAAAACATTCGAAAGCAACTTAAATATCAACTGAACGCGGTATAAACAGGGATCGAAAATAACTGTTATTTTACAATTTTCAAGTGAAACAGACATAACGAAAAAATTGTCGAAGGACTTTTTCAAATATACCATTCTGTATACCACAAATGTCCTTAGCCTAACGAATATTAAGTGCCTGTTAAATTTTCGACTGATTTTTTAAAAGTTAAAAATAAGCTGTTATTTTTAGCCTTGGAATTTTTCGGGGAAAAAATAAAGGTTATTTTGTGATTTTTATTTTTTCGGTCAAAAATATCAGGCACTTTGTTTTATTTTTTAAAACCGCTTGACAGATTGAACTGTTGACACCATGAGTAAATGTCTCACCGATGGGATGAAAATAATGGTATTAATAGTTTTTAGTCGGTAAAATGATCTTTGAAAAAATTCGAATTATTAAAAATTAAAAAATTAATATCGAAAAATTAGCTTTGATAAAAACGATACACAAAACGAAAGAAGAACTTAATACCTTTCCAACAATAACAATTCCACGTAAATCTAATAAAAAATGTGTCTTTTACAGCGGTTATAAAAAAAAGCCTTTTTAAAAGTATAAAAAATTCAATTTTTGGTGGTCAATAAGAGTTATAATGAAACATAATTCTTAAAGTTTTTGTATACCAGAATATTGGTATAAGTAAGAAATTTAACATTTTTGGCAGATGTGGGCATGCGTTCTGTGAAAAATAAAAAGTTACAAGCAAAAAACATGTTTTTTTTTACCGAAAAGGACCTTCAGGAGAATCAAAATAGCTTCGTCGGTTTTTCTCCGATTCCAAAAAAAAAGTATGCAGAAATCATTTTAATGAGTTCCTCTAACTTTTGAGACCCCGACCGGCGGAATCTAAATTTCGATCCGGTCTAGTATAAATAAATGATATATCTGATAGAGAGGGGGTTCCCAACCTTCTAAGAGAGAAATTAAATTTTTGAGAAAAAATCTGCTCTTTGATTAATATAAAATTTAATTGGGGAAGAGTTCTTGAGTTGATTGAAGTTGAATTTTTTTTAAAAGTAACAATTTCTTAAAAAAATGTAGTTTTATGCTTGGTCAATTGTAAAATTTGTAAAAAAATGTGTTTTGAATTCAAAAATTTGATTTTCCATGTTAATATCTTGGTCGGATTTTAACGGTTTTTCAATTTTGCTAATTTTTACGTAAAGTTTGTTAAATTTTCTTTCAAATGTGATAAAAATTACAGCAAAGTTCTAATCAAAAGTATTTTTAATAAATTTTCTTAATATTGTCGTTAGTTATTTAGCGTGTGTTTCAACCAAATGCCAAGAGAGAGAAAAAACTGTCTCAAATTGAATGTTCTAAATTCTGAAGCAAATATCTCCGCCATCTGTGAATAGATTTTATTTATTTCTTTTTTGTATTTAAGTTTTATCAGTTAACTTAAAAAACATGTTGAAAATAATACCGTTGTTTTTTTTTTGTTTGTATTTAAATTATTCCTTTTAAAAAAAGACCACAAAATTTGATTTATTCTTAAAATATGGGGTACAATAATGATTTTTATTGTAAAAAAACAGAAACTCAAAATTACATTTTTGATTTTCTTTCAAAGTTCATACCGAAATTTAGGTGAATTTATTTTGTCTTGACACTAAATTTATAAACTGTCCGTGCCATTAAAAAATCAAGGCTACCCCACATGATTTCTTTGACAAAGTTTAATTTTTTTAAAAAGTTGTTTTTCTGTTTTTGAAGAACATAATAAAATAAATAAATAATTTTTTTGAAGGAAATATTTTTATATCTCCAATTTAAAGTTAAAGCCTCGAACTTATTTGAACCATCTCGCATATAATTAAAAATAGGTAATCAATAAATTGGTCGAATTTCGATCATAGGCCATACTAGTGATCTTAAATGAACCGGCTACTAATTAGGTTCAAAGTTATCTATGAGGTGTCAGTTGACCCCTGCAAATATATTTTTTAACCGGTTCTAAAACTGGTTTTAACTTTAAAGATATTTAGCCGGTGTCAATTTATCCATATCAATGACAACGCCTGTAAGAGGTACCGTTTAGTATCATATGTTGGTGGCAGAATTGGCACCGGTTACTATCACTTTGGAACCTATCACGTGATAGGTTCTGAACCGGATCTTTTCTCCGTAGGGAAGTGAAAATATTGTACAGTGGTAGTTTTCTCTTTAAGGTAGTTTTTTGTAATTGGGTTGCAGATGATCCCAGTGTACCATGCACGTTATACCCGAGAAGTGTATAAATAAAGATTAAAATAAGGGTTAAAACAAATTTCAAATATAAATACTCTGTTAACATTGCTGTTGGCATTAAATTTTATTCGAATTTAAAAGTTTTTTCTTAACTTGCATACGACATACATACGGATATACCAATTTTTATCCTTGTACACAGCTTAAAAATTTATCTCATTATATTATTTTTTTATCTTGAAACAATAGCAGCATCCTAAAAAGTTTTTTTGGTTGTTTTGAAAAAGTAGGATTAAAGAATTTAGATTAAAATATTTTTTAAATTTCTAAGATACTTTATACAGAATGGTAATGAAATCTGAAAATTTGATATAATATTTTAGTGTAAAAACGTACATACAAGTTTTTGAAAGGGTTAAAATAGCAAACCAAGCAAGTCAAACTGACTTCAATGACAAGAAAAATAAAAGAATGAAAAAAATATTGTTAAAGAATTGTTGAAAATGGTAGTAACCAAAGTTTATTTATTTATTATAAATTACTTTTATAATAAAGGAAAAATACAAAAATGAAAAACCTTAACAGCTATTTTTCCACCATTTGCTTTTGTGTCTAGAAATTAAACGCATAATAATTTCATACGCTACTTTGCTGCTTTTAATCCTGGATGCTTAATCATTTCGTTCACAAAAAAGTCAAGCCTTAACAACATTTCAAATTTGATGGCTTTTGATAGCCTTCAATTGACCGAAGCCCGCATAATGAATGCCAACCGATACGCTGGTCAGCCACATCATTAATCAACTGCAACCAACTTCAATATGTTTTTTTGAAAAGAAAAGCACTACAGAAACGGATACAAGAAAAGCAACAAGAAAATTGAGGCAAAACTTGCCAACAAAATGGGCAACAAAATTAACAAAAAGCAAAGAAAATAACTACGATTTATATATAAAAGGATAACTAAGGCAAGCTGAGGAGGGATAGAATTTATAGAAATCTAGCGCAGCCATTTTAACCTCACATCAATAACACATGGCCACACATATACGAGCACACACACACACACACACACACAGAACAAAAATAATAAACAAGCACAGCTAACATAAATAATACATGCACAACGCGAGAAAAACGTCTACGAGAATTTTGAATAATCTTTATGAAGATATTTTTTACATGTAGCTTAGTCGTCTGTGTGAGTGCGCCAGTGTGTGGGTGGGTGTTGTGTGTGTGTGTTTATGAGTGTGTAAGAGACAGGAAGCAAAAGGCGGCAAAGCGATAACGCAGGCCTATTGAGGCAACTGACACGAGTGTGTGTTTGTGTGTGTCATAGAGAGTGTGATTAAGTGTTTAGAGCTGAATATTGCCAGCTTGCTGATTTTTCGACAGAATGGAATAGAAAATTTAAGTACTTTACAGCTTTAATCAACTTTATGCTTTTGGAAGGACAAAGAAAATACGAAATTATTAAAAAATGCGCACAAAAATGTTTTAATTAACTATTTTTTTTAATCATGTATAGTTAAGACTTTTGCCAAATATTATGTTGGTATGTTTAGTTCTTTTTATTTTTTTTTTTTTGCAGCTTTGACAATTTTAAAATTGTGTTGAAATTCATTTTTTTTTTACAAACAGCGTGGGAATTTGTTAACAAATAAAAAATTATGTACACTTTGACAAATAGACAGACAGACAGACATACGGACGCCCACAAAAACTACCGCAGAAAAGAAATAAAAGCATACAAAGAATGCCATTACAAAATGGCATGTTTTAATTTTACTAAAAACAAAAACATACGACACAAGCAGTAAGCCGCATACAGTCATATAAACTAACACACACTCTCATACACTAGACATATTTATATAAAAGAAAAATTGTGGCCCAGAAACTGCTGCTGCATGTTTGACTTCAACCAAAAACCAACAGCATTGCCGTCACACATATACACTCAATTTTTATGAAGCAGCCAGGCACACACACACACACATACACACACAAACACACATACAATTGCATAGTCAGCGCAATGTTTGTTTGCTTTTGATGAACTCTATGATATGTTGTCAAGACCAAAGACAGTTTTTTTTATTAGCTATCTAGCCACGTTGCTACGTTGTTGCAGCAATAAAACAATCAGCTATAGTTAGCATTTCTACAGACAGTCGTCGCTGCTGCACAGTCAAGCGCAAAAGTTTACACACACACATATACACACAATACATGCTTAGTCAGAAATTTATTCCTGCTTTTATAACTTAGTTTTTAACACTCAATAAATGTTTTAATAAATAATAATATATTAAGTCGTCTTCTAAAACGTTGCTTTAAGAGTACTTAAAATATACTCACATAAACAAATGTGATAGGTTCTTATGAGAGCATTACGAAGTATGGTATTGTTATTGTATATATTTTTAAAGAATTACTATTTTTAAAAAAAAACCTTTTCGTGACGTCATTTCTATGCCAGTATAGAACATCTGAAGTAGAGATGGGCGCGTGTCACGAATTTTTACGTGACATGACGTGTCACGACGAATCACGTAGTGATCGTGAGCGAACCAATACAAAAATCACGAAAAAAATTCGTGATCGTGCGTGATTAAATTTTTCTCGTGCATGTGCGTGCGTGACTTAAATTTATTCGTGTCACGACTTGTGTGCCAAAATTTTTCAAACCTGTGCCAAATTTGGTTATGATCTTTTCTTACGCTTTTTCTACCAATTGAATACAAACTGCAACACTGACCACTTCTTAAGAAGCAACAGCAACTAACTTCGCTCTCTTTACTTATTTTGCGAAACGTCAGCGAAAATTTGAAGCAATTTTGGTAATTTTAAATAAAAATAATAAGTTGTGAAATTTTATCAATTTTTTTTTTTATAGTGCTGTATCTACCTCTCTGTTGCTTCTGCTCCTTCGTGTATGCTGGTTTTACCAGAGGTACTCTAAATACACTTTCAATAAAAACTTATGTGCATTCTTCTTCCTATAAAACGTATTCGTGAGAACTCGTGAGTAAAATATGCCATCGTGATCGTGATCAAAAAACTTATTTTTAAGCATGAGCGTGCGTGATTAGAATAAATTACATCGTGATCGTGCGTGATCGTGATTCAAAAAATTATTTTTGATCGTGAGCGTGTGTGATCGTGAGTAAAAATCACTCACGCGCCCATCTCTAATCTAAAGCATCAAGAAAAAATGTGTTTTTTTGGCGTGCAAGAGTTGGAAAATTTGGAAAATTATAAACAAAAATCCATTAATTTTCATCCGACCTGCAAAAATTGCACATTGAAAGATTATTGTGTTCACTTTTGCAACGGTATGTTAATCAAAGCAATGTAATTTGAGTTAATTACAGTGTTTCACAGACAGAAAAATTTTATTTTTTTATTCTATTTCAACGCCCATTTTGTGTGCGCAGCTTAGTTTTGATATAAAATCCTCCCATGCCAAGTTTAATCCTTTTTGGTCATATAAATACCTTTTTATGGTATTTTCACTATTGTGGGTTTTGTCAATTTTTGTACATGTCTTAGTTTTTGTACAAAATATATACCTACATTAGACCGTATCACCTTGTATGGCAGAGAAGTAAACTTATTTTTGACCCTGCCTCAATCGTTAGATATTTGAAAGATATTTTTGAAAAAATATTTTTATACCCCCACGTGTACTGCGGTAAGGGGTATATTTATTTTGTCACGACGTGTGTAACGTCCATAAGCAGGCGTGGTAGGTAAAAAAAAGTATATATATTCTTGCTCAGCATCACCACCTGAGTTGATTTAGCCATGTCCGTCTGTCTGTCTGTCTGTGGACACGATTACAGCCGTAATTTTGAAAACTCTATATTTAAGTTTTTTTCAAAAAGCTAAAAACTCAAGTTTGAGAATGGACAAAATCGGATGAAAACCACACCTACCTCCCATACAACCACAATAATGAAAATTCCATAAAGAAGCAAATATTTAGGATACAAAACTTAAATCCGGTATTTGTGTAATAGAGGTTTCTGTCGAAGCTACAAAAATAAAATTAAAAATTTATTCTTTTTATATAACAATTTAGACGTGAGAGAAAAATGAGTGTCATCCATCTACGAACACGCCCACCTCCCATACAACCCCAAAATTCAAAACTATATAAATAGGTTTCTGTCGAAGCTACAAAAATAAAATTAGATATTTATTATTTTTATATAAAAATTAAAACATGTTAGAAAAACGGGCGTCATCCACCTACGAACACGCTCACCTCCCATACAACCCCAAAATGCAAAACTATATAAATAGGTTTCTGTCGAAGCTACAAAAATAAAATTAGACATTGATTAATTTTATATAAAAATTAAGACGAGATAGAAAAATGGGCGACATCCATACACGAACACGCCCACCTCCCATACAACCCTAGCATTGAAAACTGTATAAAGAGGCTTGTGTCGAAGCTACAAAAGTAAAATTAGACATTGATTAATTTTATATAAAAATTAAGACGAGATAGAAAAATGGGCGACATCCATACACGAACACGCCCACCTCCCATACAACCCCAAAATTGAAAACTTATAAATAGGCTTCTGTCGAAGCTTCAAAAGTAAAATTAGATATTTATTCTTTTTATAATAAAATTAGGACGTGTTAGAAAAATGGGCGTCATCCACCCACGAACTCGCCCACTTCCCATACAACCCCAAAACTTAAAACACTATAAAAAGGCTTCTCTTTAAGAAGCCTCCCATACAACTCCTAATTGAAAACTTTATAAAGAGGCTTGTCTTTACTTTGCAGGAAAACTATTTTATATGAATGTATTTTAGACGTCATCAAAATTATACATTTTTTTGAAATCTCATAAAAAAAGAGCTGCAATTTAAGATTTTGTGCCATTACGAATAGCCCGTGGGGTAATTTAACTTCGGCCAAGTGGAAGATATACCTTACTAGTTTTTTTTAAAGTGGTTCCTATGGTGCTATTTTGGAAAAAACCAAACCAGGGACGGACCACTTTAAAAAAATATTTTTTTCGGAAATTCTCTTTCAAATATATAACGATTGAGGCGGGGTTAAAAATAGGTTAGTTTTGGTTATACGCTCTTGTGTACACATCAGAGACCTGCAGCGAGTTGTTTTTTCGCTATTCAGAGTACATTCATCAAAAATAAGTATTCATATTCATTTAACCCTCAACGCAAGCCACTCTGATTCAATCCACTCACACCAAAGAGAGATTGTGGGCAATCAATACTCATGAGTCATGACTCATGACTCTAAGTGCAAGAGAGTTAAGTTGACTTCAGCTCAGAGTGTTATGAATACTCTCCGCCTCTGAAACGACATAGCATAGACACGACGAAAAATAAATAATGAAAGCCAAACGAATACACTACTTCCGAAAGCAAAACAAAGCAGAGCTGCTTAATAACTGCTCCTGTCGTATTGCTGCAACCAATTAGAAAAGCAAAATGAAAAGCAAAGCAATAAAATAATGTATTTTGCTTTCGTAGCACTTCGCAGTAAAACAAATTATTTTTAATGCTGCTGCTTTTGCTTTGCTTTGCAAGATTCACACAGCAAAGCAAAATGAACAGCATAACAATGTTTTTAAAAAACTGTCGGTAGCACTACCGCAGTAAAATTTTCGTTGCTTTCGCTGTTTTGCTGAAAGCAATTTAAGCCCTGTGTTTAGGTACGCAAAATCGATATCTGGAAACCGCTTTTTAGTAAAGCATACGCCAGAGGACGCTCCAGTAATAGAAAATATATAAATATATCGAAAATATATTTTTTTAAATGCCTATAAAATGCATAATTTAAACACACCATACGGTATACCAATGGAAAGAAGAGCTCAATTCCTGTCTAATAAGCTCAAACTTATGTGAATATCATGAAAAAGATATATTTCAATTATTATATAAGATATATTACAAAAAGGTATACTACAATAAGTCTTCTTTTCGAAAATGATGAAATATCGATTTTTTGGAATCTCAAAAGAGTTTGTAAAGACAAAAAATTTCAAAATTTGTTAAAGCCAATATTTGTGTACTATTAAAATCTTTACTTATTTGCTTATTTTGGGCATGCACTCTGAAGAAAAAAAAAGTTATATGCAAGAAATGAATGTATTTAAAACTTATGTTTCAGGAAAACTAAAACCGCTACATGGGGATTTCTTCGATCAAACAAAATGGTGCAGAAGTACTTTTTAAGAGGGCTGACCTTTTTTTCTTCATATAGGATTGCCATTTTTTGAAATAATTTGTTGTCCAAGTTAACTATCAAATATCGCATAGGTAGCATGTATCTGTAAAGTTCTTACACAGCAAATAAAGACATTTTCTTCAAATAAATTACTTTTTAAGCTTGTTAATTTTGAAAAATATAAAAACACCATGTACCATTATCCAAAGTTTCAATACTTTAACAAAACATTCATTTGTCCCAAAATCTTTAGTGTGCACTAGACCTAGGTACTAGGTATCTGTCACTAGAGAATGAGAATCTCTTGTCTGAAAGAGAAATTTAAAATATATATATATTTTTTTTTTACAGTGTATTCCTCGTAAGCAAACAATTTTTGTAAGCCCTGGTCGAAAAAAATTATATGGGAACACCCACAAAATAAGTAAGTAAAGTTACAAAGGATTGTAACAAATCCTTTATTTTTTTAATTTTTTCATAGGCAGTCCGAAATTATGTTTTTATTTCAAAAAATTAAAAATTTTAAATTTATTGTTATAATCTTTTTAAAATAAACAATCTTCTCAAATTTATTAATGTCATATGAAAAAGCATTAAATTTAATGCATTTTTAACCTTTCAATAATGCTCTTTCATATGTCATCAATAAATTTTTGTTTTTTTTTTTTGAAGTGAAACTTCTTTGGCGGCGAGTGAAATTTCAAGGTCTCTTATTCGTGACGCTAGGCTAACGTTTTCAATTCATATGAAAATTTTCAAAAAATGATAGCCGCTAGCGAGAATTGAACCCGGATCATCATTGCTCAGGAGTCGGAAGCTCTATCATTACGCCACATAGGCACATAATAAACAAAAAGACAAACAAATGTAATTAATACTGAACGCGTTTTGTTCATAACATTAATTTTCATCCTAAAAGTATGCACGAAAAAATTTTTTCTTTAAGCTTCAAACGAAAATATTTTGGCATAGAGATACATCTAGCGGAAAAAAATGTAAATTAAAGCTTAATTTGATTCGTTGGTTGTTATCAAAAACTTGACAGATGATTGACAACATGTAAAACACGAGTTCGTGAATATAAATAGCAATATATAATAGTCTGCAACTAATGATGAAGATAAGGTGATTGCAACATCGGCTGAGTTCCAAAATGCATTTTTGCAAAGCATCCGTGTATTTTGGTGAACCAATGTATTTTTCTGCAAGTAACCAATTCCCAGAAAAATACACTGATGCTTTGTAAAAATATATTTTGAAACTGTGCCATCATCTCAACAAAATTTTATAGCCAACCAAGTTAATACCTCGCTGCCTTACGAGGCCCTCACTCAACATAGCAACTATTATGATCGGGAAGCAAAACACAATAATCAACAAGATTTGCCTCTGCTTTTGAAGGCTGCGTCAACGAGTACTATGCAAATGCAATTTAGCATTCGAAAAGTGATTAAGTTGAGAAGACATTCGAAAGCAACTAAAACACCAACTTAACTAAAACAAGGACCGAAAATAACTGTTATTTTACAATTTTCAAATGCAAAAAAAAGTTGAAAGACTTTTTTATATATACCACTATGTTACAAATGTCCTCAGTCTTACGAATATTAAGTGCTGTTTTAAATTTAAGACTGATTCTTTAAAAGTAAAAATTTAACTGTTATTTTTTGCCTTGCTTTTTTCGGGGAAAAATGAAGGTTTCTTTTGACTTTTGTTGTATAGGTCAAAAATAGCAGTTATTTTGTGACTTTAATTTTTTTCGGTCAAAAATATCAAGCAATTTGTGTTTTTTTAAATGTCGCTTGATAGATTGAACTGTTGACATCATGTGTAAAATGTCTCACTGATGAGATGAAAATAATGGTATCAAAAATTTTTTTGTTGAAAGAATATAAATTGCCTGATATTTTTGACCTAAAAAATAAACGGCAGAAAATAACTGTTATTTTTAACAGATAAAATAAAAGTCAAAAGTAACTGTTATTTTTGCCCAAAAAACTATAAGGCACAAAAGAACTTTTATTTTTGTCGGAAAAAATTAAAATTAAACGATAGCAGTTAATATGTGACACTTTCGATAAAAACCATAGCCGATACGGCCTCTGGATGCAAATATTGAATCAACAGAATATTTTTCCATTTCGTATTGATTGAATTTCTTTTCAGATACTTTCTCTCTCTATTTCACACTAAAATCTCTTTTATTTCGTACTTTTTAAGAAGTTTCACTTCTGCCAAGTGTACGTTGCTACATGCGAGTTTTTTTTTTTAATTGTAAATAAAAATAATTTGGAACACCCTCTTGTCTAAGACAAAATAATAAAAAATTAAGATCTTGTTACAATCGCCATAACGTTTCGTGTTAACAGAGAGTACACTGTAAAAATATTTTTTTTTCGATTTAAACTCTTATTGCGGACACCGGTACATGAACTTTTTTTTTTCTGACCCAATCTGTTATGACATCTTCTTAGGATGACAGGGTGTTTCAGATATAAGTTAATTGTATGTACAATTCAAAAAATTGTAAAAATTCTTAACTTTCTTATTTAAGCACGTATTGCATTAATTGAATGGTAAAAAATTCATTAAATTTAATGTTATGTTATGTTAGCTTATAATAGTATTTTTCCATTAAAAAAAATTGTAAGCAAAAATGATTTGGAACAGCCTGTTTTTTAAGAAAAATTATAAAAAATTAAGATTTTGCTACAATCCTCATAACTGCTAACATTTTTGTGAGTCGATATTTGTTCAGAACACTGTAAAAATCCAAAAGTATATAATTTTTTTTTTTTCTTGGCCTAAACTCTTATTTCAGACACCACCACATCAAGTTTTTTTTCGAGCCGGTCTAGTGTTCACTTTTAATTAATAATATAACGTTGTAAGGATGCATCAATTACTTGGCCCAAAAGTATGACTAACAAGCTTTGTTTCTTAAGAAAAAATTTGTTCGTTCTTAGTTAATACCATAACATAATATAACAACTTTCACAACTTTCCAATCTCTCACAACTTTTTAAAAAAAAATGTTTTGGCCAAATCTTGAGTGTGTGGTCTTATGAATTATGAAAGTGAAAAAAATTTCTATATAAATTTATAATTCTTAAAAATTTTATTTTTCAAGAATTATAATTAGAGCTTGATGCCAAATTATTTGTGAAGCCAAACAGGTTGCTACAACAACAATGATCTTTGTAGAACAAACCGAGCAGACTAGACCATGGTTTCGTCGGACTCATCAGTAGTCTCTGTGGTTTATGCAGCCCAATAACTTTGATAAGCTTATAAACTCAACTGCAGTAAAACCAAAACGGAATTACCCATAAAGCTTTTCACTTGTTCAAGCAGTGTTTTTCTACACTTTTCTAAAAAATTTCTGTTCAAAAGTATGCTTAACTACTTATATTTTTAAGATAAGGTTTTTCATTACAAGTTAGTACCATGATTCCATCTTTCACTACTTTTTCAAAAAATTCCTTTTGTTAAAGTCCTAAATGTGTCATTTGGAAATTTTGAGAATTTCATCGCACTTTTTACAAAATTTATTTTAACTTCTCTAATAAATTGACCTTACTTTTAACTCTTTCGTCTGTTTTAGTTTAAAATATTTCCATGACAATTATAATAAAAATAATTTTTTATTCAAAATCAAAAGCCAATCAAACCATACTTAAGATGCAAAGTCACATTTCATACTTAGTATATCTTAACATTTGTTTATTATTTTGCTTAATATTGTGTGTAGTTTTTTTTTTCAGCTTTGTTAATCTCTTCAAGCGAAACCTATTTTATTAACAAATATAAATTATTCACGTAGTAAAATTCGAATTAATGTAAGTATGTTAACGTATAACGTAATTTATATCTAACGAGAAGACAACTGAGATATATATGTTTGTAGTTATATATATTTTTATTATAAAATTAAGTACAAATTTTATATAAAATAATACAAATTCTAGGAATGTAAGAGTTTTTGATGTCAATCGTAAATAAATGAACCTATCAATTACTTGCGGGATTCCTTGTAACTGATAATAACTAGCTACAATTTGCTGTGAGCTCACTTGACGGCATTTGAGTATAAATAGCAGTAGATTAAGTTTTTTCAAATCATACAGTCTAAATTGTCGTACAATGAAGATTTTTGCTTATTTGGGCTTAGTTCTGGCTATGATTGCCTTGGCGTCAGGTAAATATTACAAAACAGTTATAGAAAGGAAATAAAAAATTAAAAATTAAAATTAAACTAAATATTTTCTTTTTTGTGCAGCCAACCCAAATCCTAAACCAGTGCCTTTTGGTGGCGGTGGCGGCGGCGGTGGTGGAGGTGCTGCCTTCGGTGGTGGTGGTGGCGGCGGTGGTGGCGGTGGCAAGTAAATCTACACTTTGCTCTACAATCACTACAAACAGGCGGATATGATATATTCGGAATGTGCAGAATTGAAAAATAATGCATTGAGATGTTTAATTAAATAAATGGACAAAGTTTAATTGAAATTTATTTGTTTTGCATTTAAAAAGGCACTTTAAGTGATGACAGGCTTATGGACAAGTATTCCAAAATTATATTCCAATGAACGGCTTCGTATACAAGTTAAAAAAAACAGTGATTGTTATCAAATATAAAGGCTTGAATGAACTTGAGCAATTTTAAAATGTCTTGTTTTGAATTTAAAAAATTTTTAAAAACCAAAGGAGGCAACAACATTGTACAAAAACTCAAAGTAATGCAAAATATTTTTAAAAACTTAAATGCGCCAGTGTTCATTTTTATTTTTGTTTTTTATTCATGTCACTTTGAATTGTTTTTTTTTTTTTTTTAAGTTTAAAATAAATGTTTATAGTGTGCTTATTTTAAGAAATGTGTACTATTTTTTTAGAAAAGTACTGAATTTTTATGCCACAAAATCGGAAATGTACTGATTTCATATTATTTAAATCTGGCAACATTTAGAGGGTTAACTTAAAATGTAAGAAACAAGCAAGTCGTAAAACTGCTGTACAACGGTAGCTTGCAAGATATTCTGACCATACATAGTAGACCGGATCGAAATTTAGATTTCGCCGGTCGGGGTCTCAAAAGTTAGAGGAACTCATTAAAATGATTTCTGCATACTTTTTTTTCAAATCGGAGAAAAACCGCCGAAGCAATTTTGATTCTCCTGAAGGTCCTTTTTGGTAAAAAAAACTTGTTTTTTGCTTGTAACTTTTTATTTTTCACAGAATTCATACCCACATCTGCTAAAATATAAAATTTCTTACTTATACCAATATTCTGGTATTCAAAAAATTTAAAAATTATGTTCCGTTATAACTCTTATTGACCACCAAAAATTTAATTTTTTGATATTTTTGAAAAGACATTTTTTTAAAACCGCTTTAAAAGACACATTTTTTTTTAGATTTACGTGAAAGTGTTATGTTTGAAAAGGTATTAAGTTTTTCTTTCTTTCTGTGTATCGCTTCAATCAAAGCTGTGTGCGAAAACTGACAGAACGTGAGAAATCGACTTTAGAAATCTGATAAAATGAAATATTTCTTATTCGTAAAAATAATTAATTTCATTTGTTCACTGCTTCATCGTCCAGTTTTCGAAAAATTTTTTTTTTTAATCATATAGCTTTGATTAAAGCGATACACAGAACGAAAGAAGAACTTAATACCTTTCCAACAATAACAATTCCACATAAATCTAATAAAAAATGTGTCTTTTACAGCGGTTTCAAAACAATACCTTTTTAAAAATAGCAAAAAATTCAACTTTTGGTGGTCAATAAGAGTTATAATGAGACAAAATTTTAACAATTTTTTTATGTCAAAATGTTAGTATGAGTAAAAACTTTAACATTTAAGAAGATGTGGATATGCGTTCTGTGAAAAATAAAAAGTTACAAGCAAAAAACAATTTTTTTTTACCAAAAAGGACCTTCAGGAGAATCAAAATTGCTTCGGCGGTTTTTCTCCGATTTGAAAAAAAGGTATGCAAAAATCATTTTAATGAGTTCCTCTAACTTTTGAGACCCCGACCGGTTGAAATTTTTTTTGTCCATATAAGAATGTTCCGGTCTAATACATAGGCTGAACAGAGTAATTCCATATTGACTGAAATAATTTAGTTGCTATAAAGGACTATTTTTAAACGTTTGGTTCTTAAAAATTGAAAAAAAACACGAACTGAAAATTTTAAATGGTGATTAAAATATTTATTTGAAACGATACCTCAAAGCCTGCCATTTATTTTTTAAAGATCATTTCATGTAAATGTGGTCCGCGGCTACGCCTGAGGCGGTCCGTAAGTTCTATCTCACAAATGGCAGCTCTAATGTTGTCTTCCAGGGCTGCAATTGTGGCTGGCTTGTCTCTGTATACGAGACTCTTCAAGTATCCCCATAGAGAATAGTCAAGTGGGACCAAATCGTACTGATCTTGGCGACCATTGAACTGCTCCAGAACGTGAGATTAATTGCTCACCAAACTGCCTCTCAACAGTTCCATGTTATCGCTCGCCATATGATATGTGGCAGCGCCTTGTAAAAATGACATGCCAGCCAAGTTCATTTTTTCTATGATGGTAAAAAAAGTCGGTAATCTTCGCACGGTAAATTGCTCAATTCACTGTAAGGTTGTGTAACTATCTATGTATAGTTTAGCACAATCACTCCTAGCTCTGCTGACCAAAACAAATTCTTAAAATATGTTGATAGAAAAATATTCTTGTTGTTCATTGAAAATTTCTTCCTACAATTTCCTGTGATAACACTTTTTATTAAAAAAACTTTTTGGAATTTGCCTACGGGCACGCCTAACACCCATACAACGCAAAAATTGAAAAATGCATAAATGATCTCATAATAAACGTACAACGATAAAATTAGGTTCACCTATGTTTTATAACAACACATATATTTTGGAAAAATGGGTGTCATCCGCACACGGCCATGCCCACCTCCCATACAATGCAAAAATTGAAAACTGCATAAATAAGTTTGTGTTTTTCTTACAGAGATAAAATTTGGTACACATGTTTTTTATAATAAAACAAACAAATGTTTTTGAAAATTAGGCGCCATCTAACCACGGACACGCCTAACTCACATACAACCCATAAAATTGAAAACTCCATAAATTAAATTAGATAAAATTTGGTATGTATGTATTTCATATCCGAACTAAGATGTAATCAAATATTGGGCGTAGTCCATTCACGAACACGGCCATCTCCCACACAACCCACAATACCGAAAACACTATAAATGTTTCACATATGGGCATCTCCCAGTGGCACGGACGCGACATTCGCACGGTTTTAATTGCTCGAAAAATAAGAAAGAAACAAAATGAGCCGATACACTGAGCTAAAAAACAACGTAAAATCAAAGAAAACCACTTCGATTCAAATATTTTTCGGAACAATTTGGCACCAAATACGAAAATGTTCAATTCAAAGTGTTTCCACTTCGAAAAACACAAATCTAGTTTGATGTTATTTCCACTTTAAACTAAAGTTTAAGCACCTCGAAATGAAAAGTATTCCACTTCAATTTAACGTGGATTTAGAATTAATTCAAAGAGGAAACTAATTCAATTGAAGTACTTACATCTTCATTTTAAATGCTCTACAGCTTTGATTCCAAATCGTCATATTAATGAATCAAAGTGAAAATCACTTTGAATCAAATCCTCAGCATGTTTGATATCATGTGGATACACACAAATAAGTAAAACAATAATATTTTTTTTTCAGAAATTTTCTTTTATTTACAAATAAGAAAACATTTGGTGAATTAATTAAACTAATTAATTGTTTGGTAATACTAAAATAAATAAATATAAATAAGTATTATATTTATAGATTGTATGGTGTCGAGATCCAAACAATAATTTTTTTACCTTGAATATTATTAATATGTCGCGACATGTCGCCTTGTTTCCTCCATAAAAATAACTTCTCTCTGAATTCAGCCCAGAGTTCAATGTTATCAATTACTTCTTACTTCTTTTATATCGTCTTTGTTTGCACTGTCTTTGTTTTACACATAAACTTAAGCAGGATTTACTTTCTAACATCCACATTTTATTTCAGAAACTCAAATATTATTTTGATATTTTATTTTGAAACATGAAAGTATGTAGCTTCGAATTGAAGTGTCTTCCACTTAAAGACAAATATTTTTTGCTTCGTTTTCACTTTTGACGGCTTCAAATCTAAACAATATAATTTTTCAACTTACTTTCGAAGTGGATATACTTCTTTGAAAATAAGAGTAAAGTGTATCATCATTATTTTGAAGTTTTTCTACTTCTTATTGAATATAATAATGTTTTCATATTTGATTTGAAGGTTTTCATGGTGATTTTAAAGTTGATTTTTTAAAAATGGAACAACGTAAAATTGATACGATATTATTTAATTTTAAGTTGTGATTTTTCCCTGAGTGTATGTATTTAAGTGTTGTAACGCGACGAAAGAGTGCTACATTTTATAAAAATATTGGCGAGATTTAGTACAAATTAGTACAAAGTAATAAGCAATCATTCAATGGAACGGACGCGACAAAAAACAGAAGTTGTTTTAAGCTCGTATAGAAATATGCAAAATTTAGCTAATTTTGAAAATTTTTTTTTATATATAATATACATGTTAATGGAGGTCAAAGGCTAACTATTCTTCGTAGACGTATGAAATATAAGAATTATCTCTTTTTTTTTTTTGAATAGATATAGCACGAAAACGGACGCGACATCATGGACGCGACAAATTTTTCCACAGTAGTAAAATACAGTAAAGATTGAACATCTTTACTGTAAATTTTAATAAAAATACATCATAATAAGTTGAATTCAAGTTACATAGCAGAAATACTTATCAAAATAAAAAAAAATAAAGTTAAAAGCTGTTAGAGTGCTTTATTTTAATGTTTTTCTTCACTTTTGGTGGACCTTTTTTGGGAAATGCCCATATGTGAGTCACAGGAATAAAACTACGTATATGTAAATTTGTCATCAAAATTGTAATGCATATAAAATATGGGCTTTTTCTTTTCTTTTCAATACTATTATTGTATTTTGAAAAAGTAGGCTTAGGGCATTTCATAGTCGGGCTGGACCGACTTTAGAGTTTCTTTACTTGTTTTGCACTGATCTCAATGAAATTTTCATATTCTATATATATTCTAACAATTTCCCAAAACAAATTAAAATTAATGGTATATTTTTTTTATACGGACAATAAAAAATACAAAAACTCAATTTTTTTTTTTCAAAAAAATTAACCCCTATAATATATATTTTTAATATTATAAAAATGCGGTTTGAAATAAATAAATAAATGAAATAAATAACGGGATAAAATTTAAATCAGACAATTTTATGCATAGGCGTGTTAGCAACAGGCTTTACAAATCTATGTACAGTAAAGTGTACACCACTCACCAAAGGGTTAAAGAAACCTCAGAAAGACCCTTTCTCAGATGAATAACAAAAGCCCAACCTTGTTTAACTAATTAAGGTGGCCAGAAACGATTAGTTTTCAAATGGATTACTTAAATGCCATGGTACAGAATTTTGAATAAAATAATATTTGATAAATTGTGTAGGTCTGATAAATCTGATAAATTGGGTTCATCTAAAAAAGATGTTCTTATATGACAAGGCATGGAGTATTTTTTTTTTCAATGATTTGAGAGAGATTTGATGTTTATGATGTTGTCATGATCAATAACGAACTAAGTACAGAGAAAAGATCAGAGACTATAAGACTTCGTAAACGATAACTTCGTAAAATACTTATAACTGCTTTTCAACCATTAAAAGAAAGATTCGCTAACCAGAGAAATAATTGACGAATAATTCATCAAATAGATATGAGCATTTCCAAACTGGCGTTATGTACGTTTTGTACGAAAAAATTAAAAAAAAGAATGAAAAAGTCTATGTTTTAAAAACTTTTTTTTTACATTTGCGTTGAAATTAGGTTGCTCTATATAGATTTAAAAAATAATAACAATCGACTGTAAGAATTAAAAGATATAAGCAAAAATATGCACTGGCGTGACGTTACAAAAAACAGAAGTGGTTTTCGACTTAGAATAGAAAATTTGCAAAATTCTGCGAATCGGGCAAGACTTTTTATACAAAACTTTATTTGGAAGAATTTAAAATAATATGAGTTTATTTTGCTGATTATCAAATTAAAAAATCTTTTCTCGGTTTTTTTTTATTAAGCTAAGTCATCTGGCGTGACGTTACTAGCGTTACGTTACTTTAATTTCCATCCGAACATTTTAAGTTAAAATTTGTGTAAAAACTTATTTGACGTAAATAAAACATAAAGTTAAGCTATCATCTAATATAAACAAGTAAAGAAAGTCTAAAGTCGGTCTAGGCCGACTATGAAATACCCTAAACCTACATTTAAAAAAAAAAAATAATATTATTGAAAATGGGTGTGTCCGTGGGCAAAAGAAGCCTATATTTTATATGCATTTAAATGTTGATGAAAAATTTACACATACCAAGTTTTATTCATGTAGCTCACAGTTAATGCCTTTATTGTACTTTCACTATGGGAGGTGGGCGTGTTCATGGACGGATTACTCCCAATTTTTGAACACACCTTAGTTTTGGTATTAAACACGTACATACCAAATTTATTTTCTCTATGACAAACATAACCTTATATATTGAGTTTTAAACTTTTTGGGTTGTATGGGAGGTAGGCGTGTACGTAGGCGGATGAAGTCCATTTTTCAAAACGATCTTTTTCTTGTCATAAAAAACATACGTGCCAAATTTTAGCTCTGTAGGTTAAACAGAGGCTTATTTATTGCGTTTTCAATTTTTGGGTTGTATGGGAGGTGGGCGTGTTCGTGGGCAGATGATGTCCATTTTTCGAAGATATCTTTGTGTTTGTAAAAAACATATACACATCAAATTTTATTGTTGTAGGCTTATTATGAGCTGAGTTATGCAGTTTTCAATTTTCGCGATGTATGGGAGGTAGGCGTGTCCGTAGGCGGATGATGTCCATTTTTCAAATCAATCTTTATTTTGTTATAGAAAACATATGTGCTAAATTTTAGCTCGGTAGGTTAAACAGAGGCTTATTTATTGTGTTTTAAATTTTTGGGTTGTATAGGAGGTGGGCGTGTCCGTGAGCAGATGGTGTCCAGTTTTCAAACAAATCTTTTTTTTGTTATAAAAAACATATGTGTCAAATTTAAGCTCTGTAGATTAAACAGAGGCTTATTTATTGCGTTTTTAATTTCTGGGTTGTATGGGAGGTGGGCGTGTTCGTGAGCAGATGATGTCCAGTTTTCAAACAAATCTTTGTTTTGTTATAAAAAACATATGTGTCAAATTTAAGCTCTGTAGATTAAACAGAGGCTTATTTATTGCTTTTTTAATTTCTGGGTTGTATGGGAGGTGGGCGTGTTCGTGAGCAGATGATGTCCAGTTTTCAAAAAAATCTTTGTTATGTTATAAAAAACATATGTGTCAAATTTAAGCTCTGTAGATTAAACAGAGGCTTATTTATTGCGTTTTCAATTTTTGGGTTGTATGGGAGGTGGGCGTGTTCGTGGTCAGATGATGTGCATTTTTCGAAGATATCTTTGTGTTTGTAGAAAACATATACACATCAAATTTTATTGCTGTAGGCTTATTATGAGCTGAGTTATGCAGTTTTCAATTTTCGTGATGTATGGGAGGTAGGCGTGTCCGTAGGCGGATGATGTCCATTTTTCAAATCAATCTTTGTTTTGTTATAGAAAACATATGTGCTAAATTTAAGCTCTGTAGGTTAAGCAGAGGCTTATTTATTACGTTTTCAATTTTTGGGTTGTATGGGAGGTGGGCGTGTCCGTTAGCGGATGACGTCCAGTTTCCTAAGACATCTTTGTGTTGATATAAAATATATACACACCAAATTTTATTGTTGTAGGCTTATTATGAGCTGAGCTATGCAGTTTTAAATTTTTGAGTTGTATTGGAGGTAGGCGTGTCCGTGGGCGTATTCCAAAAATATTCAATAGTGCAGATCCTTGGGTGCATGTGACCATGTGTACCAAGTTTTATTCAATTATCTCTACTCCTTCTTCTTATCCTGTGTATACGGACAACACACAGACGGACGGACGGACGGACGGACGGACGGACATGAATAGCTCGACCCACGAGGTGACGCTGATTAAGAATATATATACTTTTCTATACCGGACTCGCTTCGTTCTATGCGTTACAAACGTTTGCACAAAGTTAATATACCCTGACCTTTCAGGTTAAGGGTATAAAAATCAAATGTTTGTCAGTTTGTCTGTCTGTCTGTCTGTCTGTTTGTCTGTCTGTTCCGATTGTGCTGAAATTTGGACACCACGTACGTTTTATAGAGAGGAAGCTCGTAGGGGGTGTAAAAAAGTGAGCGAAAATATGTGGGCGTGGCACTCTATAATAATTCCTAAATACCTGGGGCTATTTCAATGAAATTTGATATGAAGGTTCAACTGGGCCTAAGATATAACATAGGCTATAACAGTTCCAAAGATTTCCGCAAGAGGGCTCTTTAAGTAGTGCATTTTTAAGACTGAATAACTCTCAAATGACTTGGCCGATTTTACTTAAATTTGGTACGTGAAATAACTTGACCCTGCAACGGCCTTGAAGCTACTTAAATGTCAAAAACTTCCATAGGAGGGGGCTTTATTCAATCAACTAATGTCAACTAATCAACTAATGTCTGGCTCATTCATCTCAAAACGGATGAACCGATTTTGATGAGACTTGGTAAACATTTGTATCTGTAACTGAAATTGATCCTATGCTTTTAAAAGTTCTTTCGACAAAAATCAAGGAATCAAGGCAAACGAAGTCAAGATCCAAAGACTAATGAATAATAAGAAGTTTAACGAATACGAACAGAAGCTATATAAATATGAACAAAAATCAACCGAACAGTATCGACCAAAACCGAAATTGAACAAAGGCAATCCAAAAATCGAATCAATCCCAAAAGGATTTTTTAAAATTGGAATATTGTTTTTGAGATAAAAATTCATATTCAATGCATGCTTAGAAAAACTTTAGAAGCATTGTTCACGAAATTACTTTTTCAAACTGCGTGACCATTGTCCTCAAAACCCAGATGTCAGATCTAGACGTTGAAGATTTATTTTTTTTTTTTTTAAATATAACCGTCAGGTACTGTTTTACGGAAACTCGACCATACACTCTTGACGGAGGGAAGGAGAAAAACCCCCAAAAAACGATAATTTAAGGAATTTAAAAATTTAAAAAATGTTAAAATGAGAGCAGTTTTAAAAATCGTACTTTTTCAAGGTGATGGTGATGGTGATGGTGATCGTGGCATGCAGGTTAAGTGTGTGGCTTAGCATGCTCGGAGCCCAGGTTCGGATACCCAGCCGCGGCGAAAAGTTTATTTCAATAAAAAATTTTTCTGATCGGTCACCAGCTCTCACCAGACAATGGCAAACCTCAGAGAGTAAATAATGCCATGTAAAGCTTCTTGAGAACATAAGCCGTTCGGAGTCGGCATAAAACATGTAGGTCCAGTTCTCGGTCAATTGTGTGCAAACATTTAATAACACACACAACACAATTGATCATAAGAAGCTCGGTCAAAGTCCTTTCAAGCAGACATGCACAACGAAATCAACAAAATTTTTTCGTTTCGTTGAGACCGAAAAATAAATTATCAAAATTATTTCGTTTTTTAAATAACGTTAAAAATTTATCAAATCAAATTTCGTTTCGTTGAAAAACGAAAAATTTTCTATAATTTTCTCCTATGCTGAAAAAAATTTCTTCTGATACAAAAAAAAACGAAATTTTTTTGTTGAAATTAACGTTATTTTCAACGGTTGATTGGGAAAAAAACGAAAAAATTTTATATCGTTTTCTCCGAAACGAAATAAATATTTTTCGTTTTTTGAATTAACGTTATTTTTTTATTTCGTTTCAACGAAACAAAAAAAATATTTCGGTTACCGTTAAAATTAACGTTAACGTGCATGCCTGCTTTCAAGGGCTGAAATGGCCAATTTGTTTTTTTTTTGTTTGTTTTTGTTTTTTACTTTTTCAAGGCTCAACCCCAAGTAAAACCGGGTAACATCCGCTAGTATATAATATTTTTTTAACTCCTACCCCATCGACCATGAGAAGTTGGAAAAAAATTCCACTAAAATAAATGCAACCAAATTCAGTAACGAAATCAGGCAAACTTCGAGCAATATGGCGTGACGTTACTCACTTTTTAAGTTTAATATAAAATTAACGGTTTTTCTTCTTCACGATTTTTTTATAAAATTTACTTAACTTTATTAAAATTTATTAAAATGCAAAATTTCGCGCACTTCTGAACGTTAGTGTAGAAAAAATAGCACTACATGCTTCTTTGTCTGGCGTGACGTTACCTCAGAATATCATTAAAATCAAATCAAAATTTTATCCTTAATTGATATAATTGATATAAACCAGACATGCACAACGAAATCAACAAAATTTTTTCGTTTCGTTGAGACCGAAAAATAAATAATCAAAATTATTTCGTTTTTTAAATAACGTTAAAAATTTATCAAATCAAATTTCGTTTCGTTGAAAAACGAAAATTTTCTATAATTTTCTCCTATGCTGAAAAAAATTTCTTCTGATAAAAAAAAAAAACGAAATTTTTTTGTTGAAATTAACGTTATTTTCAACGGTTGATTGGGAAAAAAACGAAAAAATTTTATATCGTTTTCTCCGAAACGAAATAAATATTTTTCGTTTTTTGAATTAACGTTATTTTTTTATTTCGTTTTAACGAAACAAAAAAAATATTTCGGTTACCGTTAAAATTAACGTTAACGTGCATGCCTGATATAAACCAAACCGACCAAAATATTAACTTTAACTTGGTAGCCCGATATCTTGCCAACGCAACATGGGAAAAATTTGAACTCTTTAATTAAATTAATTTTGAATATTTCTCTTTAATAATACAAGTAAAAAAAAATGTTGGTTAACTTTTAATTTTTTGGTCATGGTAGACTTTTCTGCGGAAATGCCCATATAAGATTTGATGTAAAAGATATACATAGTTAAGAACCTCATTTAGTTGTTACACGTGAACCGAAGATACATTTCATTGGTTATGAAAATTTGGTTGATGAAACTGACGAGCATTTCATTTCATGTGGAAATTTTTTTTTTGGGATAAATTTGTAACTCATTCAATTACATGTCATTCGTTCTGATGGCGAACCAATAAATACCGAAAAAAATTAATGGTATCATTCGAAGACTTGAACTTTAATTACAGAGACCTGTTCATTGGTTCATCAGTCTACTACCCCGACAACAATCAGTTCGTACGTCTGCATATTTTATTATATTAACACTTTAAACTTTTATTTATAATAAGAAAACAATATTTCTGTTACAAAGTTTGTAGTATTTTTAAAGCTTGAAATGTAATTTTTTATAATGAATAGCAAAAGTAAAAAAACAAATACAAAAACAACAACGTTAATAGCGAGATCAACCAACACAGTCATAAAATGCAATTCAAAAACTGACAACATTCAATTCGTACGATAGAAAAAATGCAAGTGTGCACAAGGATAACGGGACAAATTATTTTTTGTTGATTCTGTTAACCAATTGATAATGTTTTGAGAATGTTTTGAGGAAATTTCGGTCACTCTTTGATTTTATACCAGTAGTTTTTTTTAATGATTTTCTACTATGGCACGTGGCAAAGCGGTTTTTAAAGCGGTAAAACGGACAATTTATTATTTTAGAGTCAAGACAAAATAAATTCACCTAAAATTCGGTATAAACTTTGAAAGAAAATCAAAAATAAAATTTTGAGTTTTTCTTTTTTTTACAACAAAAATCATTTTTACACCATATTTTAAGAATAAATCAAATTTGATGGTCTTTTTTT
Source organism: Tetanocera ferruginea (assembly GCA_958299015.1). Lineage (NCBI taxonomy): Eukaryota > Metazoa > Arthropoda > Insecta > Diptera > Sciomyzidae > Tetanocera > Tetanocera ferruginea. Next base: position 123,386,567 of record OY282643.1, on the reverse strand, counting down.
AAAAGGAATAATTTAAATATAAGCAAAGAAAAAACGGTATTAATTTTGAAAGTTTTTTTAAGTTAACTAATAAGACTTAAATACAAAAAAAAAATAAATAAAATCTATATACAATAAGCGGAGATATTGGCTTTCCAATTTAGAACATGCAATTTTAGACAGTTTATTTTTCTCTCATTGGCATTTGGTTGAAGTACACGCTAAGTAACTAACGACAATATTGAGAAAATTCATGAAAAATACTTTTGGTTAGAGGTTCACAGAGTCTGTTAACACATTTGAAAGAAAATTTAACAAAATTTTAGAAATAATTAGAAAACTTGGAAAACCGTTGAAATTCGACCAAAATATTGACATGGAAATTCAAAATTTTGAATTTAAAACACATATTTTCAAAAATTTTATAACTGATGAATGCATAAAACGAAAGTTTTTGAAAAAATTTTTTTACTTTTGAGAAAAACTCAAAAGCTCTCTTCCAACTAAATTTCATATTGATCAAAGAGCGGGTTGTGTAAGCATTAACGCCAGATTCCAGCAGCGTTATGATGACTTCTCAAGTCTGTAGGTATTTAGTTTCTGGTGATTTCTGCTTTGTTTTTGGACGGACTCAGTTTCCGTATAAATGTATTTAAGTGTTTTTGCGTCATTGGTACTGTCCATAGGGCTGCATCATTTTCTCGGTCTTGGAAAGTATAGCTTAGATACTGGTAGTTCTTCAAAATGTGAAACTGGAAGCAAAGCTATTGGAACTGACTTATATGCAAAACTCTTTCATCCATACCTGTTCAACAAATTTTTTTAATACAAACTAGTGCTCTCGAATGCGTTTTTGTGGGATATTTTTGCTATAATTCTTTATAAGTTCAAAATTAACCCTTAAACAGATTGCATGTTTTTACTTCTTTCTGGCGTTCAAGTTGAATTTTAAGCTTTGGTGTTATTCAATTTTAATTTTAGTAGAATTCTATAACAAATATTTGTGTGAAACATTTTAACACTCTTCATGTCTTTGTTCCTGTCTATGGTTCTGTTTTATGATCTTTGTGAAAAACGTACAAAAAAGACCCATAAGCTGAAGAGTTAGAGGGTTAAAATGTTGTACAAAAATGTTGCTCGTAGTTTTCCACATACATTTTTTAAACACATCTTATAGCTTACATGTAAGGTTCACATGGTTTCCTATTGGGATTCACCATCAGGGACCGTACCGGTTATGGTTTTTATCAAAAAAGTCATATATTAACTGTTATTTTTTAACTTTTACGTTTTCCGACAAAAATAAAAGTTATTTTGTGCCTTATATTTTGTCGGGCACACATAACAGTTACTTTTGACTTTTATTTTATCGGTCAAAAATAACAGTTATTTTCTGCCTTTTATTTTTTCGGTCAAAAATATTAGGCAATTTGTGTTTTTACAAAGGCCATTTTACTGACTAAAAAACTATCGATACCATTATTTTGGTCTCATTGGTGAAAACACAGATTGCCTGATATTTTTGACCGAAAAAATAAAAGTCACAAAATAACTGTTATTTTTGACCGATAAAATAAAACTCAAAGGTAACCGTTATTTTTGTCTGAAAAAATAAAAGGCAAAAAATAACAGTTAATTTTTAACTTTTATAGAATCAGTCGAAAATTTAAAAGGCTCTAAATATTCGTGAAGCTGAGGCCATTTGTATCATAATGGTATATTTGAAAATGTCCTTCGACAATTTTTTCATTGTGTCTTTTTCATTCGAAAATTGTAAAATAACAGTTATTTTCGGTCCCTGTTCACCATCACAATTTGCAAAAAGGGAGAAAATTAAAACCACTCTAAAATAAAACTCAAAAGTACGTTAACTTTCAAAACGCCGATACACGTATAAATTTGTTTGGTCCTCTCTACTAGAATTCGTTGTCGGAACCTTGCCATTTTTTTTTTTTTTTGTGTTGAACAGTTTAGTTTGAGAGAAGTTTTGTTTGAGAATATTTTGATATTTTTACAATTTAATTGTTTAATAATCAACATTTAATTTTTTAGTTTTAGCTATTTACAAGAAAATTATAGGCAAAATTAAAATATAAGAAAATTTTTCTAAACTCTTCCAGAGAAAACATTCTCAACATACTCAGATTTAAAAAAAAAAAAAAAAATTTAAATTTCATAAATTTTGCGCGAAAAAGTTCAATAAACTTATATAAAATTTTATATTGTAAGCAATCAATAGATTTATGTTATCATAAGCCTTTTTTTTCGAAACATATGTTAACATATCAAAACAAAAAGCAAACAAAATTGTACGCCTTTAAGCTATGTTTACTGTTCTTACGTTTTAAATTTGTGTTGTTTTTTTTTTTTTCTAAAAACAACAAAAATTTTTTGCTGCAACTACTACGCACAGCTTATTAGATCAACAAAAGTTTAAAGTTAAGAGGTTGTCGTAGTTTTGCGCAACCTTTTGAATTTTAGCACTTTTCGCACTTTTTTTCTCAACTTTAACCTTGAGTAAATTTAACTTTTTAACACTCGACACTTAAAATTCGCTAAAAATACTGCATCATTAAAAAAACAACGCGTGAATGTCAACAAAACTTTAACGCACGACCGCGACTTAAGAGCGCACACTAATAATTTCGTTGTTTATGTTGTTGTTGTTTGTTGCAATTTTTTGTCCTCGAGCAAATTCAAAATAACGACTTGACGCCATGACAGCTGGAAGCAAGTTTAAAATTTACTTTTGAATTAACATTAACGGCTTGTTTTTCTATCTTGCGACACGACTTTTTTTCTCTACACTTTAGTTAATAGTTTCTTTTTATTTGTTTAACATTTTTCTTTCATTACAAATTGTTTAAAAAAACCGCAACGTGTAACAACAAACTTTCGCTTGTTTGGTCAAAACCATAGAAAGAAAACTTACGGTTTGAGCGCAAGCAAAAGAGACAGCGAGAGTGAATGAAATAGAGTGATTAGACGAAGTCATAAATGATGCGCTTGTACGATTGCACGCGACGATGTCTGAAACGCAACTGATGCGATGGGCATGAAAATTGCAAAAAGGAAAATTCCTACAACTTTGCAGATTTTTTTGCAGACTGTCTGCACACAGGCACAAGCATAGACACAGACACAGGTACTGCCACTGACTACATAGACAAGTTTTTCCACTTTTACCACATGGACCAGCGAGCCGATGTTTTCACCACGCAACAGCAACGGCAACGGCGCCAGAGCACGTTTTTCACTGTCAACACTCTCTCCTGTGTTTCCTTGTTTGTCGTCATCGTGTGCTGTTCTTGCTGGTTGCTATTTCAATTTTGTTGTTGTGGTTTTTCCTTTTGTCACAACATTTTCCATGCTTGCCGTGTTGTGGTTGTTTGTTTTGTTTCTTCTTTTTTTTTTTTTTTGTATTTATTTTGTTTTGCTTTTATCTGTTGTTTTCGCTCTTGTCCTACCTCAACATTACACGCGTTGCGAAAGCCATTGAAATATGGCGGTGGCTTTAATGGCGGCATGCGTGGCATAAAAACGCGTGTACATTTCAGGCTTCATTTAAGACCCGAGTGGGCGGCGTTGCTCGGCAGCAGCACACGAAAGCAGAGCAAAGCAAAGCCGACAACCGGCTTTTCTTTAATGTTGACGACGATGAACAAATGTAAACCGGAAATACGCGCAAGAAAGATATGAGGAAATTATGAGTTATTGAGAGCGTCAAAGAGCGTTGGCTGGTATAAGTGCGCTGCAGGAAAAATACCGTGAGTACTAAAAGTATTGCACAGTGATTAAATTTGCAACTTTAATACTAAATAAGCAGTTAGAGTTATTTTTTATAGTGCTTGTTTATGAAGAGAATTTTGCAAAATCATAGTTATTTAATCTTACCATACATAAAGTTATGATTTTTTTTTTAAAAATACAGCAAGTTTTTAAAACTTAAGTAATTGTTATAAAAAATTTAAAAAACCAAAACATGGAAGCTACGGGATCAGCTGATCCCATTATAACGTCAGCAGGCCAATGACAGACAGTTGTTACACCTCGTTGGTGGAATTTTATAAAACTTATGATGCCATCTGCAAGGTGTTGAAAAGGTCAAAAAGGTCAGCTGATCCCATTATAACGTCAGCAGGCCAATGACAGACAGTTGTTTATGAAATAATTAACTGTTTTTTCACTTGTTTAACTGTTTAACTATTTAACTGTTTTAATTAATTGTTTAAGAAATTTTCAAGGTCATGCACAGTTTGCTATATTCTGCAAGCCAGGAGTGGCATTTCAAAAAATTACATATAATATCTGAAATGTATTAGAAAGGTCAAAAAGTCAGTTATCTTCATTAATTGTTGAAATATTTTTTATGACTTTTTTAAGAAAATCTCAAGGTTGTACACAATTTGCTCCATTGTGCAGCTCACGAGTAGAATTTTTGAAAAATAAATATACCAGCGAAAAGGTACGGTAAAGTCAAAAAAGGTCAGTCATGCACATTATTAATTGATCTACTATGGATAATTTTTTAGACATTTTTGAATTTTTTTCATATTTTAACAGCTTGACCCTACTGTGCAGCAATGATTCCACCTAATAAGTTCTAAAAATGATGAAAAAGGTCCGGCGTGTCTATTAATTGATCAACGATGGACAATTTTTAGTAAGTTTTTCATATTTTAACCCTCTCCGTTCAGCAGCCCCCAAGGTGAATTTAATAATGAAAAAAATTAATGATACTTCCTGAGAGTTATCGGAGAAAAATCGGTAAAAGTCAAAAAAGTGCATTCATTGGTCCTTTATTAATTGGTCAAGAATGGATAATTTTTTGGACAATTTTTGATTTTTTTTTTTCATATTTTAACAATTTTACCCCATTGTGCAGCCCAAAAGACGAATTTCGAAAACTTATATTCCATCTAAAAAGCATGAAAATATGAAAAAGGTCAATCATGTACATTAATTGGTCAGCGAAGGACAACTTTTACCAATTAACCCCATTGTGCAGCCCTCAAATAGCTTTTCTAAAAACTAATGATACCTTCTGAAAGTTTAAAAAAAACAGCTCAATATTCAAAGAACCTTATAAAGTTCTTAAGGGGAAATATTACCTTGTGTGCAGTTAAAAATGCAGTTAAAAATAGATATTTTTTTTAAATTTAATTTTTAATTTTTTCAATAATTTTTTAGTTTTTTTTAAAAAAATTGATCAAAAATCTTAATTTTTTTTAAAATTTCTACGGTCTCACTAAATCATTTTCAATTTTAATTAAAAAAAAAATAAACGAAATTCTGATTCAATTCTGAAAATTCAGAGAACATCGATTGAATTTCAAAAATTTAATTTGAAACACACAAAATATCAATTGAAATTCAGAATTTCAATTTGAAATTCGGAAAACAGCAGTTGAAATTTAGAAATTTTCATTTCAAATTCAGAAAACATCAATTTAAATTGAGAAATTATATTTGAAATTCAGAAAAATCAACCAAAATTCAGAAAAAATTCATTTGAAATTCACAAAAAATTAATTGAAATTCAGAAATTAATTTTAAACTTAAAAAAAATCGATTGAATTTTAGAAATTCTTTTTGAAATTCAGAAAACTTCAGTTGAAATTCAGAAATTCCATTCGGAATTCAGAAAAAACCACTGAAATTTATAAATTACATGTGAAATTCATTAAAAATTTATCGAAATTCCGAAATTCTGTTTGAAATTCAGAAAATGTTATTTTAATTTTAGACATTCTATTTGAAATTCAGAAAAAATCAGTTGGAAATAAGAAATTCATTTGAAATTCAGAATATTTAACTTAAATTTTAGAAATTATATTTAAAATACAGAAATCATGAGTTTAAATAAAGAATTTCAATTTGAAATTCATTAAAGAACAATTGAAATTTAAACATTCCATTGGAAATGCATTAAAGTTCAATCGAAATTCAGAAATATTGTTTGAAATTCAGAAAATATAACATAAACTTTAGAAATTCTATTTGACATTCAGAAAAAATCAGTTGAATTTCAGAAATTATATTTTATATTTTGAAAATATTACTTGAATTTCAGAAATTCAACTTGAAATTCAGAAAATTACATTTGAAATTCTGAAATTTGTATAAATTTCATAAAAGAACAATTGAAATTCAGAAATTTCATTCGAATTTCAGAGTAAAATCAACTGAAATATAAAAATTCTATATAAAATTTAAAAATATTAAACTTAAATTCAGAAATTAAATTTTAATTTCAGAAAATATAACTTGAATTTCAAAAAATTTATTTGAAATTCAGAAAACATCAACTTTTTTTCAGAAAAGATCCATTGAAATTCAGAAAAATCAAGCGAAATTCAGAAAATTAATTAAATGAAATTCAGAAATTCCACTTGAAATTCCTTAAAAATTAATGGAAATTCAGAAATTCTGTTTGAAATTCAGAAAATATCACTGGCGTTTTAGAAATAATATTTTAAATTCAGAAAATTCAGTTGAAATTAAAAAACTTTTATTTCAAATTCAGAGAATATACTTGAATTTTAGAAATTCTATTTAAAAAACAGAAAATAAATATATCTGTTATCTATAACAAATATAGAAAACATCAAATGAAATTCAAAAATTCTATTTGAATTCACTAAAGTTTAATAAATATTCAGAAATTCTGTTTGAAATACAGAAAAAAAAATCGCTTGAATTGTAGAAATTCTATTGAAAATTCAGAAAAACATCAGTTGAATTTGAAAAATTTAATTTTAAATTCAAAAAATATGACTTGAATTTTGGAATTTCTAGTTGAAATTTAGAAAACAAAGGTTGAAATTCAGAAACTCCATTCAAAATTTAGAAAACATCTATGAAATTCAGAAATTCCATTTGAATTTCACAAAAAATCAATTGAAATTCATTTAATCAATTGTAATTCAAAAAACCATCAATTGAAATTCAGAAAATATCCTTTAAAATTCAGAAATTTAATTTGAATTTCAGAAAATAGCAATTGAAATTCATAAAATATAAATTAAAATTCAAAAATTTCATTTCAAATGCAGAAACATCAATTGCAATTCAAAAAACATCACTTGAAATTCAGAAATTCCATTTGAAATTCAAAAAACTATCAATTGAAATTCAGAAAATATCCTTCTAAAATTCAAAAATTTCATTTGAATTTCAGAAAATAGCAATTGAAATTCATAAAATATTAATTAAAATTCAGAAATTTCATTTCAAATGCAGAAACAACAATTGCAATTCAAAAAACATCACTTGAAATGCAGAAATTTCATTTGAAATTCAGAAAATATCAATTGAAATTCATTAAATATCAATTAAAATTGAAAAATTCTGTTTGAAATTCAGAAAAATTTGTTCAAGTTCAAACATGAAATTTATATAATATTTATTAGAATTCAGAAATTTCATTTCAAATACAGAAACATCAATTTCAATTCAAAAAATATTACTCGAAATTCAGAAATTTCAATTGAAATTCAAAAAACCATCAATTGAAATTCAGAAAATATCCTTTAAAATTCAGAAATTTCATTTGAATTTCAGAAAACAGCAATTTAAATTCATAAAATATTAATTAAAATTCAGAAATTTCATTTCAAATGCAGAAACATCAATTGCAATTCAAAAAACCTCCCTTGAAATTCAAAAATTGCATTTGAAATTTAGAAAACATCAATTGAAATTCAGAAAATATCAATTAAATTTAAAAAAATTCCATTTGAAATTCAGAAAAATTTGCTCACGTTCAAACATGCAATAGCATGGCTTGATGCTTAGTAGTTGGACTCTCATGCGGTAGCTACCAAAGTTCAGGTTCGATTCTTGATGTGAACGGTTTTGAAGACTAATAATTTTTTATAAGTAGTTTATTTAACCATAAAAAAGATAAATTTTGGTAATTTTGCCACATTTGTCAGTTTGGTGAAGTTTGAAAAAAAAGGTTAAATTTACATGAAAATGATGTGGTTACTTTAAACAGACGATTCATGTTGGAAAATTATTACCTGGGATTTGGTTAAAATTTTATTAAATTTACCAGACAACACAAAGAAACAAATTAAAAAAAAAAGTTAAAATTCTTCTATACCACTATATAGAGGTAAAAGTACTACCCCATGTGAGTAAAACGGGGTTTTGTTAACTTAGGCGCGGAAAGAATTTTTTTTTGACAGATTTAATTTGGGTGAACAATAGATTTATTTGTAATTAACACGCATCATTTTTAGGTCTCCAGCTTTTACAGTATTGGGGTTAAGGGGTCAAATAAAAATTTGATAAACAATTCTTACCAAAAATTCACACCAGTTGGTTAATAAATTGGTCTAGCTAAACTTTTACAGAAGGGAACACAACACAAAAACAGGAATATCTTGAAACTTGTTTAGAATATTTTGTCCTTTAACTCGGAGATGGTAAGATTTTTTGGTATTAAATGTTTGGAAAATTATTTTTTAACGTCTTAATTGCAAAACTGGACAAGTAAGAGCCCAAAAACTGATGCGTTGAGTTGGAAAGAAATCCACTGTTCACCCAAATTAAATATGCCAGAAAATATTTTCCTCATAGGGTAGTACTTTCACCTCCTATAGTGGTATAAAAGAATTATTTTCAGTGTTTCACGGTGTTATTTCTCTGGGTGTTTATTTTTGAAATCTGAAAAAAATACGAAGGACCTATGGCTCAACTAAAATTGACCTAAAATTTTTTGGGCTAAAAAAACAAACAGGCAAATCTCTTCCATGAGTAAGACACTCCGCATTCCTCTAGGACCTTATCTTAGGCCGTAGAAACTATATCACTTCACATACAGTTTTTCACAGAAGTAGAGTTAGCATGAAAATTTCACGATCACGCATTTTCATCTTAATTTATCAAGCTCCTCCTAAGTTATGACAAAAAGTGTCACTTTCCCAAGTATTCGGCGATATTTTAGTAAAGATAAACAACATTTTATTTTCAAACAAAAAAAATTGTATTAATCCAAATATTGTCCCTTCTTTTCAACTACTCTATGCCATTTTTGGCTTAAAGCCATGATTGCTTTACTATAGAATTCCGGGCTTTTATCGTTGAAAAACTGACGCAGATGGTTTTCGCAGTCATGTTTTGAGGTTAATTTTTTCCCCGCAAGAGAGTGTTGAAGAGATCGGAACAAATGATAATCTGACGGCGCAATCTCAGAACTGTATGGTGGATGCATCAAAGCTTCTAAACAGCCAAATCCTCTTAGCTGTTGCCGGTTCAATAAAGATGTATGTGGCCTTGAGCTGTCATTATAAAACATAACTGCGTTCCCGTTGACCAATTCCGGCCTCTTTTTTCATTCATCGCTTATCATTTATTTCTTACTTCAATCGCATTTATTGCAGGCAATACAGATTCGAGTCAACCGTTTGGCCAGGCGGTAGAAGCTTATAATGAATGATACCCTTATAGCTCCAAAAAACGCACAGCATCACCTTCCTTGTCGTGTAACGAACTTTCTAGCCGGGGTTAGCTCGCCGGATAGCCGGGGTCAACAACTTAAAAATAAAAACTTAGCTAATTTTAATTCACGATTCAAGTCTATTTATTTTGTTTCTTTTTACAAAAATTCAAATTTCATTCTTTGATATTTTCTGCTGCTTTTCGATTTCCCTCGATGTCCTTCGAAGCAGGATCTGTTAAATATGTAGTCCATTCGCCTATGCTCGGTGTACTTGAAACTACGTTGGGCCGTCCGGTTTGGAACCACTCGGACCGACAAGCACTGTTCCCTGTTGTCCTTGCGTACTGTCCGCTGTGTATTTGAATTCCCATTGGACCGTCTGGTATGGAACCACTCGGGCCAGATGTACAGTTCGGTCGTAGACGTCGTCAAGCTTATCTTTTTTTGAACAAAGTGGAGTCACTTTGATGCTTTTAGAGCAGACCGTCCTGTATGAAACCACTCGGGTCGACAGAAAAAGACAGCTTTTGTGATGCCACTAAAATGTTTTACGGCCGGCCGTCCAATATGAAACCACTCGGGCCGACAAGAAACACTGTTCTCTGTTTTTCTTACTCACTGACGTACTTGATCACTTGTTCATTGTCCGTTGTATATTCGGATTCACGTTGTGCCGTCCGGTATGAAACCACTTGGGCCAGATGTACAATTTAGTCGTGGATGTGGGCAAGCTTGTTTTGAACAAAATAGACTCACTAGGATGTTTTTAGAGCAGACCGTCCGGAATGAAACCACTCGGGTCGACAGAAAAGACAGCTTTGGTGATGCCACTAAAATGTTTTACGGCCGGCCGTCCGATATGAAACCACTCGGGCCGACGCCGACAAGAAATAATGATCACTATTGTCCTTGTTCACTTGTTCACTGTCACTCGTTCACTCCTTGTTCTTGGTCACTTTTTCAATCACGTCTCACCAATGAGCGCTGCTTGCGTGTTCACTTCAAAAGAGACCCATTGACTGTCGGTTCGCTGACTCCTTTTATCCCCAAAATTGGTAACGGGACCTTGTTTGTGTCGCAAACTTTACATCCGATCTCGACCTTGAATCTCGCATGCCTGGAACTAGCGGCAACCTTTTGCTCTTGTTATTGTTATTTTTGTCATAGTCGCTGTTCATTGACCCCTATGTATTTTGTTATTGCCACTTGTGGGTGCATAGAATGTATGTTGTTTGTATGTTTTGCTGGTTTTTCTTCATGCGACTTCGTTAGGTTGTTTTGTTGTTTTGCTGCTGTGATCATGCCACTGGCTTGCTGTATGTTTTGTTATTGTTTGATTGCGGGTCACACAGCTGCGTGTTTATGAACAGGGGCGGTTCATGGTCTGACCGGGTATTTGTCCAGGTGCGGTTCATAGTTGCAGAGCGGGTTTAGGTTCGGTAGGGCCCTCTGTTCCGATGCGGTTCAGAGAGAAATGTAAGGCCTAAATTGCCTAAATTTTGGTTTCCTTACAGTTGTCAATCTTGACTTTGACACCGTTATTGGAGCTTCACCATTTTTCGACCAAATTCGTTTTCGAACAATATTATCGTATGTGATCCACTTTTCATCACCTGTTACCATACATTTAAAAAACGGCTCGATTTCGTATCGTTTCAGTAGGGAATTGCAGTTAGAAATTCGGGACATTACATTTTTTGCACAAAGTTCATGAGTCACCCAAACATTAGGCTTATTTTTAAAACCAACTTTATTCAAATGATTTAAAACTGCTTTGTGGTCGATCTTCAGTTCGTTAGCGATCTCGTGGCATTTCAATTTTAATATTTTCTTCTCAGTAAGTATCCCTGCTAAAGTATGTTTGATGGCATATCCTTGCCAGTTGAAGTTTGAATGCAACTTTAAGTATTTTAATTGATTTTTTTTTTATATTATGATTTTATCTTATCTTAGTCAACAGTTATAGTATTTAATTTAATTTTGCCAAAATATTCACAACTTTAAAACGTGAACCAACAGATTTGTTCTCAGCATTTTTTCATATTGACATTTTTTAGCATTACCTCTGCTTTAACTACTAAAAACTTTTCATAAAAATTCATTATGGAGCTTATTTAAAGCACACAAAATGGGGAGAAAATATAAAAATCTTTATCCACAAAAGCTCTCCTCATGGACTAAATAAGTATTTGTCGCCCATGAAGCTGTCAATTTGGATTTCATTGTAACGACCTCACCTGCTGGGCTAACAATTTTTTTGACACGCAACCCCCCCGCACAAATACTAAAACTTACAAGCTTAAGCACACACACACACACTCGCACAAATAACCACCGAGAGCACAGCATTGCCTTTGCTTGCTGTGCCGCCTGCGTCAATAAACGTCAAGGTGTAAATCCTTTCTATTGTTGTAGTTGTTGTTGTTTTAATATGCTATACAAGCAATAGAAAAAAAAAACAAAGTAAAAAAAAAAAAAGACATGAAGCGCCCCAAGATAAATCATCAATTTTCTTGCTAGTGACGACGACGTCGACAACGTTGGATTCAAGTCAAGCAAGTCACTGCATGAGTTGCTGCCAAGAAGGTTGCTGCTGTTGTTGCTTTGCTTGTAACGCTGCTAAATGTTGCAGTCGAAAAAACAGTCACCTTATTTTAACAAAAATTTTATCAAGATTTCCATCAGGAAACCTTAGTAGGTTTAGAGCAAAAACACTTCTTCTCCATTTTGAATAAGAAAAGCTCTTTTGCACAGCTTCATATATAAAAAAGAATTGAATACATTTTTTTTTAATTTTGTATCATTAATTTTTTTTTTGATTTTCTTGATAAGTAAATTCTTGATAAGTAAATTCTTTAATTTTTAAACAGTTTTTGTTTTTGGTAAAATAAATAATAATTTTTATTATAATTTGTTAATTTAATAATTTTAAATTTATTTTAAATTTAATTTTTTAATAATAATTTTTATTATTATTTATTTTATATATATTTAGTTTTTAATTTTGCACAGCTTCAAATATTAAAAAACTTTTAAAACATTTTATTAATTTTGTATCATTTTTTTTAAGTGTCTTGATAAATTACCTATTTTATAAAGCTTTATTTTTTAATTTTGCACAGCTTCAAATATTAAAAAAATAAAAAATGGTAATATATTTTTTTTTATTTTGCATAATTTTGTTTTTGTTTTGTTTTTGATAATTTTGTAACCCTTTTTGTTTATAAAATATCTTTATTTTTTTAATTTTTTATTTTTTAAAATTTTTACTAACAAGAATTATTGAAGCATTAAAATTATTTAAACATTTTAAAACAAAATAAAAAACAAACACAAAATGGTTAAAAATCTGAAGTTATTTTAAAAACAGAAAAATAAAAAATTATAACAACTTAAACAAGCTGCCAATACATAAGAGAATAATTTTGTTCACGTTTTTATAATTTTTGTATTATTGTTTTGCAATTTTTTAATTTTCAAAATGTTTTATAATTTTTATTCTTTAATCTTCATTTTTGCTTAAGAGTTTTACATTTTTAAAATAATTAAATAATGAAAAAATACAAACAAAAAGTTTTGCTTTTACTAAACATCAAAAGCTCAAATAACTACAGCAAAATTCTGCAGAAGACCGAAAAACTTGAAATATATTATTTTTTTTTTTAATTTTTATAAAAAATTTTTAAAAACTTTTTCCATTTTGTTAAGTGATTACTTTTTTTAATGTACCTTTTAATTCTTAATTTTTTTAAATTTTGTATTCTATTCAAAAAATATTTAATTATAAAAAAAAACAATAAAAACTTGCATAAAACATTATAAAATCATTTTAAAAAAAGATTTAAGTATTAAATATGTACAAAATAAAATTTAAGAAAAACATACTTAAAAAAGTAAGAATTAATTAAAGAACAACAATTTTTTATATATTGAAGTTTTTATAATTTTTTATTCTTTTCATTTTTTAGGTATACATTTTTCAATACTCTTTGTTTTTGTTTCAAAATGTTTTAATAATCTGTATTCTTCAACAGTTTTTATTAATTTGTTGCTATTTTTGCGTAATTTTTAGATATATGTTTTAATTTTTTATAAAATTTGAATTATGTTTAAAAAAGTATAATATTTTTAAACTTAAATTTTTAATATTTTATATCTTTTATATTATATTTTTATTAAAAATTATTATGCCTTAATTTTTAACATTTATTATAAATTCTTATTATTTATTGTTATGTATTATTTTACATTAAATTTTTTTTATGCACTGCATTCATAAATTTTTATAATTTTAGTAAATAATTAATTTAAATTATTTTATTAAATTTTTATAATTTAAAATTAATCATTATTTTGTACTGTTCTAATAATTTCTTATTCTTGAAATTTTAAAAGTTTTTAAATGTTTTGAGCTTTTATTAATAACTTGTTATATATTTTTGCTAATATTTTATAAACTTATTTGTGTCATTGCTTAAGAATTTAAATTCCTTAACTTATTTTATTATTTGATTAATTTCTTTTTTTTTTTTTTGTTTTGTTTATAAATGCTTTAATACTTAATTTTAAGTGTTCAAAATTTTGTTTCTTTTAAATTTTTTATTGATTTTTTTTACACTTTTTATGTTTACAAATATTTTTATACATATTTATTTAATTTTTTATTTTAATATTTTTTATATATTGTTTTCTTTTATATTAAAACTTTTTTATTTTATTAAAAAGTGTTTTCTTTAATTTTTTAAGTTATTTTTAATTTAATTCGTTAGTTTTGTCAAATTTTTGGTTTTACTATATTTAACTTTTTTGAAATGTTTTTCTTAATTTTTGTACAAATTATTAAAATTTTTTTAAGAATATAAGAATATTTTTATAAGATCATAAAAACTTATTTTATATTATTTTTTTAATTTTTTTTAAGTATATTATTTTTTTTAATAAAATTCTTATTTTATATTATTATTATTATATTATTTTTAAAATTTTTTTACTAATAATTCAGTAAAATTTTGTTAATTTTTTTTGTTTTTTTTTTGTTTCTTACCTTATTGCTCCTTAGTCTGTTTTTAAATTTTATTAGTTATTTTTTATTGAAATTTGTTGAAAATTGTTAATACTTATCGTTGTATAACTTTTTTTTAAAAATATGTTTTTTATTTTTATTTCTAGATTTTGTTTTTAATATTTTGTTATCGGCAAATCCAGTGTCATTCACGTTTCAGTCATACACTAAACATGCATTTTTCTCCATTAAACATAAACGCTTTTTACACAAAATTATATTGGTATAATAAGTCATAAGCTTACTATTATAAGTTCATGCAAAAAGTTTTTTATATATGTACACTAGAGTGGGTCCAAAAAAAAAGTTTGAAAAAACCACCCCCTATTTTAAAGTAGACCTCGAGAGGATTCCGAAAACAAAAAAAATTTTTTTTTTTTGACCACCGGAAAAACAGCCAAAATGGTCTTTATTGCATAACTTAAGCATTACATGTCAGATCTTAAAAAATTATATGTCATTGAAAAGGGCTTTACAAGCACTACAATGTTTTCTTAAAACTTTTTTAGTTCTGAGGTCATATTCAACTAATAAGCCCCATTAGCCCGATTTATCCCCCTTAATTTTTTTTTTTTTCTCATACGATTAAATTCCTTCAAATTTGTTTAATTTGTGTTCAAAAAATTATTTATTAAGTTTCTTTTACAATTTTGTTTATGTTATGTAATTGTTCACTATCTAAACTTAAAGTAAATTTTTTATAACAAAAAGGATTATATCATATATTTGAACTATTATAACTTCTTTGTTTTTAAATTGAATAAATAATTTTTTGAACGCAAATTAAACAAATTTGACGGAGTTAAATTATATTGGAAAAAAAATAAATTTAAGGGGGAAAAATCGGGCTAATGGGGCTTACTAATTGAATATGACCTCAAAAGTAAAAATGTTCTAAGAAGACATTGTAGTGCTCGTAAAGCCCTTTTAAGATCTTATATGTAATGCTTAAGTTATGAAAAAAGACCTTTTTGACAGTTTTTCCGGTGGTCCAAAAAAAAAAAATTTTTTGTTTTCGGAATCCTCTCGAGGTCAACTTTAAAATAGGGTGTGGTTTTTTCAAACTTTTTTTTTTGTATGGAGGCCGACCCACTCTAATATACACATTTCGAAAAAACTCTCACTAAATGGTGTGTCACTCACGTTTTCGGACGATTTGCATTTTTCGACTTCTTCTTACATATTCCTTTAAGTCTGCGAATTGTTGGAGTGAATATAAAGAATAAAGTAATTTTCCGAAACGAAATTGAGTAGAAATTTTAACTGCAGAAAAAATGTTGCTTTTTCTAAGAATTTGAAGATTTTTTCATAAACTGATTTTGTCACTCACGTTTCACGTCGGTGTCACTCACGTTTCAAAACAATTTTAACTGTCTTTTTTTTGACTCGTGGTTAATCTGTTGAACTTTATTAAGCATATTTTATAAAAAAAAATTGTTTTCTTAATAAGGAAATTTTTATACAAAAAAGAAAAAAATTTTTATAGAAAGGATAATATAAAAAAATTATATATAATAATAAAATAATAAAATAATAATACATAATATAAAAAGAAAAAAAAAAAAAACAAATTGGCCATTTCAGCCCTTGAAAGGACTTTGACCGAGCTTCTTATGATCAAAACATAATATAGTTAAACAAATAATTCATAATATAAAAACAACATAGAACTATTTCAGATATATATCATTTTAACAAAATTTATTCCCGGTCCTGCATCCGAATATGTATGTAAGCCCTGAACTATACGTAACCCTAAGTCGTTGATCCTTACGCTCATTAAAAACCAAATAAAATAATGATTTAATTAGATCTTTTTAATCTTTGCTAAGTTTGTTTTCTTATATGAATCCGCACATAACTATAATTTTTTTCTATATTTTTTTCATACGTAGTTTAATTGTTGGCTTTCACTTTATCTAGATGTTTTCGCCATCTTCTTTCATTTCTAATACAAAAATAAACAAAAAACAAATTAAATGTCACTCACGTTTCACTTCTTCAAATGCTTTTTTAAGGAAAAATAATTGCGTCCGCTTGGTTAAAAAAAAATACAAAATTCACTTATCTTATATAAAAAGTAAATCCAAGACATAAATTGCGCCAGCCAATTATTTTCCCAAGATAATACAACTTATCAATTAAAATTGTCACTCACGTTTCACTCTTGAATCACTTTTTTAAATTATATTTTTCGACAGAAAATGATTTTTTTAAAAAATTTTAATATATACTTTTCAATAGAAAATGTTTCAGTTGTGAATATTATGTAACTGTGCTTTGATATTTAAATCTCGAAGTACCAAATTACAAAAAATAAGAAGCTACAATTTTTTTAACTTTCTACAGATTAAAAATACATTCAATAAAATCAGTAAAAATTTAGGAATATAATATTTTTTTTTTTCAAAATGCTTTTACCGTAGGAAAACACAAACAATATCCTTAACATTGCATATGTTTTAATTGAACTTAAAGCATTTTTGTTTTTTAAGGTTTAGGTTTACTTTTTCTGGATTTGCCGTAATGCAAAATTTTTGATTCAAAAATTTTATTTACTTTTTAATAATTTTAAAATTTTTTAATTGAAAATTTTTTTTAAATTATTTCTTTGGTTTTGAAAAGGTTTTTTTTTTATTTTTCAATAATGTTTAGTGTTTAATATTTTTTAATGCAAAATTTTTATTTTTAATATAATTTTTAATAGTTTTAATATTTTTTTAATTAAATCTTTTTATGGTTTTTTCAAAAATGAT
Source organism: Tetanocera ferruginea (assembly GCA_958299015.1). NCBI lineage: Eukaryota > Metazoa > Arthropoda > Insecta > Diptera > Sciomyzidae > Tetanocera > Tetanocera ferruginea. The sequence continues at coordinate 123,369,322 of OY282643.1, read as the reverse complement.
TTTTTTTAAATTAGTTTTAAATTTTTTTTTTTTAAATTTTTCAACCTTGTTTATTCTTATTTTATTATTTAGGCATTATTTTTAAGCTTAAAATTTGTGTCTTTTGAATTCTTGGTAAATTTTTATGCTGTGTTTTTTTTTTTTAATTCTTCTGAATATAATAAGAAGATATTCAGTCGTATTTTTCTCTATATTTGTGGTTTTTTTTAAATTCTTTACATATTTTGATGCCTTGTATTTTTAATAATTTTGAAATTTTTAAAAATTGTGCAACTTTTTTCAATACTTTCTTATATAACTTCAAATTTTGAATAAATGTTTATTTTTGAAAAAATGTTCTTACTTTTTGTTTGCTATATTCTGATATATTAATTTTTGATTAAATTTTTAATTGTTACATTTTAACATACTTCATTTTTTCAACATTTCTCCAAAATGCCACACATATTTTTTTGTTTTTTTTTTAGAAAAGTTTTCATATTGAATTTTTTAAGTTTGTTTTGAAAATTTAAAATTTTAATAATTTTTTTTGTAATTTCCCAATAAACCACATAGCGGACTCGGTTTAGTTTCGAATTAGTAATGAAACCGAGAACTCGGATTAGATATCTCGTATTCGATTCGAATTCGAAACGAGTCCGCAATCTCGTAAAATAAATAAATTTTTATATATCTGCAATTAATCATCGCAACATTGATTTTTTGTTTTTTGATCCCTCCAGATTTTTTAAAAAATAGAGAAAAAACACCAAAAGCAAAAAAAAAAGCAATGATAAATTTTTTTGCCTGAGCTGGGAGTCGAACCCACTTCCTCAGACGTTTGTTTTCAAAATGAAGCAAATTACGCCGCTTCTAAACAACAAGTGCGATAGGCTAGAGGAAAACGTAGGAGACTGGCATCCAGTGGACGCAGGTACGAATCCTGAACATGTGTATTTTGTTTTTTTTGTTTTTTTAACAATAATAACCTTATAATCTTTTATCTTAATAATCGATTTGCGTAAGACACGAATATATTAAAGAAATTTCATTTAAAAAAAAAATTGCTAAAATTATTCGAAAACGATTTGCTAATGTTGAAATTCTCGCTTCGGTAGTGATTCGATTATGATAAAAATCTAGTTTCGAGAATGAAATGTGCATTTCTCCCGCCATTGGGTTCATTAGCAAAACATTTTCGAACTTCGTTTTCGAAATAAATATCCGAGATCTCGGATTCACCTCGAATTCGAGGCAAATTCGTTTGGTTTATTGGGTTATTATAAATTTTAAATTTGAAAAATTCTTTATTGTTTATTTTTAAAATTTTCAGATTTTTTATAAAAATGTTCCTTAATTTTAATAGTTTTTGTTTTTAAAAGTATTTAAAATAATTTTTGTTCTTTAATATTTTTTGTGTTATATTTTTAGTCTCTACATTTTTTCATTCTTGATAAAAATTGTGTAAAAAATTGTGTTTTTTGAATTTGTTTTTATATATCTTGAAATATTTAAACATTTTATTTTTTATTTGTTATAAAAATTATATTAAATTATTTTCATAAATTTTTATTATTTTCGTTGTATGTGTTTAAATTATTTGTTTTTGTATAATTTATATTTTTTACTTTTATTTTTTTTTTTTTTTTTTTTATTTTTATTTTTGAGCTTTTTCAACTTAGTTTTATTCTTTAATACCTTCAACAAATTTTGCGCTTAAAAAGTTTCAACTAATGAATTTTACATTTACTAAAAAAGTAAAGAATAGTTTTTTAAGAAAAAAATTTTGCAACGAAAAAGTTGTTGTTAAGTTTAATCTTTTTTATAGAAAAAAAAATCAAAATTCGGTCACAAAAAAAGGTTTAAACATTTCTTGCAGTGTGCGTCTTCTCACAAGTGTTAATGAAAATCTTGCTCATACAGCAGCAGCAGTAGCAGCAGCGCCAACATTGCTGCTCTTGTTACTCACGCTTAAAGTTGTTGTTCTTCTTTTTAGTATTTTTCTTGTTGATTTTTTTTTTTTGTTGTTAACTATTTTTTTAACTTACATTGATTGTTTTTTATGTTGCTGGTATAAGTTTCACTATTGTTCAGGTTGAACACATTTCTCACACCCCGCTTTGCTGCAGTCAAGCAGGATTTTCTTGATTTCTTGCATTGAATTTTGGTTTTAGTTTTCTTCTGTTTTTTTTTTTTTGGGAAATTTCAACATTTTCCTATATTTTTCTGGTTTTCTCATTGCTTGAGTGTTGTTGGCCATCAAGCGTTGCTCGCTTCTGTCGTCAATTGCAGCACCAATAATAGCAACAACAACAACAACAAACATTTTCTTTCCATTTCATTTCGTTGTGGCTGTCCGATCGTCAGAGTTTTATTGATGACACGTTGTCGTCATTAGAGATGCTGCTGTCGCACGCCGGTGTTGCTGTTTTTGTTGTTGTTCGGATTGTTGCTGCTGCCGTGGGCTTAAAATAATGTGAAATCAATTGTTGGTCTGTTTTTTTTTATTTAATATAAATGGCAAGTTTTCTACTCTTTTCTGTTGTAGAATTTATATTGAAAGCTGAGCTTAGAATAAATGTGAGTGAGTTGAAGATTACTTCAGACTTTAATATAAGAATTTTTTAATTGAATAGTTAGAATGGTTTTAATGTAGCGTGATTATAAATAGTATATTGAAGTGAAGGTTGGCTACAATTTTTCAAACTGACTTTGGGGAGTTTTATTTTTAAATGCAAAAAAACATTTAAGTGGTTAATTGAAACAAAAATTTGGATTGAAGTTTGAGTTTAAATTTGGCGGAACAACATTTGATTTTTGCAAAATAAGTTGTTGCATTCTTTATATTACTTCATATTTTTATAACCCTAAAATAAGAAATTTTTTAAAACTTCTATTTAAAGCTTAAAGCCTAGTACTCTGTTCAGTTTCATGTAAAATTTCATTCAAATCTAAATACAAAAAACTACAGCTGTGAAATATGTGTGTAATTTTACACAAAATGTTCGTCAAAGTTGTACTCTATTCCGCTGTGAAAAATAGTTACTCGCAACATTTCTCTTGCAACATTATTTCATGACAATTTAATTGAACTGCACCTTCAAACTATACATTTATTTTTAAGTGAAAAGTGACAGTTGTTGTACATTTTTTTGTTTTTATGTATTTATTTTTCTCTATTTTGGGCTTTCTTAAATTTTTCAATTTCTTCACAACAAAATATTTGTCAGAATTTTTACGCAACAAAAAAAATGAATGTTGCGAGAGAAATTTCACGCAGACGAGCAGAGTACTATGCTGTAAGCCAAAAATGCTTTATGAAGACACATGTTGTTCTAAAACAGTAAAAAGTTCTTTACAGATTAAACCTACCAGTTGAAATAGAAATTTAAAACTTCACATTTGCGCGCCAACTAGAGGATTAGAGGTTAGAGATTAAATTTCGCAACGTCCTCCAAAACGGGAATAACCATGCAATTAATTGATGCAACTGGCATAAAGCGCTACTTTTTTTTTGCCAAAATTGTAACTTCTTCTAAGAATTGGAAGAACAATTCTTTTGTTAAATTGTTTTTTTTTTCATTTTTTATAAAATGTTTCCTTAAAGTTTTCAAAATTTCGGTTTTTCAGGGTTCCAAAAAAATCAATGATTTTTTTAGGGCAAAAATCCAAAAAAAGTCAATTAGGTAGTTTCTTTGATTTTCAGCATTAAAGTTAAGCTAATTAAAGCTTTTTTGAGGCAGGCTTCCGATACCAAAAAATGGGTTAAGAATTTATTGCATTAACAGGTGAGGAATTTCAAATGAACGGACAGTGAAAAAGTACTTCTTCGCTATGTTGTTCTGAAATTTGTTCATATCGGCCTTCTGTAAGGCCAAGTTATGGGTTTTTTGGGTAATTTTTATACATAAATAACAAATTTGCAATGAAATATATGATGATTTCTATTGAAAGTAACTTTTATTTTTGGTTATCAAATCAATTTAGAAATCCAATTGGATGTTTTTAACTTCATTAAGAGATTTACAATAAAGACTAAAGTAAAGGAGAATTCCCTCTTTAACGGAAATCGGAAAATGCGGCTAGTGTCTTTTATCCAGCAAAAAGTAGCTGCCTTGGACGAACAACTAGCTAAGGTGGGACATAACATTCGCGGCAGAGAAAACAGATCTTTTTTTAAAAATTCATAACATTTTTCCAAAATTTGTTTTATTATTGAAGAGAATTTAGCAAATTACAAGAAAAAATTCTAAAACATTAATTTTTCACTCCAGCATGGTTTTATAGAGCTCCAAAATGGCGGCTGAGAAAAAAACCGGGGCCTCGTGGTTGCAGCGCTGGGAGTCGCAAAAATGTCCGATCTGGAAAGAAAATTACCTTTTTACATCTTAACAAAATTGGTTATCATATCGCATGAGCTTTTTTTTAAATTTTTTTTTAATTTTTGGTGATGTTCCACATTTGAAAGTGTGTTTTTTCCAAAAAGAATATTGACTTTAAAAATTCATAAAAAATCGAAAAAAAATTTAAAAAAAAGCTCGTGCCATACGATAGCGAATCAAGTTTACAAAAAATAAAAAAAAATTAAAAATGAACCCGCTAGTGCCGCCACCAGTACGAAAAACATGGTTTCGAGATAAGCGTTCAAAGTTTGTGAACAAAAAAAAATGTAAAGAAAAATAAAAATGCGCTTTCACTAATCCGATAACTTTTGAATCCGTACGAATTTTTCCATTTTCCATTTTTTTCTTAGAATCTTAAAAATATATACTAAAATACAAAATTATAAAAAAAGTCAATTTAAAAAAACGGCCAGTGTCATGTTCCCTCTTAAGCAACAGGTATGGTTTCTTAGCATGGCTTTTTAAACAACAACGTTAGTATACTTCAATACAAGAAAAAGGGAATATATTGTGAGCTTAAGTTGACCCATTGAAAAAAAACAACATGTTTTTCAGACTCCTTACTTATAGCAAGGGAAGAGTTTCTAAAAAAAGGGACAATATTAATATCTGAAATAATGATAGTTTTCTCGAAATACAGTTTAAACTGATTTATGTCTCGGGAACCCAATTTAACAAAGATACATTATATATGATATTCTTGACTGCAGATTACTGATTGCCTGGCTCACTTTCAAATTTCTCAGGAGTGGGAAGAAAGAACTCATTCAAAATATCAATTTAGTTTTCTGCTTTCTCTATAAATACTTACTTTTGCTGTAAAGCAAAACTCTTAACAAAAATCAAACAAAACAAAAAACAACGTTGACATTGCGTTAGAGGACGACATTCTTTAAAAAAAAAAAAAACAAATTGGCCATTTCAGCCCTTGAAAGGACTTTGACCGAGCTTCTTATGATCAATTGTGTTGTGTGTGTTATTAAATGTTTGCACACAATTAACCGAGAACTGGACCTACATGTTTTATGCCGACTCCGAACGGCTCATGCTTCAAGAAGCTGTACATGGCATTATTTACTCTCTGAGGCTTGCCATTGTCTGCAGAGAGGTGGTGACCGATCAGAAAAATTTTTTATTGAAAAAAACTTTTCGCCACGGCTGGGGATCGAACCCGGGCTCCGAGCATGCTAAGCCACACACTTAACCTGCATGCCACGGTCACCACCACATTCTTTAATTTTTCTAAAATTCTTTCTGGGTGATCTTTGACAACTACATGTAAGTTTTGAGCCTTCTTATAATACGATCTAAATTTTCGATACACCCTTCTCTACATTGCGTATTGACTGAAAATTTAAACATGAGAAATATTCGAGATAATCGATATAGATTATATTGTCAACAGATTTAATTCATTTGTATGCACTCAGGGAAAAAATGCTGTTATATCAAACAAATCATGTGTTGAAATAACAAATTTCACAGTTAAATACCATCCAACAAATGAAATTTTCAACTCAACAGTCGGTTGACTTTTGGTTTATAGAACACAAAACCTATATAAAAACATACTTATTGAAATTTTATCACTGTTTGGGAAGTTCATGTTTAGTCCAGTGTGCTGACGTGTGCGTCCAGTACTCAACTGTCCGAGGTTCAAATACCGGCAAGACGAACAAAGAATTTTTTTATTTAAAATATATTTTTTTTCAACAATTTTTCAAGATTGTAAGCATACTTATTTTGAAGGTTATTTTTGACCAAACAGTTATTGAAACAGAACTAAAATTTCAATTATTAATTAACATTTTTGATACTTACACAGGATACGAACCCACAACATTCGCATGACAGTCTAGTACACTTCCACTGAGATATTGGTAATGATAACCCAGCAGGATGGTTGTGGTGACCGTGGCATGCAGGTTAAGTGTATGGCTTAGCATGCTCGGAGCCCGAGTTCTCTTTGGTCAAAACTCTGTTTGGAGTTCTGTTATGTTTTTTGTGAGAGAAATTTCATTGGTTTGCTTAATGCTGAAATCGCAATATTGCGTTAGGTCGGTCGTGCGCCGATCGTACTTTATATCGACGTTGCATAAACTTTACGAGATGAGCTGTCAGAACGCACGACCTATAAATTAACAAAACTCAATGTTGCGCTGACAGATTGTGCGTCTGTAATTTTGGCGATGCCAATAAAAGCAGCTATACAAAAATGCCCACAAAAGTGTTCTTATCTGTTTCGCCAACGCATATTTATACAAAGATAATTTGAAGAAAAATAATACAAATAGATTAACTTTATCAAAATTTTCATTTGATTACTTAAATAGCATGAGTTATTTAAAAACATTATATAAAACATAAATTCCAGCGATAATAAAATAAATCCCACGAAAATCTATCTTTGCCAGTGAAACCATAAAACACCCACATTTAAAGCGCTTTCAACGAAAATGCAACTCTGCTATATGAAGAAATGTCAAACGCACGACCGAGTAGAACATTTTTCTACTCATCTCGTTAGATCGTACTTTGGTCGTATTTTATCTCTTCTTCTTGTTTTACGATATAAAGTACGACCAACGCTTGAGGTCGAATTTAGATTTGCACCATAAGAACACGTTGATGTCTACTTGAGCTGTCAGCGCACGACCGACCTAACGCAGTATTGCGATTTAGCCATAAAACTTGTCTTTCAGAACGTCATCATTCGCTCTGAGTATGCGTACTTGGTCTTCGCATGGACGGCTTTGAAGACTTCGTCTTTGAGGATTCATGTTCCAAGTGGGAAGATAAATATAGCGACACATTTAAAAACCATTGGTCCCGTTCTGAGTTATATCGAGTCTGTCCTGTGAAAGGTTAAATAAGAACTGTTCCAAGACCAGTCACGTTAGGGCAATTAACCCTGCTTTCTCCATAGGGCTTGTTCTGGGACTTTGGTTTAATATATACACAAAGGTTTTTTGGAGCACTGAATCCGAGGTCAATTTATCCGTATTAAGGTTATTTTAAGGTCATTCCAAAGTTGTCCGAATTAATGTCCAAAATCCAAATTGAAAAAAAAAAAGAGATATGATGTCCAACTTCCTGACATATAAGTTTTTTCGGTCACTAATTCTGAAGGCGAGATCAATTTGTCTGTGCTGAGGTCATTTCAAGGTCATTCCTAGGTCTAAATTGGAAAATAACAGTATACGATATTCAACTTTCTGATTTAAATGTTTTTGTGTCACTGTTTCCGAATCCGATATCAATTTATCTGTCCAAATTAAAAAAAAAACCAGACACACCATGTCCGACTTTCTGATATGTTGTCAAAAAATACATATAAAATTATATTGCGTACAAATCAATATATTGTCATAATAAATTCAATTATATTGTTTATTATTAAATTCTATTCTGGCTAATGTACATGTTCTCTTGTAACACAACACCTACGGTGATTGAATTTAGATTTAAGGGTAGTTTTAAGTGTTTGTTTGTTTAGTTTGTAAGCTTACTTTTGTATAACAGAGACAACACGTCTCAATGATACTCACTAATGCCGAGAGCAAGCAGTACCAACTTAAAGAAAACAAAACACATTCATGTATGTATTACAATCAAAAGAAAAACAAAGCATGTTGCTTACTCATTCTTAACTCCTTAGAATAACACAATCATAATTCTAAGTTATCTACCTTATAATTATTAAATATAAATTGTCCTTACTGTATTCGATTGGAAAAAAGACTCAATAAATTAAATTAAATTAAAAAAAAATTATGTTTTATGGGTTGCTGATTCCGGATCTGAGGTCAATTTGTCTGTATTAATATCATCTAAAGGTAATTCCAAGGTCAAAATGAAATAAATCGTGTTCTAAATTCCTGATTTATAAGTTATTTGGATCGCTGATTCCGAAGCCGAGGTCAATTTGTTTGTATTCCAAATCTGAGATCAATTTATCTGTATTAAGTTTACTTCAAGGTCATTCCAAAATCAAAATGACAAAAAGACAGAAATACGATGTCCAACTTCCTGATACATAGGTTTTTAAGTCGCTGATTCCGAATCCGTGGTGAATTTGTCTGAGTTAAGAACATTTCAATGTCATTCCAAGGTCAAAATTGAAGAAAACAGACACACGATGTCCAACTTTCTGATATAGAAGTTTTATGGGTTGATGATTCCGAATCCAAGATCAGTTTGTCTGTATCAAGGTCTTTTCAAGGTCATTCCAAGGTCAAAATGAAAAAAAAAACAAAGATACGAGGTCCAACGTCCTGATTTATAAGTGCTTTAGGTCGCGAATTTCGAATCTACGTTCAACTTGTCTGCATTTAGGTCATTTCAAGGTCATTCCAAAATCAAAATGAAAAATAAACATAAATACTATGTTCAACTTCCTGATTTATAGGTTTCTTAGATCGCTGATTCCAAGTCCGAGGTTAATTTGACTGTATTAACGTCGTTTCAAGGTCATTACAAGGTTAAAACTGAAAAAAACAGAGACGCAATGTCTAACTTCCTAGTATATAGGTTCTTTGAGTTGATAACTCCAAATGCGACACCAATTTGTCTGTATTAAGCTCATTCCAAGGTCCAAATGAAAACAATACAGAGAAACGAGGTCCAACTTCCTGATAAATAGGTTTTTTTTGTCTGTATCAAGGTCATTTCAAGGTCATTCCAAGGTCAAAATGAAAAAAAAACCGAGATACGAGGTCAACTTTCTGATATATAAGTGCTTTAGGTTGCGGATTTCGAATTCGAGGTCAGTATTTAAGTATAAAGGTAATTTCAAGGTCATTCTAAGGTACAAATTGAAAATAGCAGATATAATCCGAGTTCAGTTTGTCCGTAACAAGATCATATCAAGGTCAATATGAAAAAATAAAAGAGATGTAATGTTCAACTTCCTGATCTATAGGTTTTTTTGGGTCACTGATTTCGAATCCGAGGTTAATTTGTCTGTATAAAGGTCATTTAAATATATATTAATAGTTTTTGGAAAGAAATCCTTATGTTAAAGATAACAAGAATCTTATAAATACAACATAAGTCACTAAGGTTATTTGAAGGTCATTTCAAGGTCAAACATTTTTCTTAAATTTTTTGCCACATATGAGGCAGACCGAATACAGGCCTTATCGACCTTCCTACTTTCAAAGAGGAAGAGGAAGAGGAAAAGTTTGCTGATTTTAAATTTTTAAATCTTAATATCAGAAACTGATTTGAAGGCTGCCAACATTTATTTTGCAGTCTTTTATTGAAAGATTGCAATACTTTACAAATCTGTACGTATGTATATGTGTCAATTCAATGAACTATGTATTTTTTTGTCTATTCTTTATTATTGTATAGAAAAAATAACTTAAATCTTTCTTTGAAATCAATATTTTTGTACCGTCTAAATAGCAAAGTATTTAGAGTATATTCGTATTTTTTTTTTTCTTTTTTTCATCATTATTTCTTTATGGCTGTAAGTTGAGAAAATTTCAGCATTTTAGTCTTAACTCTAATGCTCAATTTCAACGCATATTTCTAAAAGATTGCTTATATCCTTGCAGTGTAAGCCAGTCGATATCTATCTGTTATCTGCTTTTTGTGAAAATAAAAAAAAACTTAAAAAAATATAAAAAAAAAAATATTAAGAAAATGTTGATATCTCTATTAAAAGCTAAGCTATCAATTGCAACTTCTTGAACTTTTTCACATTTAAAACTCGTTTGAATTTATTTATGTATGGCAATCTTTACAAAACTCAATAAATGCTTTTGACTTCCGTTTCCGTTTGTAGCAGGCATGCACTGGCAGAGCATATGCGTTTGTGAGGCTGTGTGTGTGTGAGTGTGTATATAACGTGGCTTGCATGAAATCCGTTTTTGTATTTGTTATTGTAGCTGGTTTTTTTTGTTTGTTTTTTTTTTATTTCACTGTTGTTGTTGTTGTTGTAAATTTTCAAATAGTTTTGTTGTGCTCTGCTCATAACTTGTGCTTGAGTTCAATTCAATAATTCAAGTATTGTGAGTCAACATATTGAATGGAATGTAATGGAATTCTTTCGTGTATTCATTCATTCATGCAATCATTCATTCATTCATTCATTCATTACTTCATTCCTTCACTCATTCGTTCGTTCGTTCGTTCAGTCATTCATTTATTCATAAATAAAATAATTTTTTTTTACTCTTTCAATGTTGTGAATATAGTCACAATATGAGTCAATGTGTAGGTGTGTGTTTGGTTGCGTGTATGAGTGTTTATGTATGCATGCATGAGAATCAAATCAAGTGCTGCATATTTTTCTATCACTGTGTGCATAAAAATAACTTATAAATAAGTTCGTTTTTTATTTACAAAAAAAAAAAAAGAATATTAACCTTTAACGAACTTTTGGCTACATTTCAAGCGCTCTGTTAGCCACACACAATTCTTTTTCATCTTTTTTTCATATAGCACTAAAATAAAAATTCAGGTTGTTGTCTCTAAAACTCTCAATTTGTACATAAAAAGTTGCATAAGCTACCAAAAAGTATGCTATAAAAATTTTGTTTTTACTTTTTAAGCCCTATGGCATCCAGGCGAAAGAGTTAACATTAACTTTTTGTGGCCTTGAATCACAACTGTTCTTTTTTAAATTTAATTAAAAATTTATTTTTTGCTTAATTTTTCAAACAAATTAAAATTTTTTAAATTTTTTCTAAATTCTACCAAAGTCAAAATTCTTAAACCTAACCGTTTCCCAAATTCTGTAACTTCATAAATGCCTCAATTACTAGAGTATCGCAAAATGCAACCATTCAATATGGCCTAAAAATATGCCACCAATTAAGTGTTTTTTTTTTGCCGTTTCCGTTACACCACTTTTGCATGCGGCAACTGTATCGTGAATGCGCTGGCAAAAGTAGTTGTTTGTCTCTGTTGTAAGTTTATTTTTTTATGTTTCTTTTTGTGCTTACTATTTTTGCTGTTGTTGTTGTTACAACACATTCTTGTCTGTTTAAAACACATAAATTTTATTATTGGAAATTGTTGCGCCGCGCAATTCTTTTGGGCAAACATGCAATAAAATAAATTTTATTTTATTTAAGTAAGCCTTTGTTTCTTTATTTTTTTGCTTTGTTGTTTCTTTTTTGCTTTTGTTTTTAATTTTATGTACTTTACAACATTTATTTTCTTGTTCCACAGCGCACATAATTCTTGTCGGCTTGCTGTTGGCACTGTTGTAGTCGTAGTTTTTGCTACATGTTCTTAAATATTGTCATGTTTTTAATTGATTACAAGTTTTAATTTCACGTTTTTTTTTTTGTGTTTGTTTCTTTTAACTTCCTTTGTACAGCGAGCTTTTATCAAGTTTTGCCACTTTGTTGCTTCAAGGGCTTCTGTCTCAATGGTCTTAAGTTTTGCACAATTTTAAGCTTCTTCTCCAGTTTTAAGCATTGTCACAAGTTATTATTATAAAAATTGACGAGATGACTGTAAGTTCTTTTAAGAATATGTTTTTAGTTAATATTTTAAAATATATGTTTAACTTTCATTTAATTAATCCCTTTTGTGCAATTTCTATGACCAGAAATTATTAACATTAAAAAAAAATTAGTTTATTGACGTTTGTAGTTTGACGATTGTTTATTGACAATTGTCTATTGTAGATTGTCGATTGTCGAATGGCGATTGTCAACTGACGATTGTCGACTGATGATTTTTAACTGATGATTGTCGACTGACGATTGTCGATTGTCGATTGTCGATTGACGATTGTCGATTGACGATTGCCGATTGTCGATTGTTGATTGTCGATTGTCGATTGTCGATTGACGATTGTCGATTTGACAAATGGCCAATTGACAATCGATAAGTTGAAAATTGACAAATTAACAATAAATAAATAAACAATTGACAAATTGACAGTTGAAAATTTACAAATGGATACATTGACAATTGACCATTAACAATTGACAATTGATAATTGACAATGTCAAATTGAAATATTGACAATTGACAATTGAAATATTGACAGTTGACAATTGAAAACCTGACAGTTGAAAAATTGATAGTTGACAATTGACAATTGACCATTAACAATTGACAATTGGTAATTGACAATGTCGAATTGAAATATTGACAATTGACAATTGAAATATTGACAATTGATAATTGAAAACCTGACAGTTGAAAAATTCACAATTGACAATTGACAATTGACAATTGACAATTGACAATTGACAATTGACAATTGACAGTTGACAGTTGACAATTGACAGTTGACAGTTGACAATTGACATTTGAGAAATTCACAATTGGCAAATAAAATTGGAAAATTGACTGTTGAAAAACTTAAAATAACAATTGGCAAATTGTGACATGATAACTGACAATTGACACTTAAAAATTGACAATTTACACTTAAAAAAATTGACAGTTGCAAATTGACATATTGACAATTGAAAAATTGACAGTTGAACAATTGATAACTGGCAAATTAGCAATTAAAAATTGACAAATTGACAATTTACCAATTCACAATTGTCAAATTAACAATTGATAGCCTGACAATTGACCAATTTAAAATTGAAAAATTAACAATTGGCTGTTGACAATTTACAATTTTCAAATTGACAATTGACAAATTGAAAATTGGTAAATTGACAATTGGCAAATTGACAATTGGCAAATTGACAATTGACTAATTGACAATTGGCGAATTGACAATCGACAATTGACAATTGACAAATTGACAAATTAGCAATTCACAATTCATAAATTGACACTTGAAAATTGTCTCTTGAACAATTGATAACTGTCACATTGTCAGTTGAAAAATTTAAAATTAACAATTGCCAAATGGACAATAGATGATTGTTAAATTAATAAATGATAAATTGACAGTTAATAATTGAAAAATTGACAAATTGACAATTGACAACTGACAATTGACACTTGAAAAATTGACAGTTGACAATTGACAAATTGTCAGTTGAAAAATTGACAGTTGAACAGTTGATAATTGGCAAATTTGCAATTGACAATTGACAATTGATAGTTGATAAATTGACAATTGGCAAGTAACCATTGGCAAATTGACAATTTACAAATTGACAATTTACCAATTGACAAATTAACGATTGATAAATTGGTAATTGACCAATTTACGAATGGACAAATAGACCAATTGACAATTAACAATTGACAATGAACAAATTGACCAATTGACAACTCGACAGTTGACACATTGAAAATTGGCAATTGACAAATTGACAAATTGCCAAATTGACAAATTAACAAATTTATAGTTGAAAATTTACAATTGGCAATTTGCAATTGACAATTGACAAGTTTTCAATCGACCAATTGGCAATTAACAAATTAACAAATTGACAATTAACAAATTCATAATTAAAAAAAAACAATTGACAGTTGTCAAATAAATACTTGATACATTGACAATTAACACTTGACAATTGACATATTGACAAATTTGTAATTGTCATTTGCTTATTGTGCATTATCATTTGTCAATTGCCAATTTCTTAATTTTCCAATTGTCAATCGTCAATTTGTTTATTTATCAATTGTCAATTTAACAATTTGTCAATTGCCAATTATCAATTGTAAATTTGTCAATTGTTAAGTTTTCAATTAGTCAACTGACAATTGTCAATTTTTTAATTGTCAATTGAAAAAAAAAAACAAATTGGCCATTTCAGCCCTTGAAAGGACTTTGACCGAGCTTCTTATGATCAATTGTGTTGTGTGTGTTATTAAATGTTTGCACACAATTGACCGAGAACTGGACCTACATGTTTTATGCCGACTCCGAACGGCTCATGTTCTCAAGAAGCTTTACATGGCATTATTTACTCTCTGAGGTTTGCCATTGTCTGCAGAGAGGTGGTGACCGATCAGAAAAATTTTTATTGAAAAAACTTTTCGCCGCGGCTGGGGATCGAACCCGGGCTCCGAGCATGCTAAGCCACACACTTAACCTGCATGCCACGGTCACCACTAATTGGTGACCGTTTTTGTTTTTGCCAATTGCCAATTGACAAATTGGAATTGTCAATTGGCAATTTATTAATTGTTTATTGTCATTTGTAAGTTGAAAATTTGTATATTATCAGTTGTTAATTATCAACTTGTTAATTTTCAAATGTTAATTACAAATTCATCAATGCCAATTTGTCAATAGGTCAGTTCAGCAGTTTGTCAATTTGTCAATTTTCAATTATTATCTTGAAAATTGACAAATGTCAACTTAAAGTTGACTTTTTGACGAAATTAGAATTAACAAATTATCATTTGACAATTATTGATTGACAGTCAACAATTTTCAGTTAACAATTGTCAATTACAAATTAACAATCGATAAATTGATAACTTCAGAACTGACAGTTGATAGTTGACAATTCGATAACTTCGCAACCGACAGTTCATTGAAAGGACATGCACTGTCCTTTTTCAAACACATTTTCGCACATTTCTCAACTTTAATATGCAAGTTGAAGTTATTTTTTAATGTTATATTCTGTTTCTATGAAAATATTGTGAGAGTAGGTTTTTATGCAAAATTTTATAGCAACGAAGCTGCTAAATCTGTTTTGTGTCCTCACTTTATTTTTCTTCGCATCAGGCTTGGTTAAACAAAAGAGATCAAACGCCTAAATTGGAAGAACTGATGTATGAATTCAGTAGTCTAGGTTGACTCCTTAAGAGTTTTCAAGAACTTAGATCGTAGGTACGCGATAGGACTTTTTTACTGTAAATCTTTTTCAGACAACGCCAAGCTAGAGGCACACATTTTGGATGGAGTTCTCTGATGAAGAATCTTTCCAAGGATAATAAATATTCCGAGTAACTGAAGATCATTACTAAGATCGAGGGAAGTGTCGGGTAGACCAACGAACCCTAGCATGATATCCGTTAGGATGGAGCTCAGGAACTCGCAAATGGGGCTGCTCATGAGATATTTTGAACAGGAGTACGGTACGAAAAAGACTTTTTGCTTCTAAGCGAACCCCCAAAAGCCAATTAGAATGACTTCAGAGGTAGACAAAACCGAGGGCAGCTCTGCAGAAAGTAGTCGTGATGAAAGAGGAGGTACGATCAGTTATGGAACTGGCAGTTGAACTCTGCACTAGAGTAGAGGAATGTTTGTTCGCTCCAAAGAAGGTAGAAAACTTAACCAAATAGACCAAAAGATAGGAATGTCACTTGGTTCTGTTTAGAGAGGGTTGAAGTTCTATATATGAGGCTCTAGCGGTTAGCGGTGCCTAAGACCCATTTCTTGAAGGGTGCTGTACATTTTTTATGACGTATTTATTTGTACGAAAAGCAGTGAAAGGTTGGACAGTAGACAATTGAAAATTGACAAATTAAAAATTTGACAATTGATGATGTCAGTTTTTATTTTTTTCATAGTTCTGTTTTTCATCATAAACTTCACATATTTTATGCATATTTTTAGCAAAACAAGAAATGACGCCTTAATTTTAAGACACTTAATCAGAGTTGCGCCACTTCTGCCGCCACTCTACATACCTACTCGCAAATCCAACAGTGTGAACTCTGTCATGTAAGCACACTTGCATGTGTGCTTAACACTTATATTGCTCTCATTTTGTTGTGCACTCGACGTAAATAAGCAGTAGAAGTTGTCGTAGAAGTTGTTGTTGTTGTTGCTGTTTTTGTTGCTAATGCTGTTCTGTTGTTGCTGTTTTTTTGAACTATTGCTGCTGCTGTTGTTGCTACTGTTGTTGCTGTTATTGTTGCTGTTGTTGTTGATGTCTCGCAGGATCCAAAATGTCACAAATTGAATGACAGTCTGTGACATGTCATTAGACAAGATTAGTTCAAGTGCGATGCTAATGTTGTAACGTAACACTATGAGTACTTTTCTTTACGTCGTAACACTCACTCACTCAAAACGCAACGCATGCTGTGTGAAGTTGTGTAAATGTTGTTGTAGTTGTTGTTGTTGCTTTATTTGCTGTTGCTGCTGCTTGTTGGCAAATTTTTTCTCAATGGCGCTCGCTTAATGGATGTTGGGAATTAAGGTTGGTTTTCTTTTTGTGGCTTAGGCAGAAATGTACATGTGTTGACACAGCTAGTTCGGTGTGTGTGTGTGCAAGTGTTGATTAGATTTTTAGGTTACCACATTTATAGCTCAAGGTTAAAATAGATGTAATGAAGCTTAAAAATGTGCACATAATTAATGCCGCAAGCTAGCAAAAAATCATGACGGAGAACTATACATGCAAAAAATCAATGTTTGCAGTGTTAAAGCAGACAGTAGAAAATATAAGTAAATTGCAAAGAATACAAATATGTTTAATATTTTTTAAACTTTATAAAAGCATTAAAAACTAGCTGTCATGGAAAAAGGCGTTGAAATGTTTAAATAACAAAATTTAAAAAAAAACAAAATTTAATTAAAAACCAGTTAAAAAAAAGCGCAAATGTGTTTTTAAAAATATGCATAAAATATGAAAATATTTACAATAAAAACAAAACTGAATCAAAAACTAGTCAAATTATTTTTAAAAACACTATAAATTGCACTAAAAATGCTTGTAAGCGGCTAACAAAGTGAAAATGTGTTTTTAAAAATATGCATAAGAAACGACAATATTTTCAAGAACAATAAAATTTAATTTAAAACGAGCAAAATTGTTTTCAAAATATGATCAAAATGCTTGAAATATGCATGAAACCGACAATATTTTCAAAATTCAACCAAAAACGAGTAAAATTATTTTTAAAAATACGACAAAATGAACTACAAATGCTTGTAAGCGGCGAATTAAATGAAAATGAGTGAAAATGTGTTTTAAAAATGTGCATAAAATTGACAATATTTTAAAGAACAACAAAACTTAATCAAAAACTATTCAAATTATTTTTAAACACACGATCAAATTGCTTTTAAGCGGCTAATAAAGTGAAAATGGGCAAAAATGTGTTTTAAAAATGTGCATAAAATTGACAATATTTTCAAGAAAAACAAAATTTAATCAAAAACTATACAAATTCTTTTTAAAAACTCGATTAAAATGCTTTTAAGCGGCAAATAAAGTGAAAATAAGCGAAAATGTGTTTTTTAAAAACTCATGATGTGTATTATTTTCTTTTAAATTATTTTAAATATTTTATAAATATATATTAATTTATTTAAATGAAATAAGAAATGGCATAAAGACATGTGCTGAGCAAAATATGTAAAGATGTCTTTTGAAAAACACCGAAAATTTTGGAAAGATTCTTTTTACAGAGCAAAAGAAAAAAAAATATCAAAAATTTATAATTAAATTTTATAAAATTAATTATATAACTTATAAGAACAGAAACTGAAACGTGGGAAAATGTGTTTCGAAAAAGATTAAAAAGTTAAGAGAATTTTATTAATTAATTACAGAAGAATGCTTAAAAGTGAGCTGCTATTGAAAAATGTGTCTGAAAATGTGTTTTCGAAAATTTCAAAATTAAAAAAAGGATACAAAATGTTAAGAGTCAGAATCGAAAACCTGAATCAAACAAAATCAAAAAATGTTAAGAGTGGTTTTTTTACAAAAATATGCAAAGATGTGTTTTCAAAAATGCGTAAAAACACAAAAATTTTGCCAAAAACAAGACAGAGCTTCTTATCCGCTTGGCACAGTGGGCTGGAAATCAGTTAGGACCATTCTTATTTTAATTAACAATCTAAATTTAAGAACGTAACTTCTAATTTTTATTGCCAACATGTGCTCTGAAAAATGCTCATTAACTACATTTTTTTTCTTTACATAAAACAACTTTAAAGTAGCCCCCACAAGAACTTTCTTTTAATCATACAAAAGTAAACCGTTGACCTTTAATTGTATAGAACTTGCATAAGGGTAGCTCGAAAGAAATCTTTTCAATGAAAAACCACTCATGATAAGTTTTCCCCAAAGTCAAAACGTGCAAGAGTATATTTTTGACATTTTATCAAACTCAAGGCACAAACAAACAGACAAACAAACAATCAAATAAACAGACAGACAGACAGACAGCCATTCAGAGCGAAACCCTGGTTTACAACAAAAATATGTCGTCGACAACATGTTGTTGACAGAGCTTAGATTAGACGCTGCAGCCAGCAAAAGCATCATGTTCGTCAACAAGCGTCATATGCTAGACAACTTAGCAGCCAGCAGCCTAGGCACTAACAACAACAATAACAACAACAACAACAACAACTGCAACTCACCACAACAACCCACGAAAGCCACTCCTCTTGATTTTCTCATTCAATTACAACAATAGAATTACAACGTGCTGCTGCTGCTCTGCTGCTGCTGCCTCTGCAAAAGTACTTCAAGCACCAGCTTGGAATTGTTTGTTAGGGGTTTTCTGTTTTTTTGTTTTAATTAGTCGCACTGGCAAAGCCACTGCATTGGAATAACTGGGGTTTTGATTGTTAGTTGACAACCTGAAAATTTCTATTCTTGCTGAAAATATTTGAATTTTTCTTCTTGTTTTTTATGAAAATTTTGTTTGTGGCCTTAGCACAAAGCACAACACATGCTGTCACCACATTTCTTTTTGAGCCATCAACAAAAGAAACACCAGCAACATTAACAGCATTGACAGCAACATCATTAGCAGTTATAACAGTAGCAGCTTTAATAGCATAAATGTCAATAGCTAAAAAATGTAGTGCCAGAGTAATGCGCACATTTACTGAACTGCCATAATTCTCACCTTAAATTTAGAGAGAGCAAAAATTTTTACGTAAACTTTTGAGCATAGACATTAGTAAAATTTTGAAATGTAAATAAGAAATTTTGAAATGTAAGCAGTAGATATAGCTGACGCAACTTGCGTTGTGTTATTGAGTTAAAGCACTTAACTGCAATACTGTGCTGATACACTTATTTTAATAAAAGTAACGCAGAAGCGCAGTAAAACGAACTTTTTCTTGTTCGTTGCACTTTCTTTGTTCAGTGAAACCAATGTCTTCGATTTCGTGAAAAGTAAAAAGAAGCTCAAATTGAACTTTGAGCTTAGTTAAGATGTGATACATTTTAATTATGCATGAATAAATCTCTTCTAAATAAATTTATGTTCATTATAACTTCATTTGGTCAGAACTGTGTTATGTGCTAGTGCATAACTCAGTGCACTATCCAACTCTAATACCATTGAAAATATACACCACATAACTCAATGTGCTTATCAAACTCAATAACTCACTGCGTTGATTACAATTTTTGATGTAGGAATCGTGATATTGAAAACAACGCCATGGTACAATTGAGTTAACACTTTGCGCTAAGACAGTAAACTGCGTTTGAAAGGCAGTAAAGCATTTGATCAATATTTTAATCAATTTGCTATCCAACTCAATAACTCAGTGCGTTAATCAACTCATTTACGATTCAAAATATACACCACATAACTTCATGTGCTATCAAGCTCAATAACTCACTACTATGATCAACATTTTTGATGTAGGAATCATGATATTTAAAACAACGCTACGGCGCAATTGAGTTAACACTTTGCGCTAAGACAGTAAACTGCTTTTGAAATTCAGCAAATCATTTTTAATATAAATTAAAAATTAAAGTAATCATTCTAAACATGTGTGTTTGTTGGCAACTCCCTATCTCCTCTAGACCTTAACGGGGGCTATACCTTTAGACAGGGTGAAATTAGTCATATTTAAAAAATTAGTTGATAACATATGTAATGGGATAATTTTTTTATTTTCCTTTCTTTAAAGTACTCCTTTGAACTGTTAAAAAAAAACACTTTAGTTTTTTTTAGAACATGGCGGGTGTGCAGTGTAGCTCTCGGACGTCTGCGAGTACAAGTTACAAAATTGATGCACTTATCTAAAACACAAGAGGTCTTTTCTTCAATTACTGATATGTTACAGGAAAGGATAAACCTGTCAAATAATAAAAAGTTAAAAATTGAAATTTATATCGCCTGTTTAATCGAAGGCCCAGATTTTCGACTATTTCTATCACCAGTTTTGAACCACAAAAAAATATTTATTCACACGATATCTTTAAAATTGTAGATACATTCGGTACTACTATAGAGAGAAACCTGTCAAAATTTCAGCCTGATCGGTCAAATACTTTTTGAGTTACAGCACAAGAATTTTTCGAAAAGTAGCTTCGAGCTGATCACGTTTAAAGTAACGATACGGTATAATTTTTAAGTGGTGACCGTGGCATGCAGGTTCAGTTTGTGGCCTAGCATGTTCGGAGCCCGGGTTCGATCCCCAGCCGCGGCGAAAAGTTTTTTTCAATTAAAAATTTTTCTGATCGGTCACCACCTCTCTGCAGACAATGGCAAACCTCAGAGAGTAAACAATGCCATGTAAAGCTTCTTGAGAACATGAACTTTAGCCGTTCGGAGTCGGCATAAAACATGTAGGTCCAGTTCTCGGTCAATCGTGTGCAAACATTTAATAACACACACAACACAATTGATCATAAGAAGCTCGGTCAAAGTCCTTTCAAGGGCTGAAATGGCCAATTTGTTTTTTGTTTTTGTTTATAATTTTAAGCAGGGTTTAAATTGCTTTCAGCAAAATAGCAGAAACCATGAAATTTTTAATGCGGTAGTGCTACCGACAGTTTTTAAAAATATTGTTATGCTGTTCATTTTGCTTTGCTGTGTGAATTTTGAAAAGCAAAGCAAAAGCAGCAGCATTAAAAAGAATTTACTTTACTGCGTAGTGCTACGCAAGCAAAATAAATTATTTTAGAGCTTTGCTTTTCATTTTGCTTTTCTAATTTGTCACAGCACTACGACAGCAGCAGTTATTAAGCAGTTAATTTTCGCTTTGCTTTCGGATGTTGTGTATTCGTTTGGATTTCGTGATTTCTTCTTCGTCGTTTCTATGCTGCGTCGTTTCAGAGGCGCATGTCTATTTGCATGTTTTTTATATAATATGTACACTTGTGCGCAGTCGTGTATGTATGTTGTTGCTTAACCCTCATCGGTCCTTTGTATGCGCGCGCATACAAATTCAAAATTAAATTTAGTAAAACAGGTACTAAACCTTAACCAATTGACATGAGTTTTTGGAAAATAGATTTTTTTCATAACTTTATTCATAAAAGGAATAAATAATCTTTAAATTTTTTTTATAAAATTTGTGATGGTTTTATTTCTTTTTAATGTTTTCAGTATGTATGCGCGCGCATACATAAAGAACCTTTTAGGGTTATGGGTCTGAGGGACCGATGAGGGTTAAAAAACTGTCGGTAGCACTACCGCAGCAAAATTTTGCTGTTTTGCTGAAACTATTTTCATCCCTCAGCAAAACGAAGCAAAGCAAACGAATTGCTGTTTTCGTAGTGCTGCGACAAATAAGAAAAGCAAAGCAATAATATAATTTATTTTGCTTTCGTAGCACTACGCAGTTAAACAAATAATTTTTAATGCTGCTGCTTTTGCTGTTCGATTTTCAATAAGCACAGTAAAAGTGATTTACGAGTCAAACTACGATTCCGGGTCCATATAAAAGCCTTTACGGAACAAAATTATTTACAATCTACTGTGAAAGAAGCATTGCTTTTCTTCAAGCACTCCAACT
This sequence comes from Tetanocera ferruginea, assembly GCA_958299015.1. Classification (NCBI taxonomy): domain Eukaryota; kingdom Metazoa; phylum Arthropoda; class Insecta; order Diptera; family Sciomyzidae; genus Tetanocera; species Tetanocera ferruginea. The sequence continues at coordinate 123,347,368 of OY282643.1, read as the reverse complement.
TACTGAAAAGGGGCTATTATGGACTCGTACGTTTTTGACCATAAGGCCGCGTTTATAGTGAACGCGATTCAGACAGGCAGGCAGAGAGGCAAGCTGAAATCTGTGTGAAAAAACGAGATGCAGATACCCTTCAGTACTCGCAATCACAATTAGTCTTTTAACGGTCATGATATCATGCATGAATAGTAGCTAGTGAATTCTAGTACTTGAGGTAATGTAGCAGGTAATGCAAATACATTTATTTCATTTGTTTTTTCTTCCACATAAACTGTATAACAAAAGGAATGATGAGTGTACCTTATGAAACAGCTAGTGAATGGTAATGCAGAGAGTAATGGAATTATGAAACAGCTAGTGAATGGTAATGCAGAAAGTAATGGAATCATTACCGGCAATGCCATCCCCGTGTTAAATTCATGAGTAATTGCATTGCAGGTAATCTGATGGGTAACCAGTGGTGATTACCGATAGCTAGTGAACTCACTCATTCGTCACTGGTGACTCGAACTGGAGGGTAGCTATCTATCTCGCTTGTTCACATTGCCTGTCTGCCTGCCTGTCTGAATCGGCGTTCACTATAAACGCCGCCTAACTCCGTAAATATTCAATATTGCTCTTTTTCCTCTTGACAAAAAAAATAATTTTTATTTATTGATTAAGCTTAATAGAATCAGTTGAAATACACGGTTAAAAATCTTGGACTAAATTTTAAACTTTTTTGGATTACATATAGGTCACGACCAAAAAAAGATTATTTTTAAATCCAATGAAAAGTTTTAAATTTTTCAATCCAAAAAGGATTTATTTTTAATCCGCAAAAAATTTAAAATTTCGTAATCCAAAAAGGAATAATTGTTAATCCATAGAAAGTTTAAAATATTATAATCCAAAAAGGATTAGATTTAAGTCCAAAAAAGTTTAAAATATTGTAATCCGAAAAGGATCTAAGACAAGGAATTAAGACAAGGGAGTATCTTAATTTATAACGGTCCCACATCTTAATTGTTAGAAAACCTTAAAACCTTTGAGAAAAGAGAAGAAGGATATTTCGGAGTCAAGATCTGCTTAGATGAAAATCAAATTCACTGATCAAATTATTGGTAACCCGAAGCATCCTGATTAAAGGTTCACTGTATCTATGCTCGGTGGGGTAAAAGTTAAGATAAAAGAGAGGTATAGCCCTAAGATTGCGTGGGTTAGTATTAAAAGATATTAATTGATGTAGTGCTGGGCAGTTAATAGTTCCACATACCAGTTGAATGAATGAAGAGAATATCGTCGACTTCCCTTCGTTTTGCAAAAGTTTTCGTGTTAATCAACTTCAGACGATCGGCGTAAGGAGGTAAGTTTAAGCTGTCAGAACCGGGAAGACCACTAAGAGTGTAACGTATGAATGGACGTCTACGATTAGCATTGAATGGCTGCTCAAGATGGTAGACGAAACCTGGCTGGGATATTCGAGGATGGGTCCAACGGAGACGAGACGAGAGAAGAGAGGATTGGCGAATTCTCTGGACCAGTGCGTCACATAATCAAGTGCGCAGAGTTGGCTCTGCTTATGATATTATCAATATGAGAACTAAAATTTAGTTCTTTGTCACTAAATACCGTAAATATTTTAAGTCCCGTAATAGTTTACAGAGAGAATTGGCTGACCGAGTATGTAATAAGTTCTTGGGAGAAGTTGAAGTTGCTTACTAGAATATGTTATAGCTTGACATTTACTGACGTTGAGTTCCACAAAATTTTTTTAAAATCAAGTGAAAAGCTGATCAGATCGTCTTACAGATTGCGAGAATCGGCGATAGTTTCAACATCAGAAATTATTAAGACGAATAAAAAAGGACCCAGGTGACTGCTTTGTGGGACACCAAAAGTCCAGCTGTAAAAGATTCTGAATTGGAAAATTCAAAGATGACATTATTCTCGGCGTTCTTCGAGAGGATTCAATCCATACAGAGATGAAAAACCAAAGGCTATAAGTTAAAGAAGGATGATAGTGTGCGAGGTTTTTCAAACGCTTTAGTCGGTGGAAACTGCATCAACTTCGTAGCCGCATAAAGTGTTTGAAATAAATTCTGCAAGGTTAGTGGTAGAGGTTTGAAGAAGCCATGTTGACTAGGAGAAAAAATGGATTTGCAATAGAAGGGAATGTCGTTGATAGTAATTTCAAAAATTGTAGGAGTACATGTGAGTACATGACAGTTTTGTTATTGCTCTGTAGTTAGAAATATAATTTCTAGGTTCTATTTCTTCTGAGATAATTCTGAGATAATAAAGATATTTCTTCAAAGTAAAAAATGTGAATTTCTTAGTTTTTCCTTTACAATAGTCAATTTTCTATACCTTTTTGGTTCAAGACTAATCAAGTTCAATAGGCTTATTTTCAGAAGTTACCCAATCCACACGGTTAAAAATTTTGGACTTAATTTGAGTCAATTCTGTACTGTATATATGACGACTCCGAAATTGTATTAAAATTTAAACTACATAAAATACTAAAACTAAGTTTTAGTCTCGCTTGGGTTGAAAATTTCAACTTAACGCTTTTATCGGTTTAGTTTTTAAATTTCGTAAACATTTAACTGCACAATTAGCACGCGCAAAAAATGTTATTCCGTGGCTCAGTTGGTTAAGCGGTTGTCGATTTGAGTTCATGAATCGAGTGATCCTGGTTCGTTCCTCACCAAACCGTTTTTTTTTATTGTTATTGTTTTTTTATTATTATAATCTTATATTATTAGTTATTTAATGTAAAAATTGCATTGTGCAACATTTTAATTTTTTGCCACATCCTATATCGAACCGAGGACAACGGCAACCATCGCACTAGAGTCGCGAGTTCTCACCTCGAGCTAATCTGTTGCATGAACAAAATGTAATAAAATACAAAAAAATATTTTATTACTTTTTAGTTATTTTCTATAAAATTTTAAACGGAAAGTAACTAGGAAAGTAAATTCAAATATTATTCTCAATTTATTTAATTTAAATATAGCTTGGACCAAAATAAAATTGCTATTATTTTGTTAAGTATCAATTCTAATAAAAAAGTTTTACAAATGCATTTTAAAATATATTTTTCAAATCCTGCATTGCATAAAATCTAGCAAATCTTAAACGCAGAGCTTTAAAGCTAATTCTAAAGTCTTCTTTTATTCATTTTGGAATGTCGCTTTTTTCCTTTTATCTTAAGTCTATGAGAACAAAATTTTTTAATATAAAATTTTCCAATAAATTTCACAGAAGCAGAGTTACATTTTGCACACTTTCAATTCAATTTGCTAGTGATTACAATTCATACATTGGACAGACATATTGAAAGACAACAGACCAACCAACCAACGTATCGACAGTCAAATTTCTACGAATTCAAATTAGAAAATGTTAGTTTGCTCTATGTTTTTCGTGTGTTTGTTAAAATAAAGCATTTAATTAAAGTTGTAATATTTCTTGATTTTCTTTTTTGCTTTCTGTTAGCTGACTGGCTGGCTGAACTTTTCACCCACACAGCTGCTACGACGATATCATGTTATACGAGTCACAAAGAAGGAAGCAGCAAAAGTTGTCAGGAGCAAGAGATGGCAGGAAGTTGACTGAATAAGTACAAGTAAAAGTTTCAAATTAATGTTGTTTTTTAAGAAAACTAACAGTAACATAGCAGACATTATGCTGACAGAGAACGTATTGTCATTAGTTTGGCTTTGTGTGTGCTTGAGTACATCAACTCATCAACTCATTAATGTTTGTAATAAATGCACATTTCACATTTCGTGCTTACAATTTGGTTTTTTTTTTTCAGGAAAAAATCTTTAATTTATTTTATGTTTTATTTTAACATTTCTGCCTTAACTATAAAAATTCATGCGTTGCTTGAAACTGACATATTCAAAACAGATGCTTAATAAGATCGCCTGAATTGCTCTAGATTTAAATTTATAACGCATAAATTATTTTCAGTTAAAAGCTATATTTGTTTTGCACCAATTTGTAATCTCTAATTTTGTCAAATTGCACTAAAACCACACACATGCACACAAACCAAACATCACACACATATTATTTTAACCAAAAAAAAAATAAAAATTTAGCTAACTTTTTAATTTGCTCACGTTTTTGGCAGCTGTAAATGACATTTATTTTAGCTTGCCATATTTTGGCAACGCACACACACACATACACATTTACTTGTGCTACATTTTAACACTCACAAATTTACTTAACGAACTCGCATAAATCATGCTTTAATGAAAAAAGGCGTCGTTTAGCTAAAACAACTGGACATTTTTTGGAATGTAATTCTTTACTTAAAAAAGAAATTAAAATAAAAACAATTTTTTGCACAATACTGTTACTTACAGTTGAAGTACTTAATATTATTTAACGAAGGTTTCAGGTTGAAAATTTTTCTTCAATAAAGTACAACTTTATAAAATTAATCCTCAACTCAAGATTGAGGATTTCAAAATTTTTGTTCAATAGAATACAACTTTATAAAAAAATTCTCAACTTTTTCACTTTAAGGCTTGTTATTGAAATACCAAAAAAAAAAACACAAATTGGCCATTTCTTATGATCAATTGTGTTGTGTGTGTTATTAAATGTTTGCACACAATTGACCGAGAACTGAACCTACATGTTTTATGCCGACTCCGAATGGCTAAAGTTTATGTTCTCAAGAAACTTTACATGGAATTATTTACTCTCTGAGGTTTGCCATTGTCTGCAGAGAGGTGGTTTTAAATTTTTTTTATTGAAAAAATTTTCCGCCGCGACTGGGCATCGAACTCGGTCTCCGAGCATGCTACACCAAACACTTAACCCACATGCCACGGTCACCACGTGAGCGAAAAAACATTGTAAATTGGGACGATGTTTGGTTCAATTCAAAAACGATTAGATTACTTAATCATCTGGAATTTATTAACTTTTCGAATTCATTCACTCTCAAAAAATAATTAAAAAAATTATTGCCTTAAAATTCACTCACTTTCAAAAAATTATTTAACAAAATATAAATTTTAAAGAAATTTCCCGGAAACCGAATTTTGGGTGTGATTAACTGAATTTTGTTGTTAAAATTTTTGTTGAGAAACACAATTTGAGTAGTCAGTTGATCCTAATACTTTACTTAGTTCTGGTTCAAATCTTTATCCTAGTCAATTTTCTTAAAAAAAAAAGACAAACTTAATCTTGTTCTTAATCTTTTCATTATTCCTGTCCTTATCATTGCCCCAACATTTGACCTTACTCTTCTTCTTATCGATGTTTAAGTCCTTGTCGAATTCAGTATCTTAATCTTTGAGCGACTTCTTCGTCTATTCCTTTTCCTCACCCTTAATCTAATTCTCGTCATTATCTTTATACAAATCCCTGTCATAATTTTTGTCCCAACAGTTGTCTTAAGCCTTTCTAAAATCCTCGCCTTTATCCTTATCCAACTGTTTGTCCTTATCTTTGCTTAAGTGCTTATCTCTATCCATCTTTGCCTAAGTGCTCACCTTATTCTAATCCTTGTCAGAATTCTTGTCCCAATACCTACCAAATTCGTATACATTATTTTTAAAATCTTTTTCCTAATACTTAACTTAAACTTTTACTTAATCCTTGAATATATCCTTATTATTAGCATTGCACACATGCTTTTCATAATCCTTATACATGTCCTTGTTGTTATTATTTTCCTTATTTTTGTCAAAATCATTGTTCAAATTCTAGACTCAAACTTTGGTCTTATTCTTTTCCTAACCCTTACCCTAGTTCTTGTGCAAATTCTTGTCTCAATACGTGCTCTTATCAATGTCATTATCCTTGTCCAATTCCTTAAGGTTATCCTAGTTTTTATAATTGTCTAAGCCTTATCTTTGTCTAAATATTTTTTATAATACTTTTCCTCATATCTTTTTAACTATTCTTCATCCTTTTTCTAATTCCATATCCTTACCCTCACTCATATCCTTATCCTTATTTTTTTTCATAACCATATCCATATCCATATCCATATCCATATCCATATCCATATTCATATCCATATCCATATCCATATCCATATCCATATCCATATCCATATCCATATCCATATCCATATCCATATCCATATCCATATCCATATCCATATCCATATCCATATCCATATCCATATCCTTTATCCTTTGCCTTTGCCTTTGCCTTTGCCTTTGCCTTTGCCTTTGCCTTTGCCTTTGCCTTTGCCTTTGCCTTTGCCTTTGCCTTTGCCTTTGCCTTTGCCTTTGCCTTTGCCTTTGCCTTTGCCTTTGCCTTTGCCTTTGCCTTTGCCTTTGCCTTTGCCTTTGCCTTTGCCTTTGCCTTTGCCTTTGCCTTTGCCTTTGCCTTTGCCTTTGCCTTTGCCTTTGCCTTTGCCTTTGCCTTTGCCTTTGCCTTTGCCTTTGCCTTTGCCTTTGCCTTTGCCTTTGCCTTTGCCTTTGCCTTTGCCTTTGCCTTTGCCTTTGCCTTTGCCTTTGCCTTTGCCTTTGCCTTTGCCTTTGCCTTTGCCTTTGCCTTTGCCTTTGCCTTTGCCTTTGCCTTTGCCTTTGCCTTTGCCTTTGCCTTTGCCTTTGCCTTTGCCTTTGCCTTTGCCTTTGCCTTTGCCTTTGCCTTTGCCTTTGCCTTTGCCTTTGCCTTTGCCTTTGCCTTTGCCTTTGCCTTTGCCTTTGCCTTTGCCTTTGCCTTTGCCTTTGCCTTTGCCTTTGCCTTTGCCTTTGCCTTTGCCTTTGCCTTTGCCTTTGCCTTTGCCTTTGCCTTTGCCTTTGCCTTTGCCTTTGCCTTTGCCTTTGCCTTTGCCTTTGCCTTTGCCTTTGCCTTTGCCTTTGCCTTTGCCTTTGCCTTTGCCTTTGCCTTTGCCTTTGCCTTTGCCTTTGCCTTTGCCTTTGCCTTTGCCTTTGCCTTTGCCTGTTTCTGTTTCTGTTTTTGTTTCTGTATCTGTATCTGTTTCTTGCCTTAGCCTAATGCAAAAAATCCATGCAACGATAACGCATTTGCGTTACATCAAGCGGTTTCCTCAGTGACCCGTTAACGTCATAAGTTTTTTTAGTGTCGAGGTGTAATTTTTTATGAAGCCTGAGAACTAAACTTTACTTAACGTTCCATAAAAATTACCTTTTTTCTATAGTCACCGTGTTATAATTCCTTGCAACGTTTATTCATTTTTGTTGCATTTCGATGTCACCTTCGAAATCTCTTCATCTTTTTGATTTTTTTTTTTCTTACAGACCAAGTTTTACTATAGTGCAATCAATTAACTGAAGTGCTTGCACTAAACTAGTAATAATTTCATGCAACGATAATGCATTTTTGCTGCATAAGCTCCTACCTCCACGACCGGTTGACGTCGGGTATATAGTTTTTAATTTTTGTTGTTTGAACCAAGTGCACGTTCACAATTTTCATTTCATATTTACCATAGCACCCATGCTCACTGAGTTATAAAGTCATGCAACGACGTTGCATATCTGTTTCATTTACTCTCTTTAAACAAAGAATATGGCAAACGTTTTAATGCCATCTAATACGTTTTGTGAACATAAACATGACTTAAATATTAAATACCACATTTATATCGCTTAAAACTATCATACATTTCATCTTTAAGCATTTAAGCTGATGTGTTAACAGTTGATGTTTAAATATTCCACAAATGATTTAGCTATGAGCGAACTTTTTATAATGTCTGACACTTTATAATTGCTTGCTTTTAAAATTTTAATGAATTCCCTAGCGTTCTTACTTCTTCTCTCTCTCTCTCTCTCTTTTTATATTCCACTCTCTCTCTTTCACCGTCCCCATTTGCTGCTCATGCCAACGAGTTAATCAAATTAATGACAAATTAAAATCGTATCACAACTGATTCTAATTGCATTCAGCCATTATATTAAGTCAACACTTCACTGAGTCATGAGCAAACAGATTTCATTACTCGCCATCACGCTTATCTCTGCTACGTTTGCCAACAAGAAATTCTACAGGTAAACAGCAAATGAAGCAAAAACTAGCACTATGAATGTTGCAAAAAGATGGGCGGAAAAAAACCAACATCATACAAACAAACAAAAAGCAGAACGTAGGTTTACGATACGAAAAACAAGCAAAGGTTAAATTTAACTAAAGCCACATGCTTTCACCATAAAATATCCTTGCGTTACATATACCTGTATCCTTGTCATGCTCCTCGTTCACTCAACAAACACCAACACTTACTTACTTCTTTGCTACTCAGTCACCAACTTATACTCATACTTCTGCTGCTGCTCATGCTCATACTTTCAAGAATTCATCCCATCTAAATGTTCTCCACAGTCTGCTGCTTTCCGTGTCGTTTTATGAAGATAATAAATTTTATAATGGTTACTTGTCGGCGTTGCCACCTGCTACAGCTACAGCTACAGTTTTAGTAAGGTGCCGCCCAAGCTCACCGCATCGATGCTTGAATCTGCAACATTTCCGCTTCCTGTCTTGTATGCCGATACGGTTACAGTTCCACAGCAACTAGCAACTAGCAGACATTCGCTGATGCACTCAACAAAAACTTGAGTGATAAATATTTTTTGAGATTGTAAAGGATAACGTAAAGAATTTAATCCTTTTTGGCAAATTTTCAATAGATGCCACCTATCAGACAGAAATTGAAGCGAACTGGAGAAAACATGACCACCACGTCGTGTTTAAGGTAATAAGACCCAGAAATGTACATTCGGCGCCGGTTAACTGAATTGAGCATCACCAGAGGGTCAATTATCAGGCTTATTTTGCGGTGGGATTTGAGAATTGAAGCCGGATGACCATAGACAATGCCGTGAATTCTCTAATTGGGTTCTGGCAATGTTGGCAGGACATGCGGACTTTCACTAGAAAAATAATCTTGTCGGATGAGGCCCATTTTAGGCATATCGGAAGGTTAAGTTAGGTAAGAAGTGTCGTGCACCGTTGAGGTGCCTTCTTGGGGGCCTTTAAATACATTGCAAATACAGTATTTGCTTATTTTTAACCTATTTGGTTATGGTACCCAATATACCTGATTCCATTTATGCTCGCTCACCGAACCATCAACTGTTCTTTATATATGAGCATTCACATAGGAAGTGGATGGTTGTTTCCGTTTCTTCCGGATCATTACAGCTTTGATAAATTCCTGGTGCTGTAATATCAATCCTATTGGTCATCAGACCGATAGAGCAGTGACCTGTTATGACAAGATTGGAAGGCTCTTAATTTTGTTCTCGTTTAGTTCTGGCCAGAGCCTTCTAGATATGATGGAGTCACTTCTGGAAGCCGAGTTCATGTCATTATCTCTGGCTTTGATTACCCGGGTACTCAGCACTGAGTGACATTGTGGATATTAAGAACACTATTCAGAAAATGTTTACAGTTTAGTACAATTCAGGCTTTGGTCGTTTTGCATTCCAGCGATTTTGTGGCTGCTTGGCTATATATTACTGCCCCCATTATAAATTACTACCCTTGACTCTTTGATATCTATCGTTTCACATTACACACCTGATGCTGTTTCGTTCTCCATTTTAGAGCCATCAGTGTGAAATTGGAGATTGGCATTCTTGTCTACTGGGAATGGATGTGGAAATTTTGTATTGAATTTCTAGGTAAAAAGTAGTTGGTTGTTCTTTTGGATTCCTCAGTTCCATTAAGATTCAGAATATATAAATGTCCAAAAGTGTTATTTTCCCAGGCTTGTGACTAATCGCGCTCTTGGTTGGCGAACACTTAAGGAACTCTTATATGGGAAAAAGATATAGTATTATTTCCAGACACGCCTGTGGCACAGATGTCATAGCTCCTGTCACTCCTATGCCTGCTTACGATTGCACTTCTGATAGAGAGTCAAGGTAGCTCTTTTGGTGTATAATTGTGCACTATACCAGAAAGCCTGCTGGTAAAGAATAAGTCTTCACCAGCTTTAAGTTTGGAAAGAATGTTGTCAACGAAAATTAGCTAAAGAAGGATATTACTTCTCCTTATGGAGTGTCTCTTGTGGCCACCTTCTTTACTACACTCAACTCCATTTGTACATTTATATGTCTGCTTTTCTTCATTTTATAAATCCATTGGGTAATCATGCTGGTAACTGCTTTTTTTAACTAAAGTATTTCTTATGGACTCCGTATTCACATTGTTAAAAGCACCTTCGATATATTTGTGTATTTGTTGTGATTAAGCGTGCTTTCTATGACCGAAACCACATAGTGCAGTCCTGTCTCCACTGATCTACCTTTAAGGTAGTGTTATGTTAGTATCATTCAGAGCTTCTTTTATGTGAAGATCTATTATTCTCACCAGTGTTTTCATCAGGAACAATGAGAGACTAATAGGCCTGTAATCTTTTGGTGTAGTGTTTTGTTTTCCCTGCCTTGGGAATAAATACTACTCTTGCTATTTTCCTGATTTACAGAACATAACCTGACCTGAGACAACAGATGAAGATATTCTTAAGCCAGGATATGAGACTGAGATGTGTATGTTTGATGATGGCCGGCAGAATTTCATGTTCCAAGTCCCACGGACTTATGGGGTTTAAAATATCCTATCGAGCATTCTACAGTTGACCTTTTGATGGTACTTGGAAGTTCCTGTAAAGGTTCTGATAAGTATCTGTAAAGGTTCTTTATTATGTCTAAATTGCTAGAAGCTCCGTTTTGATCCGGATAGCGTTTCTTGGCTGGATTCTGTACATAGTCTGTCAGTCCTCCTTAGGTAACCGGTACCGGCGGGTCTTTGTGTAGCGTCTTACGAAATCTGGCAGCTTCACTTGTGTCCTCAATGGGCTCGGAGAAATTTGTCCAAGATGTTCGCTTTGCTAATCTCTTGTGTAGGCTTTAAAATTGGATCTATAGTTTATTGAGTCCTGCTCTTGCTTGCTAAGAATGGCTTTCCGGCGAAGTTTTCTAACCTCCGTTTGTGTCTTCTTTAGCTCGCTTGACCGCCAGCTTACACTGGTAGGCTTTCGACATTGAGATTTGGGGAAGAATTTCTTAAAAGCCTTGTTCATTTTTTTCGTGATCAAAACTGCATTTCAATAGATGCAGCGTGGAAGAAATATTCTGTGTCTTGAACTGCAGCATTGTTGTTGATCCAAATTGAACAATTTTCCTAGTTAGTTAGTAAATTGATTCTTTATATGAGCGTGGCAATTTATGGTGAAGAGAATCTTAATGTAGTCGGAAAACGACTTCTTTTGTGACACCTAGTCGATTAGAATAAGATCGTAGTTAAGTCGATTTAGAATAAGATCAGTGAAAGGATAAATTTGAAAATACACTAAACCCTTTTAATGATGTCGGCACTGACCCATAGTGAGTGATAAGCGTTATCGTCGCAACCAATTACCAGGAATGTGCTGCTCGTGCCAGCGTGGATTGCGGTAACTCGCGGACTGTTTGCACTGGTGGGTTCACCTCTTAATAGAGCATGTACGCGGAGCAAAGGATAAGCTGTATCACCCTTGCTTTCACGCTGATTGCTACTAGGACGCCATTACTAAATCTAGGGAGAAAAAAGGTTAATAGATTTTTTCGCTAGTATACAGCTCCTTAACTTACCTTCACTTGTAGAGTGAGCAACAGGTTGAACTGTTTCGACCCCACGGCTTGAATATTGTTGTTGATGATCCAAGGTTCCAAGTACGGAATCAAGACGTCGGCCGCTGCTTTGCAGTGATACAGGTTGATTTGCACTACTTGCAGCTTCCTGCTTCTCCAAGCTATTGCTAGTCCAGCCTCTTCTAATTGCATGTCTGATTGCTCCTTAAGCCAGTGTGTGTTCGAAGCGTCCACAGAGCAGAGAAGAATCTTTCATTTACTGCCGTGACTGTTCCGCGACCTAAGTAGCTTCCACTCTTGAAACTTTGCGTCTTTATTCTACATCGCCAAAAGTTTCTGAATGGATGCATGCTCATGCATGACAGAAGGTGATTCTCAACAGATATCTTATGGCGGAGTGGAACCGTGGACTTAGATATCTCTTTCAATGAAGCTGCCTTCCAAATTTCACCAAGGTTGGCTTTGATTTTGGTTAGGAACTCCAGGCTTCTTCGTTCCGCATACGACGAATTTTATACCCTTTAGCCAGCCGGCCGGTTATGTACGTTTACATAACTTATTCTTGTATTTTACATAGGTTTGTGTATGACTGCACTCTATACATGTATAATTACATGGAGCTTATGTACAAGTTAACATGATAAGACAAAGCAAAATTTATGTCAGTTTTTTATGAACGTATAAATAACCAACATGACAACATTAACGTATACGAAGTACAGATAAAGCTTATACAAGAGATGAATATTGTCAAGAGCAAGGATATAACTTACTAGTTTTATTTTTGAAACATTACTGGAAGCAGCCATCAAGTTCTCGGGTTTGGTAGGATAAAAAAGTTATCTATGGCCCACAAGATCTATTTATTTATGAAAATGGGGCTTATGATTCTCATAGAGACACTTACAAACGTATGCCTTAGTGAGGGGTCATCAGTGCATTCTTACGGTCAGACAAAAGATTGTCAAGAAGGTATTCCAGTGAAGATTCCGTCTACGTTCCATTCTATTTTTTTACAAAATGAGCCAAGGTCACTTAAGAATGTAAAAATATATTAAAATTTACAATATTTTAAGTTTCCTCGTTCGTGAGGAGCCATCAGAGCATTTTCAAATCGAAAGATTCCGTCCAGCCAAGATTCCGTCCACGTTCCATCCTACTTTTTTACAAAATGAGCCAAGGTCACTTAAGAATGTACAAATATATCGAAATTTACAATATTTTAAATTTCCTCCTTAGTGAGGAGCCATCAGAGCATTTTCAAATCGAAAGAGCGTGTTGCAAGAAGGTGTTTCAGCGACTGATTTGTGGAGTACGTCCACGTTTATCCTTTTTTTCAACAAAAGGGTCCACGGCCCTTTCAGAATCTAAAAAAATATACAAATTTAAAATTTTTTAAGTTAAACGACATTTTAACCCATTTAGTTCAAATTTTCGTTAAAAATTTAAAAAACTGGAATGAAACTAGAATGCATAGATGAACATTGGCTTATATTTTGTATTTCCTTTATTTCTTGAAAAAGCTTTTCTCTTGCCTGTTCAAAACTATACCGTGTAAAGGATTTTAAGAAATATCATTTCATTACTACAGTTATTTATGCTTTAACGACAGAGGCCAATAAAAAGTTCACACATTTGTGATGTTAAAATTTTCACCGTGTAATAACGGTTATTTTCACAATTGGCAATGCCGTAACATTGCATTATTATAGTCGAACAGCGCACTCTGGCAGCATTGGTCTGCAGAAACGTAACAGTTTAAGGTACGAGAACATTTTATGTGGTTCATTTTGAGACAATTTAAGAGGTTATGCCTGAGTTGATTTTAAGTTTGTCGGGTTCTGCCGCAAGGTTGTTGAGTAGCAAGCAGAATTCATTATATTTCTTCGTTAATTTTAAGTTTTTGTAATAATAAAGTTATTTCTACTTAACAGAATATTTAAGGGTCAGTAACTTAAATTGAAATATTAACAGCATTTAAATATAATTATGAGATGAGAAACGTTTAAGGAAATGGATTCTGGGAGAACAGATCTTTGAGCAATAAAGTATTATGAAAAGTAATATTGCTTAACGATCTTTAGAGAAATCGTTACAATTTTTGTTTAAAAAATACAAATAGTTTTTATTAAATTGTAACTTTACGCTTATCTGTGAATGCCTCAACTATTTTTCTAAAACATTATTAACTAACATGTTAAACGAACGACGTATTTGAAATTTTTAGTGCCAACAACTTGGTTGCAAAAATTAATTGAAGTGCTCTAAAAGCATTCTTATCAGTCACTGCACACGTCCAGCTCAGGGTAAACTCAAGTTATTAGTTATTAAATTTCCGGTATTTTGTGTGTTTTCGTCTATTTTTGCACTACATAAACTTTGTGTGGATTATTTTTGCAAAATAAGTCAAATTTTTGTTTGTTTTTTTTTTTGCTGCTTATGTGCTAGTCACAGTTTCAAGTGATGCTGGCTGGCTGGCAGTTGGTACATTTTTTGCTTTAACTCCAACCCCAACAACAGCTAGAAGATGAAAAAAAAAACAAAAAAAAAGCGAAAACCCACAACAATAATATCAACAAGGACATCGACAATAATCCCTGCGGATGGTTTTATGGAATCATACGGTACGTCGCATTATGTCCACTCAGGCGACAAGTCGCAGTCGCTACTTGCACCAACTTGATATGCGAGCAAAACAAAAAAAGTGGCATGCGGCATGTAAGTGTGTTTGTGTGTGTGTATTTATGTATGTGGGAGTGTTGCCAAAAGTAGGTAAAAACTTGCTGCGCAAAAAAGTCATGTTTGATGAATTCTTGGTTTAATTTTTTTTTTTGTTTTTTTTCAACTTTATTTTTGTTTGGTGTTGGCAAAATATTTTTTATTTTATGTGTGGCAGAAATTTTTTGCTGCCCCAGCACGCAACACATTTTTTTGTGGTTGTGCATTTTTTTCACTTATTTTCGGTTGTTTTTTTTTTTAATTCTTACTATCGCTGAAGCGTGTGTCTTTTAAGTGCGGTTCTAACTGGCTGAACTATTAAAGTATTTGTGCTGCGTGTGTGTATAGTTGTATGAGGGTGTATGCTTGCGCTCTAGTGGTTTTGTTTAGTAAAATAGTGAGCTTTTTTTGAAGTTGACTTACTTTTAAGCATGTCCAGCTGCGAGTTTATAAACTCAACTCTATAGAATGCAGGGGCCTTACTCTGTAACGCGATTCGAAAGTTAAATTGTTCGAATTCGGAATTATGATACTCTGCAAATCGATTTTCGAATTCAATATTTTGACGTATCTTCTGTTTCTTTACACTTATTTTCGCATTTTTGGCGTTTAAAAGTGAGTAATACGAACTTTAACTGAATATTTGATGAAACGATAAGTTAAATCAATGTCACGAATGCAAAAGAGTAACACAGTACGATTTAACTTTCGAATCGCATTTAATTTTCGAATCGCATAACTTTTCGATTCACGTTACAGAGTAAGGCCCCAGCGTTTTTTCTTGCTTAAAAATAAAAATTGTCCAGGCTCCAAATGTGAACTCGAGCATTAATTTGCTTAACCCTTTTTTTAACTGCCTACATTTCTATGCTCAAAGTGTTTTAGTAAATTTAGTCAAAGTTCCAAAAAAGTAAACAACTTTTGACTTAACACAAATAAACGCTCCAATTACTTAGATGTATGGCATGCGACTTATAGTGGGCGACATATTGCACATGCTTGGATGGCACAAAAATTAGGCTCATGTTTAATATTTGACTAAACATTAAAACCTTCCTTACATAAAGACCTTATCTGAGAAGTGCCTGGTGCTCTTGAAGACGTAGGCAATTGTCTAAAGTTTGTCTTACGCCGAGCCAAACTAAAAATTTTCAAATAACCATCACCAGACGAGGGCGTAGGCGTAGATGAAATCATATTTGCTTTGAGTATCGAGGATCCTGCGCCAGCAATAAATATTCAGAGGAGGAATTCAGATGGCCAGCAATAAATACAAAACTGATGCTCAAGAAATGTGCAACAGACAATCTGGCCATGCTCATGGTGGAGGATAACATTGACTCGGGCATCCTCCAAGAACCCTAGGTCTGGAGATTCTCAGGTAAAGGGGTTCCAAAACATCCAATACAACAGCTTTTACAAGAAAAATGCAGGTAAGCTTTAGCTTGCATGGTAGCTAAAGAACACATAAATTTATTTTTAATTCCAGACCTCAGCTCTCCCGACCTGACTGTCATCAAATTGTAAGGGGCTGAGGCAAGAGCCTATATATTTATATCCTCAGCCTACTTGGGACATGATAGAGATGCTCCACCACAGGAAGTAAGGCGGTTCGTGACACATCAAAAAATCACCATTCTTATGGGATACGACGCAAATACGAGACACACGTAGTACTGAAATCAACACAAGAGATGAGTTTTTATTTGACATCATTATTAACTCTTGCCTAAACGTATGTAACGTGGGAAATACACCAACATTCACCTTTCCTAGCACATTTTATGGTTAGAAAGAGGTGTTAGACATAACGCTTCTTTCTGACAACGCGTCTCTTAAAGTAGTAAACTGGAGAGTGTCCAGCGAAGGGTCTTGTCCAGATCAGAGTTTAATGCTCTTCCACTGGAACCTACAAATAGAAGCTCCAGACCCTTTTGTTATTCCAAACGCACTAACTGGGTCAAATTTGCCAGAGTGGCTCGACCAAAACTAAAAAAATTTAACACCCACATTTGGATAGTGGAGGAACATAATTCTTCGCTAGAGTCCCATGAAAAAACCATGCGGCTCGCTTTTAGGGTCTCGTGTTTTTGTAATGGGGGTAGAGACAAATATTTTCCTCCCTGATGGAGAAAGAATCTATCTGATCTTAGAAAAAACGTTATAAAAACATTTAACAAGTTCTTATAGATGAACAGGTGGAACCATACAAAGAAATCACTTATGAGAAAGCTGTTCGAGACCAAAAAAGCAATCTTGGAAACACTACACTCATTCAATCCACAGTCTAAAGGAATCGGCAAGACTAAGTTGAATTCTAAACAAGGAACATTCACGTCCCTTCTTTATAAGGAAAGAGCATGGAACGAGAACGGAATCTACTGAAGAATAGCTGGAGCTCCTAATCAACACACATATTCCTGGCTGCAGCAGTACCTGCAGTGAGACCACAGACGCAATGATGCGGGAGGCTACAGAAATTGCAAAATGTAGCCCGCCTTTATTACTATCAATATTTTCTAGTTGTCTCCTTCTTTACTATACTCCAAGGAGTTGGAGAAGAGTTAAAGTTGTATTCATAGCCAAAAGAGATAGACGAGGTTATAAAGCAGCTCAGGACTTCAGACCGATCAGTCTTTCATCATTCACACTAAAAACTCTGGAACGTATTCTAGACTTATCCTCCTCAAGGATACTCTAAGTAGTAACGGCATATCAGCAGCTCAACATGCGCACCTGAAAAGAAGATCCATGAGGTTATCTCAACATTACATTAGAAATATCTTTATAGTAGACGCCTACCTTTCGGCTTTAGTAGTTACTACTTGTCCCATGGCGATGAGTCATGGTTTTTCGAAAATCAACTCTCAATAGACGTGTTCTCAGGAGTCAGTGCCATGATAAAATCATACTGACTTCCATCGAACCGCCGGCAGTGCAGGATCATTGAGCCGACATATCTAATAGGAGTTGCTTTCTTAAATCCAATGGTTTTTGGAATATTATTAAATTTATCGACCAGTTTCCAGGCACTCAGCACCCTTTGATTCTACTGAGCAACCCGTCTTTTCAATCATTCCATCCAGAACTCAAACGCCATTATCGCCATAAAACATTAATTATTTTCCCAACATGACAAGTGCCCTAGGGTTTCGCGTTTTCAAGTATTAATAGTTTACTATGGCAAGGCGCCGTTTACCAATTCTGGTATAAACACTTTACTCATCCACCAATTCCCTAGTACCAATTTGTGAACATTTAATTTGAGGTTAAATTCAATTCACCTCCATTGGTGAGGAGCGAGACCAACATAAAATCTCTTGAATATAGGATATGCCAGCCTGGTTGTAATGAAATGCAACGCAACGCCAACTCGTTGTCTAGCTTGCGACATTAAGCTTACCACAGCCAGCACGAAGTTCCCCCAAGGGTCAGCCCAGAATAGTCACCCGGCAAAAGGTTTTCCACCTTGGAATGAGCTTCTAACAAAAACCGGACATGAATTGATAGTTTTAAGCAACAAGACTTGATAAGGAAGCTTGAAATCCCGATATAAAATACCGATAGACACTCCTCGGGTATTTGCTATGACTTCAAAAATGTCTAATCTAAAATTAAACCAAATCGAGACATGAAGTGCATAAAATACCGATAGACACTCCTCGGGTATTTGCTATGACTTCAAAAATGTCTAATCTAAAATTAAACCAAATCGAGACATGAAGTGCTACCAGTACAGCCAGCCCTGTTGAACACCTCAGGCGTTACCAGTAAAGACAGCACTGTTGAACACTTATTTTTCAAATTAGCAAACTTGGTCAGCCAGCTTACAACATTTCCAGAATGATAGCAGGCTCGAATACAGGATCGTATTATGCTCCTTGACCATACTCCTTGACAATGCTCCTTGAGAATACTCCCTGAACACCATGACCATACTCCTTGACCAATTTTTTCCGGCATAAAGACCTATCGTTGGAAATTTATTTATCATCACTTATACTCTTATACCCATAGAGAATATCAGATTTTATTCATGCCAGTAATTATCACTTGCTAAACCCGGTTTCTTGACTATCCCCGTGCTAACAGTATGTTTTGTATCATTTGCTACAGATACGCAGGTAAACAATAACCAGATTTTATATCCCACTTTCATGATTTTGCATATCAAACAAGGGCTCAATGATCAATGCTTAACATGCTTAACATACAGTCAAAAAGGCATGTACAATATTCTACGCTTGCAAAAAGACTTTCGAAAAGAAATGGAATCTTAAACCAAAAATGCTCTTATGGCTTTACACCACAGTGGTACGTCCTATACTAGCGTATGGGGCACTAGTCTAGTGGTCTTTTTATTCATATTCTTAGCTTCAATAACTATGATGAATAAAATTAAGCAAATGCTTACATACATGTATATGAATGACTTGTATGACAAGCAATTGCTTGAACTTTTATTTATATGAATTTGAAGCAAAAGTAATTGCTTGGTTTTTATTCATTTGGCTTAATGATAATACTCAAGCATTTACTTGATCTCCAAGAAATATTAACACCCACACATCCAATCCAAAACATTTAAGCTATTACTAAGGGATTCTAAGTAAAAGAATATGCTTTCTTTATGAATAGGGTTAATGTTGTAACGCCTAAGGCTAGGCAATAAAAAATGAAAAAATACGAAAGTAAACAAAAACTTTCCTAAAAACGTCAGCAGAAAGACAAGTTTCGGTCTCTAAAAACAAAATCAAAGCTATACATATTATTAAAATTGCAAGTGCGTACAAAAGTTTTAGTACAATTTGCATAAATGTTATTGGTTGTTGTTGTTGTTGTCGTTAAATAAGCCATGAGCTGCTATTTAAAATTATTACCCATAAAATTCGGCCACCAGCTTTTTTATAAAATTTTTAACTATCTTCCTTTATGCTATGTAAATCAACATTAAACTCTCAGCTAAAGCTCGACGGTCGCTTACAGAGCGCAAATCCGATGACAGTTACATAAACACAACAATAAAAAAATTTAAAAACAAAAAAAAAAAATAAAAGAAATCCTGACCTTTCGCTAAGTCAGACAGACACAAACATACATATATACAATGAATTCTCAAATCCCAAAATAAAAATGGCATTCACAATAACAAGAACAACAACAATAACAAGGGACTAACAACAGAAAAATAAATCCGCAATAAAAACACTTTATGTGTCACCATTTGAACAGACTTCAGCAGGACACTGTGTGATGCCAAGTGTGACTTAAGTAATCGCTAGCGTTGCCATATTGTGCGCATTTTGAGTTAGTACAGTTCTTACAATAAAACGATTAGAAGACATGAAAACATAAAATTAATGTTCAGCTCAGAATCATTAATGGTAACAAGAGTGGCCTTAGCAGTCAAGCTGTTTTGAGTGCTAGACTTTAATCTAAGGAGAGGAGGTCCTGATTTCAGATTCAACGTTTATAATTAATTCTAGCAATAATTAACATTTAATAACATTGTTATAATTTACAAAATATGTTATGCTGAAACTAAGCCATTTTTTACAAAATTTTGGAAAGCAACTCAATACTTCTTCCTTTTGTTTATATAATTATTTTTTTTAGTGTCCTTTTTTTAGTTTCCTTTGTACTGCATAGGGTTCAAAAGATACAAGTTGTGTTCAATAAAACAAAATTTTAAAATAATTACCACATTTTGGGGTTTCGGTATAATTAATAAAGAATCCCGGGATGCTATCTTAATGTGCCATTTCTAGAAAAAGGGTAACAAGCAATCTTATAAAAAAACTCGCGTGTAGCAACGTACACGTGGCAGAAGTGAAATTTCTTTAACAGTAAGAAATAAGAGAGATTTTAGTGTGAAATAGAGAGAGAAAGTATCTGAAAAGAAATTCAATCAATACGAAATGGAATAATAATTTGTTGATTCAATATTTGCATCCAGGGACCGTACCGAACATGGTTTTTGTCGAAAGTGTCACATATTAACTTTTATCTCTTAATTTTTATTTTTTCCGACAAAAATAATAGTTTTTTGTGCCTTATAGTTTTTTTGGGCAAAAATAACAGTTATTTTCTGCCGTTTATTTTTCGTTCAAAAATATCAGGTAATTTATATTTGTTCAAGTCATTTTACCGATAAAAAAAATTTTGATATTATTATTTTCATCTCATCGGTGAGACATTTTACACATGGTGTCAACAGTTCAATCTGTCAAGCGGCCTTTAAGAAAACACAAATTGCTTGATATTTTTGACCGAAAAAATGAAAGTCACAAAATAACTGCTATTTTTGACCGATAAAATAAAAGTCAAAAGTAACCTTTATTTTTCCTCGAAATATACTAGGCAAGAAATTAACTTTTAAAGAATCAGTTTCAAATTTAAAAGCGACTTAATATTCGTGAGGCTGAGGACATTTGTAACATAATGGTATATTTGAAAAAGTCTTTCGACAATTTTTTTCATTTGAAAATTGTAAAATAACAGTTATTTTCGGTACTTGTTTTAGTTCAGTTGGTGTTTAAGTTGCTTTCTAATGTCTTTTCAACATTGTTACTTTTTGAATGCTGGATTGCATTTGCATAGTACTCTTTGAAGGAGCCTCCGAAAGCAGAGGTAAATCTTGTTCATTATTACCTCCTGCTTCCTGATCATAAAAATTTCTATGTTGATAGAGGGCCTCATAAAGCAGCGAACGTTGATTGTTGAGTGTATCAACTTGGTTGGCTTTAAAATTTTGTTGAGATGCATTAGTGTGTTTTTTGGGGATTGGTTCTTTGTAGATTCACCAAAATACACTGATGTTTCGTAAAAATGCATTTTGAAACTCAGTCGTTGTTGCAATCACCTTACCTTCATCATTAGTTGCAGACCCAGCTGCGGCTGTATTCTTAAGAGCTCTAATTCGCTCTTTATATTCACGAACGCGTTCTGCTACTGTTTTAGCTATTTTTCTATTTTTTTTCCGTGCATACTTGTAGGATGAAAATTAATGTTACGGTTATGTTAATAATGTAATGTTAATGTTAATCTAATGTTAATGTTAATTATGTTATTTTCAGTATGTTACGCGTTCAGTTTTAATTACATTTTGTTTGACTGTTTATCATGTGTCTGTATGGCGTAATGGTATAGATTCCAACTCTTAAGCAGCGATGTTCGGGGTTCTATTCTCGGCAGCGGCAATAATTTTTTTTTAAATTTTCATATGAATTGAAAACGTAAGCCTAGCGTCACGAATAAGAGATCTTGAAATTTCACTCGCCGCCAAAGAAGTTTCACTTCAATAATTTTGATTATTTCGAATGTTATTCATTTTCTTAAATTTATGAAAAAGTTCGGATAAACCAACCATATCCAGAATTTTTAAAGTAGGATCGTGAAAATCCCGGTATTTAGGTCTAATAATACCGCATGTACACTCGTGAACATGCCTAACACTTAAAATAGGTCTTCGACACCTTTAGTTCAAAATTATCAAAATGAATTACAAGACGACTTTGTATTTGGATTACAAGTCACCAAAATGACAAAACCTGGTCAAAAATGTTGAGGTAAGTGCTTATAACAAATGGCCTTGGGCTCCATTAAGCCCAAATACCGAAGATATTGGCATTTTGCCGCATTTTTTCATAGAGGAGTTTGACTTTCCAGTGATATGGTTTGTTGAGAGGTTTTCAAGCTAACAAGCGATTTGAGGGGAAATATTTGGATAAAGACCATTTTCTTTGTGAAACTTTCAAGTCAGACCATTTCAACGCAAAATCTCAATCATTTTGAGCTGGTTTTTTGCATGTATTACGGTATTTTGGAATTTTGAACTTAACGCTTTCAAAGCCTGTTTAGTGCAGAATTAAATTTGAAATTTAAATTCATATGAAAATTAAATTGAAATCGAAATCGAATTTGAAATTCAAATTCAAATTCAAATTCAAATTCAAATTCAAATTAAAATTCAAATTCAAATTCAAATTCAAATTCAAATTCAAATTCAAATTCAAATTCAAATTCAAATTCAAATTCAAATTCAAATTCAAATTCAAATTCAAATTCAAATTCAAATTCAAATTCAAATTCAAATTCAAATTCAAATTCAAATTCAAACTAAAATTCAAATTCAAATTCACACTGAAATTCAAACTCAAATTCAAATTAAAACTCAAATTCAAACTCAAAATCAAATTCAAATTCAAATTCAAATTCAAATTCAAATTCAAATTCAAATTCAAATTCAAATTCAAATTCAAATTCAAATTCAAATTCAAATTCAAATTCAAATTCAAATTCAAATTCAAATTCAAATTCAAATTCAAATTCAAATTCAAATTAAAATTAAAATTAAAATTAAAATTAAAATTAAAATTAAAATTAAAATTAAAATTAAAATTAAAATTAAAATTAAAATTAAAATTAAAATTAAAATTAAAATTAAAATTAAAATTAAAATTAAAATTAAAATTAAAATTAAAATTAAAATTAAAATTAAAATTAAAATTAAAATTAAAATTAAAATTAAAATTAAAATTAAAATTAAAATTAAAATTAAAATTAAAATTAAAATTAAAATTAAAATTAAAATTAAAATTAAAATTAAAATTAAAATTAAAATTAAAATTAAAATTAAAATTAAAATTAAAATTAAAATTAAAATTAAAATTAAAATTAAAATTAAAATTAAAATTAAAATTAAAATTAAAATTAAAATTAAAATTAAAATTAAAATTAAAATTAAAATTAAAATTAAAATTAAAATTAAAATTAAAATTAAAATTAAAATTAAAATTAAAATTAAAATTAAAATTAAAATTAAAATTAAAATTAAAATTAAAATTAAAATTAAAATTAAAATTAAAATTAAAATTAAAATTAAAATTAAAATTAAAATTAAAATTAAAATTAAAATTAAAATTAAAATTAAAATTAAAATTAAAATTAAAATTAAAATTAAAATTAAAATTAAAATTAAAATTAAAATTAAAATTAAAATTAAAATTAAAATTAAAATTAAAATTAAAATTAAAATTAAAATTAAAATTAAAATTAAAATTAAAATTAAAATTAAAATTAAAATTAAAATTAAAATTAAAATTAAAATTAAAATTAAAATTAAAATTAAAATTAAAATTAAAATTAAAATTAAAATTAAAATTAAAATTAAAATTAAAATTAAAATTAAAATTAAAATTAAAATTAAAATTAAAATTAAAATTAAAATTAAAATTAAAATTAAAATTAAAATTAAAATTAAAATTAAAATTAAAATTAAAATTAAAATTAAAATTAAAATTAAAATTAAAATTAAAATTAAAATTAAAATTAAAATTAAAATTAAAATTAAAATTAAAATTAAAATTAAAATTAAAATTAAAATTAAAATTAAAATTAAAATTAAAATTAAAATTAAAATTAAAATTAAAATTAAAATTAAAATTAAAATTAAAATTAAAATTAAAATTAAAATTAAAATTAAAATTAAAATTAAAATTAAAATTAAAATTAAAATTAAAATTAAAATTAAAATTAAAATTAAAATTAAAATTAAAATTAAAATTAAAATTAAAATTAAAATTAAAATTAAAATTAAAATTAAAATTAAAATTAAAATTAAAATTAAAATTAAAATTAAAATTAAAATTAAAATTAAAATTAAAATTAAAATTAAAATTAAAATTAAAATTAAAATTAAAATTAAAATTAAAATTAAAATTAAAATTAAAATTAAAATTAAAATTAAAATTAAAATTAAAATTAAAATTAAAATTAAAATTAAAATTAAAATTAAAATTAAAATTAAAATTAAAATTAAAATTAAAATTAAAATTAAAATTAAAATTAAAATTAAAATTAAAATTAAAATTAAAATTAAAATTAAAATTAAAATTAAAATTAAAATTAAAATTAAAATTAAAATTAAAATTAAAATTAAAATTAAAATTAAAATTAAAATTAAAATTAAAATTAAAATTAAAATTAAAATTAAAATTAAAATTAAAATTAAAATTAAAATTAAAATTAAAATTAAAATTAAAATTAAAATTAAAATTAAAATTAAAATTAAAATTAAAATTAAAATTAAAATTAAAATTAAAATTAAAATTAAAATTAAAATTAAAATTAAAATTAAAATTAAAATTAAAATTAAAATTAAAATTAAAATTAAAATTAAAATTAAAATTAAAATTAAAATTAAAATTAAAATTAAAATTAAAATTAAAATTAAAATTAAAATTAAAATTAAAATTAAAATTAAAATTAAAATTAAAATTAAAATTAAAATTAAAATTAAAATTAAAATTAAAATTAAAATTAAAATTAAAATTAAAATTAAAATTAAAATTAAAATTAAAATTAAAATTAAAATTAAAATTAAAATTAAAATTAAAATTAAAATTAAAATTAAAATTAAAATTAAAATTAAAATTAAAATTAAAATTAAAATTAAAATTAAAATTAAAATTAAAATTAAAATTAAAATTAAAATTAAAATTAAAATTAAAATTAAAATTAAAATTAAAATTAAAATTAAAATTAAAATTAAAATTAAAATTAAAATTAAAATTAAAATTAAAATTAAAATTAAAATTAAAATTAAAATTAAAATTAAAATTAAAATTAAAATTAAAATTAAAATTAAAATTAAAATTAAAATTAAAATTAAAATTAAAATTAAAATTAAAATTAAAATTAAAATTAAAATTAAAATTAAAATTAAAATTAAAATTAAAATTAAAATTAAAATTAAAATTAAAATTAAAATTAAAATTAAAATTAAAATTAAAATTAAAATTAAAATTAAAATTAAAATTAAAATTAAAATTAAAATTAAAATTAAAATTAAAATTAAAATTAAAATTAAAATTAAAATTAAAATTAAAATTAAAATTAAAATTAAAATTAAAATTAAAATTAAAATTAAAATTAAAATTAAAATTAAAATTAAAATTAAAATTAAAATTAAAATTAAAATTAAAATTAAAATTAAAATTAAAATTAAAATTAAAATTAAAATTAAAATTAAAATTAAAATTAAAATTAAAATTAAAATTAAAATTAAAATTAAAATTAAAATTAAAATTAAAATTAAAATTAAAATTAAAATTAAAATTAAAATTAAAATTAAAATTAAAATTAAAATTAAAATTAAAATTAAAATTAAAATTAAAATTAAAATTAAAATTAAAATTAAAATTAAAATTAAAATTAAAATTAAAATTAAAATTAAAATTAAAATTAAAATTAAAATTAAAATTAAAATTAAAATTAAAATTAAAATTAAAATTAAAATTAAAATTAAAATTAAAATTAAAATTAAAATTAAAATTAAAATTAAAATTAAAATTAAAATTAAAATTAAAATTAAAATTAAAATTAAAATTAAAATTAAAATTAAAATTAAAATTAAAATTAAAATTAAAATTAAAATTAAAATTAAAATTAAAATTAAAATTAAAATTAAAATTAAAATTAAAATTAAAATTAAAATTAAAATTAAAATTAAAATTAAAATTAAAATTAAAATTAAAATTAAAATTAAAATTAAAATTAAAATTAAAATTAAAATTAAAATTAAAATTAAAATTAAAATTAAAATTAAAATTAAAATTAAAATTAAAATTAAAATTAAAATTAAAATTAAAATTAAAATTAAAATTAAAATTAAAATTAAAATTAAAATTAAAATTAAAATTAAAATTAAAATTAAAATTAAAATTAAAATTAAAATTAAAATTAAAATTAAAATTAAAATTAAAATTAAAATTAAAATTAAAATTAAAATTAAATTAAAATTAAAATTAAAATTAAAATTAAAATTAAAATTAAAATTAAAATTAAAATTAAAATTAAAATTAAAATTAAAATTAAAATTAAAATTAAAATTAAAATTAAAATTAAAATTAAAATTAAAATTAAAATTAAAATTAAAATTAAAATTAAAATTAAAATTAAAATTAAAATTAAAATTAAAATTAAAATTAAAATTAAAATTAAAATTAAAATTAAAATTAAAATTAAAATTAAAATTAAAATTAAAATTAAAATTAAAATTAAAATTAAAATTAAAATTAAAATTAAAATTAAAATTAAAATTAAAATTAAAATTAAAATTAAAATTAAAATTAAAATTAAAATTAAAATTAAAATTAAAATTAAAATTAAAATTAAAATTAAAATTAAAATTAAAATTAAAATTAAAATTAAAATTAAAATTAAAATTAAAATTAAAATTAAAATTAAAATTAAAATTAAAATTAAAATTAAAATTAAAATTAAAATTAAAATTAAAATTAAAATTAAAATTAAAATTAAAATTAAAATTAAAATTAAAATTAAAATTAAAATTAAAATTAAAATTAAAATTAAAATTAAAATTAAAATTAAAATTAAAATTAAAATTAAAATTAAAATTAAAATTAAAATTAAAATTAAAATTAAAATTAAAATTAAAATTAAAATTAAAATTAAAATTAAAATTAAAATTAAAATTAAAATTAAAATTAAAATTAAAATTAAAATTAAAATTAAAATTAAAATTAAAATTAAAATTAAAATTAAAATTAAAATTAAAATTAAAATTAAAATTAAAATTAAAATTAAAATTAAAATTAAAATTAAAATTAAAATTAAAATTAAAATTAAAATTAAAATTAAAATTAAAATTAAAATTAAAATTAAAATTAAAATTAAAATTAAAATTAAAATTAAAATTAAAATTAAAATTAAAATTAAAATTAAAATTAAAATTAAAATTAAAATTAAAATTAAAATTAAAATTAAAATTAAAATTAAAATTAAAATTAAAATTAAAATTAAAATTAAAATTAAAATTAAAATTAAAATTAAAATTAAAATTAAAATTAAAATTAAAATTAAAATTAAAATTAAAATTAAAATTAAAATTAAAATTAAAATTAAAATTAAAATTAAAATTAAAATTAAAATTAAAATTAAAATTAAAATTAAAATTAAAATTAAAATTAAAATTAAAATTAAAATTAAAATTAAAATTAAAATTAAAATTAAAATTAAAATTAAAATTAAAATTAAAATTAAAATTAAAATTAAAATTAAAATTAAAATTAAAATTAAAATTAAAATTAAAATTAAAATTAAAATTAAAATTAAAATTAAAATTAAATTAAAATTAAAATTAAAATTAAATTAAAATTAAAATTAAAATTAAAATTAAAATTAAAATTAAAATTAAAATTAAAATTAAAATTAAAATTAAAATTAAAATTAAAATTAAAATTAAAATTAAAATTAAAATTAAAATTAAAATTAAAATTAAAATTAAAATTAAAATTAAAATTAAAATTAAAATTAAAATTAAAATTAAAATTAAAATTAAAATTAAAATTAAAATTAAAATTAAAATTAAAATTAAAATTAAAATTAAAATTAAAATTAAAATTAAAATTAAAATTAAAATTAAAATTAAAATTAAAATTAAAATTAAAATTAAATTAAAATTAAAATTAAAATTAAAATTAAAATTAAAATTAAAATTAAAATTAAAATTAAAATTAAAATTAAAATTAAAATTAAAATTAAATTAAAATTAAAATTAAAATTAAAATTAAAATTAAAATTAAAATTAAAATTAAAATTAAAATTAAATTAAAATTAAAATTAAAATTAAAATTAAAATTAAAATTAAAATTAAAATTAAAATTAAAATTAAAATTAAAATTAAAATTAAAATTAAAATTAAAATTAAAATTAAATTAAAATTAAAATTAAAATTAA